>JASSRZ010000014.1:2576514-2596404 GCA_032164315.1 Malacoctenus gilli | reverse complement strand
AAAACTGTGGGCCCCCCCCCCCCCCCCCTCTAATTGGCCTGCCTGTTAACCAAAGCTGATGGTGGAGTTTCAAAGCTGACATGTGGAAATGTGGCAGCGACCTGCCCCAACCTGCCGACGGAGCCAAAGAACACCGAGGGGGATTTTTTTTTTTTTTTTTTTTAAACCTGACACCTAACCGCTGAACGTCGTCCGCTGACCCTGACATTCCTGTCCGTCTTTGTTCGGCTGCACAAAGTGACCCTTCATTTTGCCCAACAATACATGCCACACACAGCATCGCACTCTGCATTTTCTCAAGTCAAACATAGAAATTAGCTTTGAAAGGACTGTACGGAGGCCTGTAATAAGGGCTCTTTCCTCGGAAAGTACGCGTTGGAGGCGGAGGGGTGGGGGTGGGGGGGCTGCAGCGGGGGTTGCGCGGATGCCGGGGATACCTCGGCCTCTATTGTATTCGGAGCCAGTGAGCGTGTCCTGAAGTTTTGAGACCCAGAGCGTGTGCACCGAGAGCGAGCGTGTGCCAGCGGCCATGACAGAGAGGCCACGGAGGGGCCTGATCGCATGAAAGGAAGACCGCTCAACAGCCTGCATATAAACAGAGTGTGGCAGCAACACAGAGACCATCAAAGGGAAAACTGATTGGAAGCCCCGCCGATAATTAGCCGACAGCTCCGTCTTTCCAGTCGGCCCATTTGTGGTTGGTGAATCACTGGACTGAGTTTATAATTTGATGTTGCCGGTAACCATTCAATATCCTGAATTAAAGGTTGAGTTAATGGATCTCTGTGAATTGTGAACCCCCAAAGCCACAAGGAGAGCCTCATATCGGGCCAGATCGTGAAATGAAGATGAAATAAAGCCAGTGAGGGAAAGCTCCGAGGCTCTGCCTGCTCTAAGGCCGTCAGTGATAAGAGGACATTCACTGGAATCTATGACAGAAGGTCTGGAGCTTTCATCTTGAAGGCTCCAGCTTTACTGTAAAGTTTTGGCTGATCAGAGATCTAAGGGAGGGTAGATAGACACTTTTTTTTCACGGGATCCAAAAAGAAATCAGCTGCTAACCTCTGTCCTAAACCTCCCTCATGTCTCATAATCTTTAGTGGGACTTGAAGTCCGATGTGTGACCTGCCAAAGGGTCCAACAAGCAGCGTTCAACTGAGAAATAAGTCAAAAATGACATTATGACGATGTATAAATGCGTCATCAGGGTGGCAGCGCTGAATGTTTGTGTATCAGGTTTCTGTCTTCGACACAATTCTGCTGTCCGTGAGAAAAGTGTAAGATTTATAAACACACTGACAGAGTTTCTTTGCTTCCCGCCTCCAGCGTGTAATCTGACACATGTCCACAAATCAGTTCTGACACTGGCTTGTTATTCGTACAGTTATCAGCATGGTTTATTGCAGAGTAATGGACGGCAATGCCCCGACCTCTCCTGCCAGCGGGTCAGGGAGCGATGTTTATTCTCATCCGATAGCGTCCGTCACCATTACCCAGCCGTCATTGATCTTCCGCGCCATTATCAGGAGCCGTTTTCAACCTGCTTTGTTTTACTGTGTGGGCGGAGGGGGGGGGTGTAATGCACACCCCTCACCTTAGCCGTCAGCAGGTCACAGAGACAGCAGACAACTGTAAACCGATGAGACCGAAAGTTCAAGATCGACGCATCAGCTTTCTCCCGGGGCATCAAAAGCGGCCCCTCCTCTTGCGTCCGCCGCGCGACTGAACTATGCTGACCTCCCCGAACGTGATAGCCGGGTCACCCAGAGGGCCGAGGGGCGGAGGAACGCAGGGCGAAGGCCCCCCCATCTGGAAACCCTGAACACCCCGCAAAGGATGGGGCGGGGGCAGATCAAACGAGGGGGAGTTCCACCTCTCCCATGTGGTATGTATTTGACATGGGACAAACACAGCGCTGGTCCCCCCCTTCATTGTCCCAGACTCGGGAGATAAATCATGCCAGCAGACATGTCCGACCCACCCCATCTGGGCCCGCTTACCCCCCCCCCTTCCTGAGCCGAGACCTGCTGTCAGTCAGCAGCCCTCCGCCGCTGATGCCGGCAGAGGTGTCTGAGCCGAGACGTGCGGAAAAGTCGGGGGTGCTATTCGAGGGATTGACGGTGGGGGGGGCGGGGGGGGGTTCTTTACATCTCGCGGCTGCGACGTGTTGGCTTTGACAGCACGGGCAATTTAGGTCAGCAAAGCATAAAGAGCGGGCCTCTGCAGTTCGTCATGCCTGCAACGCACAGTAGTGAAATTTGGTAGGCCCAGTCGGCATGTTTCCAGGCCGTTAAAGTACAGTGAGCGTGCGTGTGGGAGAAGAAGAAGAAGGTGGGTGAGGGTATCTGGGGGGGGGGAACCGAGCAGTGGTCCACGCCGTTTTTCAGCGGACACATTCCTCCATGGTGAGTGCGTGCGTGTTTGCGCTTCACCAGGTGCCTGGAATGCATCTGGACAAACAGGCAATAATTCACTCGCATGGCCCTTTGTGTCGCTGAGTGCAGCGCATTTAAGTCAGCAAAGAAAGCTGGAGGATAACAAATGTTAACTTAAGGCCTCCCCTAAAACAATACAGCGCTCCGTTGTGCGGCAGAATTTGTTTGGGACTGATGTTCCCCAGCGGCGCGTTTTTCGCCGCCGCGCTCGGATCCCCGCATGAAAGGAATGCGTTTCGCCCCCCCCCCCCCTCTCCCGATGCAGTCAGACCTTCATTAGTCACTGCATCGGTCTTAATCAGAGCCGCATAATTGTGCGATTTGCAACAGTAACGCCCCAGGAATGCCGGTGTTATCGTTACCGCTGATGACTGACGCCGCGATTAACAACTCCGCGGGGTGTGTTTATCCTTTCGCCTCTCGCGCTGCTTGCATTTTTATGCGCAGAAAATAGCTTCCTCCTTTTTATTGCACCACGCTGAGTGTATTATTAGCGCAGATTGCATTCTGAGCATTTTCTCTTGTCTGATGGCTTCACGACGAGGAGAAAGAATAGATAAATATCCTCGGGTCGCCAGTGTTGCGTTACAGCGCGGCTGCCAAGTCTAAAATGAAACAATGTCAAGAATAAATAAGCCAAAAAAAACGTGTGCCAAAAACGCAGATAAATCCTAAATAAAAGGTAGGAAACAGGGCAGAATTTTTGGGGGACTTTAAGAAACACAAATCAGGAGGAAATAGACGAATGACTTCAGGTGTTTTGACCTTCCGAAGCTCGGTTTTCTGCCTTTCATCCGCGTTCGCCGACGTTTCAGCGCTGCCTCGTCGCAGCTGTGAACTGCAGCGGGACGAGAGAAAGAGGGAGAGAAGGAGACAGGAATAGTTGAGGGCGTGTAGGGCCCGGCTCTGACCGCTGGCATGCATGAGGAAGCAGCCTCCATTCCACAGGCCGGCGGATGGCTGGGAGACGCTGCAGAGCGCGCGGGCTCGGCAGCCCACATGCAGGCCCGCCGGCCCTCCACACCCTGGGCTATTTCTGGGCCTCCCTGCCACTGTGGTGGCTTTCACTCGGCAACCGCACAAATACAACCCCAGCGAGAAAAACACGGGGGGGGGGACTGAAGGTTCGTCCGACGAGGCGAGGAGATGCATTGTTTCAGCGTTTGTTTTTGTTTTCTTTTTCACCGCCGTATTGTTCTGGGAGCTGATTTACAGGACTGCAGGCATCTCAGGAACAAAGATGTCCAGCTGCAGGTCACAATGTGACGAGCGCAGCATCGGGCCAGCGTCCCCTGCTTTCAAGCGCAGCGTCTGATTTACGCGTCTGGGAAACGCGTGACTGTCAGTTACGAGCGCGATAAAGGTGAGGCGGAAAGTAAGGCGGGTCAGAGGTGGAGTCAAAGATCAGCTGTAAACGACGAGCGATGCAAGGTGGTGCAGTGGTTCGCGCCCTCGCCTCAGTGCAGAGATCCCGGGTTTGAGACCATTGAGTTCGAAGCCCTCCTTTTTTCTCCATCTACATTTGTGCATATGAAGTGAATTGGGGTCTTGTAAATTATGTGAAATCGGGTGATGGACCACTGTCTTTAACAATAATGCCTCTCTTGTTGCTTTCTATGAAATGAGTGACAATTACTGAAGCTGGGATGAGCTTATCACTTGTTATTTTTGTTGCAGAGCTGCTGTCTCACTCTCCCCTTAAGCAAAGAGCTAATTATTTCACTACACGAACTTGTGACTGAAATCGTGACAGTAAAATGAAAGATCTCCACAAGCAGTCATCTGTATCCAGGTGACCTGTGATGCAGCAGAGCTAAAACGCAGGGTTCAACCCTTCATAACATACATCTGCAGCATCCTGTCTGTGTGCCGTGCATACATCGGCTGTTTGGTAATCAAACATCCCTCTCCGACTCCCCTCAGCTGACCTCGGGTGCATGAGTCAGTCATCAGACTGACCACACAGTGCTGACAGCTCAGCTGATGTGCCGCAACGCGACACAAATGATGCGTGCGTATTGTCGGGGCAAACCTGGCGTTCCCTCTAAACTGGTCCAGCAACTCTGCCGCTTTCTGAAGTCGCCAGTTGCAATCATCTTTTAGTGGTTTCAGGAACTCAGGAGAAGACTTATCTTGGCCTCTGTCACCTGAAACATCTCACTTTGATCTTCTTGGTTTGAATGCACTTCAGAAAGTTCCTGACTGTCCCTCTGATTTGTTTCTCCCTGTTGTCACCTGCGACGGACAGTTGCTCTCTCTCCTGCCATCCAGATGGTTCGTTTCCAACCTGTACGGTCACGTTTCATGTTTCTCACGTTTCTTGCCCCGCCGGACTCCCTTTCAGCCTTCCCGCCACATTCCCACATGTCCGTAATCATCCCGGCAAGTACGGTGTTATTAAAACTTAACGAAACCTGGAGGGAAAGAGCCCTATAAAAATAAGAGGCAGAGCGTTTCCTCCGAGGAAACGCCGCCCAGGTTAAGGCTGCGTTATGTAATAGTCTTATTTAAAATCGCCCCCCCTAGTCAACATGCTGATAACACAGCAGAAACTGTGGTATGTGCGGTCGGCTTTCCGCCCACGGGGAGCGAGGAAATCAGGTGTTATTACTGGGGAGGGATCCAGGCGGCATCGCAGCCTCCTACACTGCAGCCAGCGAGTGAATCACAGGAAGTGGGTTTTGTATCGCAAGATGACGCTGCTGCTGCTGCTGCTGCTTCTTGTGGAAGTTCATGTCCTGAACACGCGGACTGTTCTGCGGTCAAAGACCATGATCTGTGTCGGTTTCAGTGTGTGTTTCCTGGTCCAAAGTAAGATTAAAACAAACTTATAATAAGGAAAATAAATGCATTTTTCAACTGTTTTTTTAATAGATCAACAATTTTAAAGAGCTAAATTGATCTCAACCCACAGAGATTGTGTCACACACACACACACACACACACAGTTGTGTGATTTCAGCTGTGGGATGTTAAACATGATTCTCCTTGATGGACTTTTCAGGCGGCTCAACTGACAACTGGCGCGTTTTGAAGTACAGCGAATTCACACCTCGGCATAAACGAGACTGCCAGCCGTCAGCTCGTACCCGCTTTGAATGAAGCCTCCTCGTCTTTCCTTGGTGGTTTGAACTTTTTTAAGAGGAGGCCCTTCTTCCTTGTGGCTGCCACAGTAACACCAGAGGAGCTCTTGTATCCTGTCACAGGTGGTCTCTCTCTCTCTTTCCACTGCTCTCCCTCCTCCTGCCCTTTTTTTCTGTCAGTCTTTGGGGGGGGTTTTGGGACCTGTTCCTTCAATTGAGACATTCTGGAATATTTTGGATGTCAGACTTGACATTTACACAAAGCATACAATTATAGGTTGGAGGACAGAGACCACTTTCCACCACATTTTCTTTTCCTGTTTAGTTGTATTAGGTTTTTTTTTTAGGCATCCCACAACTGCCATTTCTGCTTTATGTGAATGCATTGGAAACTTTAACACATTTTGTTCACCACATTAGGGATGTTATTTTCCTACTAATCCATCTGGTAACAATGTATGAACAGCAACACGTTTCTCTGTAATACAGCTGTCCTCACAACAGAGCCATCACATTGTCATTTTGGAGTTCAGTTCACATTAAATGAGATTTTTAATTGCAGTTGGACTTCTCATCAGGAAAGGCAATTTGTTTTCCTCTGATAAAACACAAAGAGCTTTGAAAGTAGCAGTAAGAGAAAAGCAAGGCTCATGCGGGAAATAAGACCCGGTGACATCCAATATTTAGCGTCTGATAATGGGCCACTGAACACTTTGATGTGACCCAGAGGAGAACAGACGTCATGCAGCCACCCAAAGTCATGACTCAGGCTCTCTCCTACCTCACATCCACTGGTGCAGGCTGGCTAACGGGTCTGGGTCTGTGGACATAACGCCGGGCTGTGTTTAAGGGCCCAGATTATGTTGATCTTTGGCTTATTCCGGCCTGAGCCACAAAGAGCTGCTGTGTCTCAGTGTGTGCGGGCTGCTGATGGAGCTCATTATGGTGCTGTTCAAGCAAACGCTCTGCAAAGAAACACGCCACATATCTGATTGCAAACATGTCACGGATGCAGTTTTACCTGAGCTCCTCGCACTCAGCTCGTCCTGTCAGGTGCATCCCAACAGTAGTTCTCTAGGCGCCACCTGCTGGTGATCTTGTGCATACGACTAAAAATGGCTTATTCAAAGAAAGCTAAAATACCTAAATACTCGCTGGTACTTAAAGTGGGCTGATAGATGGTCCAAAAAACTAACTTAAAAGACAATCGGTTTGTAGATCACACGACTTTTCATTGGCAATAAGCCACCCAGAGAAGTGAGGCCTCACGTGTCCTCGTGCTTGCTCCGTGCAGAGAGGATGGATCAAAGTTCAAGACCAGCGGCGTGCTGCAGTCGGATTTCAATGTTTTGTTTGGAAACTGCGCAGCCTTTTCCGGCTCTTGCATGTCCTGCGGTTGCAACAAGAAACAACAAAACAAGTTTCATTTCTGATTGCGAAGGACGAAGCTCTCCCCGCGGAGGAAACCTGACCCCAGTGAGCGATGGGTCTCTGCCTTTTTTGGTGGAATGCACAGCGTCTGATGGCACGGCTGATTATCACGCCGCAGAGGAGGACACAGGAAGGAAGAAATCATTAAACCACACAGTCAAAAGTCTTCGATACAATCTGTTTGTCTCCCATTTCCCCGGCATTCGAGGCGCACTGACAGTTGACTGTAGCCAAAATACACGTTGTACCAACTGTCAGTGATTTAAAGGAAGTTGCGTCCGAGTGCAAAGTCGCTCCTAGGCAGGTCTGAGAACAGCCTGTCTTGCTGTGGAGGGTCTCAGCTTTTACTTGGTGTTCTTTTTGTGGGCATTTCGGTGACACACCTGAGTGTAGCTGTGAGTCCTGGGCCTTAAAGAGAGAAGTACATGGAGTTCTTGCACCTGAGATAGACATCAGCAGAACAAGTGCAGACCTATGAGTCGGACTTCCCCAACTCCTCTTGAACGCTGTCGTGGAGCGATATTGCGCCTTCAGTCACACAGCACTTGCCACATCTTTCTGGCTGAGCGAGTCTTCAAACTATCTGTAAACACGGCACGCAACTGCTGCAGCGGTTAGTTTTTCCTCCCCCCCTGAGGCAGGCATAAAAAACTGGTAGACTGACAGCAGACGATCGGCGTTCACACTGTGGTTTCTCAGAAGGGCTCCGACAGGGATGTCGTATTTCACCCGGACCCCTTTGCCGTGTGTTGTTTGACAGCCGTAATGGGTTTGTGCGTGTGCACAGAAGCAGATCCGAAGTCTGTGGAAGCTTGGGGCAGATGTGTCGTGGGTGGATGAAACTGAACTGTTGACAATATCTGCTCATCTGGAGGCTTTGACCTAATGGGAGCAAGGCCACGGCTGGATGCGCCTCCCTTATCGCTACATCTCCGTCTGCAGGGCAAACCCTGAAGTGCTGCAGGAGCTTTCCAGTTTTTTTATGATTATTTTGCACTGCCATGCCTCTGAGTTTCAGGTGGGCTTTTTGTTCCCCGTGCGAGATGAATGCAGGCTGTGGGTTCAGGAACAATAGCGCGTTCAGAGAGCGGGGAAGAAACTGCACGTAGCGATCCTCAGATCATCTTGTAGAAGGGAACTCCCTGTTCCCTCTTTTTTTTTCCTGGGACGTATGACGGCCTCGCTCCCTGTATGCTGGCAGAAAATTATGCACAGTGAAAGGTAACATTCATACATCTATCTCCCATACCACCTCGAGAACCACAAATGCACTCGGAGTGCAACCTCCGCCAAGTGGCCACCCACTGTCACAACACGTGTCATCATGTTTTCTTCTATTTTTGATGACTGAATGAGTGGACGACCACAAAAAAAATCAAACAGTTGTTCCTTTTACGGCCCGAGGACTTTTTTTTAATGTCTCACGCAAAAGAAAAATAAACAAACGAATGCCATCTGATCACAAAACCTCCAACTGGCTGTTTTGGAGCGTGACGAATGGTAATCTATAGTGAAACTCACAGCTGACATTTCATTTGCTGAAGGGAGGGTACACCATGGATAGGTTGCAAGTCCATCACAGAGCAAACAGAGACACATAGACACACACACGCACACATGCACACACGCACACACGCACACTCACACACACACACTGCATTTGTCACACCGTCTAGTTTTACACAAAACAGTAATGCAACTAAGTAGTGCAATGATGAGCCAGCACTTATTTACAAAGCCAATCACTCTCACAGTTGATGAATATTTGATGGAGGACCTTCTGCATTAGCTTGCCATTTCCTTGAGCATGACTACTGAGAACATCTTTGATTTTCTTCCTGTAATTAAGTCTTTTTTAACTATTTTCAGGAGAAAAAACAAAATGTTCCAAGTAAAAGATTCAACTTCACTAAACTACACCAAGCAAAACTGAGGTGGCTACACTTATGTTGTGTCAGTTTCTTAGCAGAATGACCAGAGATTAGGGTCATCCTATTTTCTATTTTCAGCTTTTCAAAAAAAAGAAGACCCCCTCCTCCACCCACCAGACAGCACACGACATAAAAAACTATAATATGTTAATAGAATACTCTCAGAAAACTATTTTGGCTGTCAAATCTGATGTGTTGCAAGAAACAATACGTTCTAAAGTGGTTGCTAAAAGTTTCAAAGTAGAGAACATGGAGTTAAACATTGTAACTCTCCCCCACTTGACACAAACCCAGTAAGGACAGCTCTGTGTTCATTGTGGTCCAAGGCTGCTGTGATAACACGTGTTTTCATTAACTTTTTTAATCCTGCAGCACATTCTGTTCAAGACCACTGCAGGGACGGACGGCTGAGAGGAGCAAATCTCAGGTAAGTCTGTGCTTCGCCTTCCTTCATATTAATAAATCGCAACATGCCAGCAACGATGATTGTTGAAAAATAGCACTGTCACATGTTCACTAGAAAGTGAAGCTTTAAAATTACAAAGTAGAAAACTCTTTGAGTAAAGTTACTTTTTCCTGATGTATATACCAAATTGTCTGCTGCACAGGACTGACAAAGTCACAGTGACCTTTGGCTTCCTTAACAGTCCTTATGTGTTGACAGAGAGATCAGTTATTTCCATGGACTATGACCTGCTGCAAAAAGGCCACAGTCACAAAAACAAAGTCAGAAAAGAATCTGCTCCTTATGCTTCTCCTTACGTAAAAGCTGATCGAGCATCGCCTTGAGATAGTTTTTGTGCTGAAAAAATAGCCAGAAGAACAGAAACAAATGTGCTTTTAAGTAAAACGAAATCAGGGAGGAGGCCCCATAGAGAGCATACCCTACCCATTGACAGAATTAAAACAATGCAGCCAGAAGTAATAAAATTTGATTGCAAATGACGTCAACACACAGTAAAATCTGTACAGATATCAATGTCTTGCATGGGTACTTCAAAGGGATTTCAATGTTTAAGGTTGTTTCAATAACTGTGAATAAATAGACTATTTGGGGATCCTTGGTTGAAGTTATATGGTAGAATTTTTTTTTCCATTCAGTTTAATGTCCTTTATTTTTTGGGGAGGTTTTATAGCAAAAAACTTGGGTGATTATACTGAAGTGAAGGGGGGAAAGTGATTTTGACTTTGTATTATATTTCCTCAAGAAACGTCACGTAACAATAAAATTGCTATTGTTGCTTTATTTTCCTCAAGAAGGGAGTTTGTGCAGCAAAAACAATGTAGCAATAAAACCTGGAGTTACAACATAACCCAGTGGGATGTTTTTAAAATATAAGTAATGAAACAATACGAAATAATGCTCTTCATTTCGTCTCGTTTATCTTCCTTTACGCTCTTGTATAACTTATTTTCACTTGATTTAATTTCGATTTTTTTTCAACCGTCCGCTTTGGAGTCCGGGAACAGTTAGTCCCTACTTGCGTTGTTTCCGCACGGACCCTAATAACCGTAGGACCAAAGAGAGAGCAGTGAAGTCAACAGTGGTAGCTTCTTTTTCACCTGTGTGGTAAGGTATGGAATATTATTGACTATTTAATGAAAATCGCTGCCTATTTGTTTGAGAGTCTAATGTGACTGTGTGTGACAGAGACTGAGTCCCTCAGTGGGACTGACACTTTTTATCCTGAGCTAGTTACTATGTTATGAATGATAGCACAGCAGGCTATTTATGACTAGCACTAAGACCTTGCCATTAACAGCTTATTAGCGCAGTTTTTTTGATAAAGAATCGGTGTTATGGGACCGTCTGAGTCGTGTCCGGGACGCGGTCAGACTGTACATTTGCCTGTGTGTTGGAGCTGCTGCTGCTCGCTGGCTAACGTGTTGTCTGCCTGATTATGTGTTGATCCAATTATCTGGGCTAGCTGGCCAGCCACTCTTAAACAGTGCTGCAGACAGACTCTTCTAGTAAACACCCCGCGACAGACGACTCGTTTATTCACGAAGCTTGCCGAACAAAAGGTCCAGAGCTGAAACAGGACAATGGAAGGTTTTGAAGTCAGGGGGAGAGGTGCTTGTTAATGATGGGCTAACACGCAGACGCGTGAGAAAACTGTGATAAGACCTGGATGTTTGGCCCCTGCAGGGAAGATTTGTTTTGACATGGTCTGATCACACTTGTTCTCAGTTGATCAAAGGGGAGATTCATTACACATCAACACGGATACATGCCTGTGTCCTCAGGCGACCTTTAATGAGCACGGTAATGTTGAGAATCTGTGCTGCGGCTGTCAGCACAGTCAACGATTCCTTCTCTCAGTTAATGAGACTATGACCTTCACTCAGGCCTTTAAATACGATTCCTATTCTACAGATGAGACATCTGTAGAGCTTTCACCTCCACATGCATTTTACTTTTCACCTGACCCAAAGCAGGGTCGAAGGTCAGTGCTTTGTATCGGCCTTTTGGAAGAATGCACAGTGTCTGATGGCCTCACTGATTATCACTGCTGGTGGGGGTGGGGTGGGGGGCACAGGAGAGAAGGAGTATTGAACCCAGCGTCAGTGACATTGTTGCAACTGCTGGAATAATGAGACAGACAGACAGCGCTGACATCGTGCAACATTGTGGGGTGTTTATGAAGCAGGTGACTAAAACGTTCCTTGTGTGCAGGCCTGCAGGATGGCCCAGGCAGACAGCAAGATGTTGGTTCTGGGGGCCTTGGCCGGGGTGGCTGGTGTGAGCGTCGGCCTGGCTGTGGTCTACTACCGGGGTCTCAGGTCGGGGAGGAGAGCCTCGTGTCCAGGCCACTTCCATACCCGCTCCAACAGTCAGGGGCCCGGCATCATGGTGGTCGACGGTGCCGTCGCGACGCCGGGTCAGGCCGAGGTGCTGGATCGCCTGGAGGCCCTGATCCAGTGCGTGTCCGAGCTGAAGGACGAGATGAAGGCCCTGAAGAGCGCGCTGCCGACACTGCAGGACCAGGTCAGGGAGGAGCTGCGGGGCCGCGACGAGGCCCGCCGGGCGAGTCCCCTTCACAGGACCACGCCCACGCGGAGGAAAAGGGCTCCGGGAACCATCAGCGGGTCCAGAGCTGAGACTCGCAGCTCGGAGGAAGCAGAGAGTGAGGGAGGGTAAGTTTGAAACCCACAATAGTACTCAGGTTTCCTTCCATTCTGCTTTCACATCACAGTCCATTTTTGGCAGGAAGTGGCAGGTGAAAAAAAATCAATCATCTGAAAAAAAAACGTGAGGACATTTTTCTTGTTGTTGAGTTCAATTCATCCTCCTTATCGGTGTTTCCCACCGGTTTCCCCCGGCGACCTCCCATGTTACCTTGAAATGAAACCACCCACAGTCCCTGATTTGCCCCAAAAAAGTGTCAAGCTGCAATGCTGGCAGACAATTCCTAAATCCTAAATCAGGATCCTTCAAAATAAAAGCAGCACTTAATTTCTGAGGACTTCTCCTGAACCTAGAAAATTTTGGTCTTAACACGTTTGAATCTAACATTGTCAGTCTTTGTGAAGAAAGCCTTGAACCTGGATATAAATCGTAAATCTGACCCCCGGATTGGGACCACTGCTCCAATGTTACACAGTTATGCAGCTTTACAGAGACGGTGCCTGTATTGATGGAGACACACTCTCATCATTACACAGTTTGACCAGCAGACTCCACTGTTTGCAATGCTTCGCTGCAGCCCGTGATCTGGGGAGTCGTGAGTAACAGCCAAGTAGTCGGTGGTATCAGGGGGAGTGACAGTAGCTGTAAATGCAACCTGATGGTGAACAGAACCTGAAATACTGGTTGACATTTCCTGCTGCTTACCGATATATGTATCAATCTGGCAGTTCGAGCTGCCTCAGTTTACTTGCCAATGTAAAAACTTCCTCGAGATGATAACAAGAACATACTGAGGTGTTAAGAAGTAATTGTAACTTCATGTCTGCTTCAACTACCTGATGTGGTCATGAGCGTGTGCGTTCAAAAGAAAAAGGTCCAGCTCCTCCCACTTCACCAGTTCCACCCGCCCGCCTGCTTGTTCTACGCTCTGAATTATAGCTGCGACGGTACGTACATTCGCCTGAGGTGCTGCAGAGATCAGCAGACTAATCAGGCACCACATGCCCAGTCATCCACCTCCATCCCCAGCCAAATGCCTTGAACCCACGCCAACCCCAGGTAACATAAACAACAGATGTGTTTCTTTTGAATGGGCTACCATTTAAAAGCTTCGTCCTACGAAAACAGCACATCCAGCACTAGTTGACGTTGATTAATCGAAGGACTCAATATTTACAGCAAAGCGGATCGACGCTGACGTTTTTCTTGGACTCGACGCTCCGTGCGCGCTCGCGCTGCAACCTGGATCACTTCTGGGTGAGGAGTAAGAAACAAAAGGATATTTGGTTGCAGACGTAAACGCACACGCATGCGTCTGCAGCTCAGGTCGAATGATTCACCCTCTCAGTTTGCTGTGCAGCCTGGCTTGACCTCTGCAAGGTTTCTGCAGGAAGTCCTGCATCCAGGAAGCCGGCATGGCCTTTAGATCAGACCAGTTAACGCCACTACCGACATCATCGACACCGCAAAGGGCAGCAATCCTCAGATCCAAACCTCACGCCGTTGATTCATCAATCATTCCGCTGCAGGTTTTCTCCTTTTTACAACCGATAAGCAGTCGGCCGAGCGATCATCCGCGCACGCCCCGGATGACTGTGCGGCGTTGCGCTCGACGTCTTTTGTCTTCGAAGAATCGCATTCCATGCAGAGGGTGTGTTGAGTGTGGGGGAGTTGATAATTTTCAGGAATCCACTTGTTCTATCAAGACAATTCAGATGCAGTCAGACGCATTTCAACACAGTGTTTACTCTCTGGAGGAGATAAATCACTCCGCTTTTGTTTTTGTGCCCTTGCAGTGCTTGCGTCATTTGTCCAGGGGGCGCATGTTTTCTGACGTCTTTCACGCCTCTTACCCTAAAACTGTTTGGGGGTCAGGTATATTTCTTGGCAGTGTGAGGAAGGCAGTTCACGGAGAGGTAATAACACCCGCAATCAGATGAGTCCTCTTTCATGGTGGATAAACACCGACGATCCTGCTGCCTTGGGTCCCCCCCCCCCCCTTCACATTGGCTGGTGAAGCAGGAGTCGACGCGAGGCTGCCCTCTAGCAGACGCGGTTCACGTGTTTTGAGTGGCAGTTGTCGGCCGCATCAAATGCTCCTAATTACAGTGGGGGTTATTATGCCTTAAAAAGTAATCACATCACGCACACACCTCCCATAATTAAAGAACCTCTCCTGCCGCTCTGTTATTTGTATGAGCAGCAGGGTGTGGGTGAGGTGGGAAAGGTGCCGCCAAGAAATTCCAGCCCCCTAGGGAGCGTGTAAACCCCCCCTCCCCCCAACCCTCCTTCACCCCCGAGATGAACTGGTTAACAGCTCTAATCCTCACATCCTTTTAAAGGGCTCTCCGTGTCTGCTCAGCTGGCTTGGAAGCATTTCATAGAACAAGACACACACACACACACTCATTATCCCTTTGAGATCCCTGATGCTAAGAGCTGGACACTTGTTATTTAAAGTTGGTGGCAATCCAACGCCTTGAAGATGCGCATTCGATTGGTAATATGAGGGCATTTTTAGCGCGGTGCAGGATGGATGTTTACAGGGATCTCAGCCAAACATTTCCCTGCTTGGGAAAGTTAGGTTGCACGTCTTCAGATTTTGCTGACAGCAGCTGAAATCAGGACCAAAAAAGATCACATTTGCTGATTTTTTTTGCCCAAAAACATCATTGTCCAACAGGGGGCGTCGCATTAGTATGAGCAAAAGCCTTCAGCAAGCTCAGATGCACAGTATAGATGACCCTCGGCATCTTTTAATGGTTTCTTACATTATTTGGAAAGTTTTCTCAATTCCTGTTGATCCGATACAAAACAAACAGAATTTATGACCTTCATAACGATCGTGTTTTTGTGAATTGATAAAGATATTCTAAGTGTGACCAGTGTTTACAGGGCAATGCAGCTCCCACCAAACAGGCCGCCGTCCATCAAAACAGGGGTGGGGGGTGGGGGGGGGCAAGGTTGAAAGTTGCAGCTGTTTACGAGCCTCACTCCTCATGTGTCACAATAACTTCCTCCGAGCTGCCGCTCCGCAGGCGGGGAGACGCATCAATCATGCCGTCGGGGTGCCAAGCCGTGAGAGGCCTCGTTTCAAAGCGTCTTGTAGGAACTTGTAATTCCCTGAACAGTTCCCACTGAGTTTATTCACACCGCGTCGCCGTAGCTCAAGGACATTACCGCTTCTTTTTTCCCCTTCCAAAAAACAACAAAAAAAAGAGAAAGAAATTGCATTTATGACACTGGATAGTTGTTGATTTAAGCAGATTTAGTCGGGAGTTTTTTGTTTAGAGACGGGCAAGCCCGGTCAAAACACCCAAATGTTTAGAAAGAGAGAAAGGAGCTCTTTGTCTGCTTTGTGATTAAAAGCTTTACTCGGACTTCCCTGTGACGTCACGGAGACGGTGCCCCGCAGCTGTACGTATCCGAGATGTTCTCACGTATATCCTGGGGTTCAGTCTTCAATGGAAGGATTTTCAGCCAAACAAACCCATTTATTGACTGGAGTTTTAACGGCACAATGTATACCGTGCGCGCGAAGCCGACGCTCTCAGCCGTCTGATGCGCCGGCAGGCGCGGCGGCGGCTGCTCGCTGACCCGCATCCGTCTGGCTCGGCTCTGACCACCCACACGCTTTGATGTGACGTCACAGGCTGGGTGGGAAAGGCTCCCCATCAGGTCGGACCTGCATCAAATGCAAATAATGTTTTGGGTGTGACTGTTGATTATGATCAAATTATTCTAAACCACCACCGTGACCCCTCCACTGTCAATACCACAGGAGAAAAGTGTCTCAGCCAGCTGACCTCCGATCAGTTTTGAACTCAGCAAATGGTCAGTTAGCTTCAGTTCAGAAAAGCATTTTTAGACTGTATTCCAGAGGTTTATTTATATTTTATTTTGAAAGATTTAAGCCCTCACAAACGCTTTTTTCAATCCCAACCTGAACAATTTTTGAGCCTTTTTGAGCTGCAAGACGTTTTCCATCTTCTTACGTAACCACCACATCAAATCGAGTCTTTTTGCAACAGTGACTGTGAACAGACTCTTTATTGATGAGGGGGCCGTGCTAATATTCAGGCTTCGCCTCCTTTTTCTGGCTCCGTAGTAGCTGTTTGCACCCCTTGCGAGCTTCTGGCTGTCATTCTTATTTGTTTTGGTCCGTCACAGTTGGCGTTTATCGAGGGATCTGCTGAGTCATTTTTTCAACCAGCTCTTTTTCAAGCGCTCGCTCACAAGACGCATCCTCCCTGACTGTCAAAGACTGTTGTAAACTGCATCTATGTCCAAGTTGGTGCGAGCAGTCCACAAATTTCCACCGTGTGCTGTTGGTATGTTAAAAATGGAGGAGAGGGTAGGGATCCTCCCCTGTGGTACAGTTTTCCTCATTAATTTCGCCCTCCAGAGAACCCCCAGCTGGTTGTGTGACCAGCTAGTCCCTGTTTACTATTTACTAAACACATTGCATTGTACGAGACAAGCCTTTCACTGAGCGGTAAACAGATGAGTAAGTTGTCACTGATTCGCCACAAAGCAGTCTGTCGACAGAAAGACAACTCACAACTGAAGTCTGCGAATGAAGGAATGTTCAGTTCACTTCATTTTGGTCTGTTGTCGCCACTTCTTCAAGGACTTCGCAGCCAAAGGCTAAATTACAAGCTTCGACGTCATCCGTAAACAACTTGTACACAACAGTGTGTAGTTTCCACGCTTGTTTCTCCCTCCTGCTATTTTCAGAGCGAAGTTTTGCAGCCACTTGACTCACCATTTCATGCTCTACAGTAGAGCCTGAAGCCTGGGCTGAATGACGGCAGTCATGATTGACTTGTAAGGACATCTTGTGTCTTTGAGAAACTTTGTGTTTGGTTTTGTTTTGTTTTTTCCTCTGCTCAGCCTGACAGAAAGGGGGGGGGGGAGGGAGAGAGAGCCAGTGATGCTGCAGGCTGGATGGGGAGGTTCAGTCCCTGTGCCAGTCCCTGGTGGCGGTGGTGCTCGGGGGAAGGGGGGGGGGGTGAGAAACCGAGAGACAATAAATAACTGGAGTCTCTCCAGTCAGGCAGGCATTGTTGCAGAGCAGCCTTTCATTGCTCCCGTCAGCAGACACTGAATAAGCCGGCCTGCGTGTTCCAGCGCCCGGCGATGTTGGGATGGTAACCCGAGTTTGTTTTGAACGGGGTAACCGCGGCGACTGCTATTGCTGAGCCCTGTTGAGAGATCTGTGCTCTGCCCCCTTGGGGACGTGTACACCGAATGGCTGCGCTGCCCCACTGAGAACACCGCCTGTTGAAAATGAAAGTGTCAATGCAGCCTCACACTGTTTTTTTGTGAATGGCTGAGCGGTGCAAGCTTGTACACAGCTGTGGAACACAAATAAGCAACAAACGTATGGTTGGTTGCAGTGGATTGATTTCACTGCTTTTGCATCCATCGTGTTGTAATCTTGCACCTGTCCAGTGGAGATCATCAACCATGAACACCTTTTTAACATTCTCTTTAAGACCAACTGAACAACTCTTGTCTTTTTTGTGTTTTTGTGCACAAAAAGTAAAAAAAATAGTCAGCTCTGGTCTCGAATTCACCTGCAGGAAACGATTTCAGCTCTCACCGCGTTGTGAGTCACAGCAGGACCCGTCGCTGCATTACGCAGCGGGCCGGCGCCGAAATCCGACAGACAACATTTGGACGTGTTCTTTCAGAGCCACACGCTGCGAGTGGCATCGCCAGGATAATAATGGTTCCTGCACAAACACATGTGCATTACACAAACACGCGCAGTAATACAAATAGATCCTTGGCTTCTTCTTTTTCTTTTTTTTTTTTTTGGTTGTCTCTTTCAACTCAAGTGATTCATGAGCCGTGGAATGGCGTGACAGGAATGCGCTGATCACTCAGTACTCCGCCGCCTGTCGCTCCGGCTCCACTGAGTAAATAACTGCGGGGAGCGAGGGAGCACCGACTGCTGAATGAATGCGGGGACAAAAGGATGAATGAATTGGGGAGGGAATGAATGAACGACACAAGTCCAGTAATGTCGCCGTCCCGCCATAAACCGACGTTGCCGGGCCTGTCGCCTGCAAAGCGGCGCGTCCTGACAATGAGCCCGCAACAGGCAGAGCAAACACAACGCGCACGCCCGTTCAGATGTTTTCCCTAAAGCTGGGCTGCGTTGGCCAATAAATGATTTGAGGCCTGCCTGTAGCTTTTGGAGCTTTACTCAGGAGTTAGTGAAGAGAGGGGAGATTGTTGGAAGGCTTTGGCACACGGCGGCGTATCACAACAGAGGGAGATTAGAGCGGAGATTCTGTCAAGTCTTGTTTCAGTTGCAGACACGGTGAATCTCTGGTCCGCGCAAAGCCGCTGGATGCGAAGGAAGAACGCGGCGATTTGAAGGAGTTGCTGGCGCTGCCTCCTGCTAGTCACCAATACAAACCAAGTGCCGAGTGCCTGCAGAAAAGCCGCACGTTCAAGTAGACCATGGCTGCTTTCCAGAGGAAGGCCTGGACTCAATCGAGTCGCTTCGCCATCATCTCGCTGAACGCTGTATTCCCGACCATAAAAATGACCTTTCGCGCAAACGTGTTCTCCGAAGTGGCTTTGAAGTGTATTTCGTGAGGCCGCAGTCGGTTCTGAACAGGCAGCGTGCCGTTGTTTTCCAGGGAATAGGGCAGGATTGGCATCCCGTTTGTGTTGTTGACTGAGTCAGCGCTGGAATCCCCCCCACCCCCCCACCCCACCCCGAGTGAGGCCGAGATGCCCTCGCGTTGCCCCTGTAATCAGGTTGAAGGTGTGTGTGCTGCAGGGTGGAGTCGGTGAGCGGCGCGGGGCACCTGTTGGGCTCTCAGTGTTTGCTGTCTGTGGCCCGCTCCAACACATCCCATCAGAACCGTGGCTCCCGGCCCAGCATACTCTCCTAACCACCAATGACGCACATGCGGCGGCTGCCAACACTTAATAGAGGCTTTTCATATTTTTACCTTTGTCTGCGCCTTTCATTTTCACCGTGCCATTAATGTTGCTGTTTTTCTCCCCCCCACCCCCCCCTGCTCTCTAAGTGTAAGCTTGGGGTGTCGGTGAAAAGGCACCATAAAAGAAGGTTGCGTGCCTCACCCTGCTAAACAAGACTCCCTGTGTTTGGAGAGAAAAAAGCCTTCAGGTGAACGCGCGCTCAAGCGTCACGATGCCCCTAAACGGCCGGCATTTATAAACAATTAGCTGACCTACTTATGTAAACAGACCCGGTGGCATCGGAGCGTAAACATGCAGCGAGGATTGATCCTATATAATCAGCACCTGGCAGGAGGCAGCTCGTAAAGAGCTGCTCGTTATAACAGGATCGGGATTGATCTGAGAAACTCCTCACCCGAGGTGTGTTTCTTCCACCTCACAAGTAGAAGGTGCGTGCCGTTAGAAGATTTTTCTTTTTTAGCACTTCCTGAGGCCCAAACGCCGGTGGCAACACGCAGACAGCCCGACCTGGTGATTGGAACCACCTCGGCTTTTCAAAACAGCTCCATAATCCGCCGTTCCTTCGGTCGTGTTTAATTGCACCCGCTGACAGCAAACTGAAGTCGCGCCTCTTCCTCTGTGTTTTCAGCTACATCACTGCACTGACAGACTCGGAGGAAGACGAGGAAGAAGAGGCGAGCGACGGAGAGCAGAGAGAAGAGGAAGAAGAAGGAGGAGAAGAAAAAGAAGAGGAAGCTGCGGACAAGCTGACCGTCCTCCTCGACAGGATCGACCGTTTGCATCGGGGCGACGAGGCCGAGAAGAGGGAAAGCCTCAGTGTCCTCCTGCAGCTGAAGGAGGAGGTGTGTGTGTGTGTGTGTGTGTGTGTGTGTGTGTGTGTGTGTGTGTGTGTGTGTGTGTGTGTGTGTGTGTGT
>JASSRZ010000014.1:2557630-2574840 GCA_032164315.1 Malacoctenus gilli | reverse complement strand
TGTGTGTGTGTGTGTGTGTGTGTGTGTGTGTGTGTGTGTGTGTGTGTGTGTGTGTGTGTGTGTGTGTGTGTCCATTCACTTCATCGATGTGCATCTGACATGTTCTCAAACCTCCGCTGTGCTTCCCCAGTTTGGACAGAGCTCGCCTTTCCTGTGGCGGCTGATCCGCGCTCACTGTGACGTCCATGACGTCAGCTCCACGCTGGAGGAGAAGAAGACCCACGCAGAAAGTGGTAATTCATCAACCCCTCCTCCCCCCCATTTTAAGTGCACACTTGCCGAGCGGCCGCACTTTGTGTGTGAGAGGCTGTAATATCATAGCGCCAATGGTTTCGCCCCGCCAAGCCACAAATGTGAGTGTCTCATCTGGAAAACCCAAATCCATGCAAGCTGAGATTCCTGCAATGACCTCAATCAGTTGGCTGGAGTCGTTTTTTTTAACCACAGTGGACTGTGAGGCTTCGCCCAGACTCAGGAACTGTCTGTGGTTTCGCTTTACCTTCCGTGGTAGCGAATAAACCACAGGTGTCGTGTTCAGGAGCTGGATATTTATTCATCTAAACACCCAAAACAGGTCTGAGTGGATTTAACAAACAATTTGTTTTTCACCCAAGTGTCTCACATACATGCATATCTTCACAATACAGCCAATTTAATTTAAAAAAATACATTTCAGTCAGAAGCGTAGATTTGCCGTCACCTTTATCACGACACCAAGTGGGGTGTCTACTGTGGTGCTTCTTCCTCAGACAGAGGCGGTTTTGTGATGGTGTTGGAGTTGAGACTGGATTGACCTGTTCCTGTCTAATCCTTCCTCTGACCCGGGGGGGGGCACCGGGTGCTCTTCCTGCTTCTCTTCCTCCTGCAAAGATGCTGATGTTTAAAGCAGCAGGGCATCATATTTGACATTCGTTTGGATATTTATAGAGCGCGCGGAATGAAACTCTTTCCACCGAGTGATGACGGATTGAAGGCTGAGCGCTCTTTCCGGGATTGTGTTTCATCTAACTTGTGTTTTTATTGCTCTAATCCAGCGCCCAGTGAAGTTTCTTGATTTATGTGTATCCTGTTTTGTTTTCTCAGCTCACACACTCTTTGATTCTGCTAATCCACACACTCCTCTTTCGTCATGTGTACAAGAATGTCCTGGGTGCTGAATGTGTGCTGGTTTTGTGTTTCAGTACATGATCATTATCTCTCTCTCCTTTTTTTTTGTTGTTTTCCCTTCAGGAAAACGATTCGGGGAGGAGGCAGTGAGACTGAATCCGACATGTGCCGATAGTCATCAGTGGTAGGTTCGAGGTGTTTCCCTCCATCTGAACGTTCGAGTGTTTTTGCTGTCAAATAAAGTTCCCGTAACTGCGATTTCCACTGGAAAGCGTCCAAGGACGCTTGATGTGAGAGGCCGCTGCGGCCCGTCACTCGCTATCATCGATACTCGCTGTTCAGGCCGTCGTCCGTGCGAGGGGAGTTTTGGAGCGCGGATGAAAGCACAAGCGCAGGTACTTTCCCCAGACGAGAGGCGCTGTGGGGGCCGGGGCTTTTTTTGAGTGATGTGTTACCCTGGAGCAGCTGTTGCTCCGCATGTGAATGGACGTGTGTTTGACTCCGGCATTTCTCCGGGTCGTTCAGCAAACCGCCTCGCTGGAACAAATCGAAAAAGGCGACTCGGTGGAGGCCTGCAGCGGTCAGGTGACAGGGTGATTTAATGGCATGTTCTGTCGGTTTAGTCTTAGAGACCAAACCTGGAATGAAAAAGTGGAACAAGCTCGTAAAAGTGAATATTTAGTTGTTCGGGGGGTAGGGGGGGGTCCCTCAGCTGAGCGTTCCTGCATGCAGTGCAGACATGCGTGTGGAGGAGATAACAGTAGCTTACCTCCCAAACGTCCCCCCCTCCTTCAGATGGGGCCCCCTCATCTACCTGATAGCATCGCATCCAGTTCTAGGAATGTAAATACAGCCTGGGTTAACATGACTTAGAGGGAGAGAGTGGAGCGTGGACTGGAATAGCGCATGATTAATGGTGCTCTCCTATTACGCGGGCTGTGCCTTTATGTTGGTACAGCCTGATCTGCCCATTGTTATTTACGCCTGTACGTATGTCGCGCTCGGGGATGTGCGGCTGATGACCGTAGCAACGAGGCATTCGGTGTCTTATCACGGTGGTGTCGCTCACAACAAAAACGTACGGGAAAATTTCTGTGTGCGTCTCCGCGATCCTTTTCCATCGCCCACCGATTCTCTCGGGTGGTCCTCGGCGGGACGCTTCCGAAGTCAAAGGTTATTCGCAGAGGGATGAGAGGAAACCAGGAGCGCCTACCCCGGCTCTCCCGCGCGGCCCCCGTTGCTCGGTGACTCAGTCGAAAAAATCCCCTTTGCTTTTAATTAGCCGAGTGGGCCTGATGGCATGAGTCCTGTTTGTTTTTCGCGCAGGCCCCAATGCATTCCTCCTCTGAAACACTGCTCATGTCAAAACTTGACTACCGATCACACGTGGAATCCACGGCAGGAAAAAGGGGGAGATGAAGATTGCACCAGATGCTGCTCTGAGATCGGTTTGTAGCGTGAAAAAAAGAGACTCAGAAGGATTTAGCTTCACCATAAATGGCGTTTAACGTTTTCTTGTTTATGTAGTATTGAGAGTTTTCCCCATTGTAAGTATTTGTTACAGTTCCTCACATCCTTGAATGAGTGTCCCGTGTAATTAGGATCAAGCGATTACTTTCTGCGTGTGAAGGTTTTCTCATGGAAGACCACCAAATAGGGCCCGCTCCAGCCAGCAGGCCCGCTCGCTCCGTGGGTTGGGGAATAATTAGCATTAGCTCACGCACATACCGCAGCGCCCGAGACGTCAAGTGAAATAGAAGGCCGTGTTTGTTTAGTTAATTAAGAGCAACAGCTTGAAAAAGGCTTAATGCCTAATCCAGCATCCACTAATGGAATTTGTAAGATTCTTAAAGCGAGCAGAAAATGCTGTCTAAGTTGAATGGACAGGGCAAAGTAGGTAAAGCCGCACTTTGAGAAGGGAGGAGGCGAGGAACTGGGGACGGTGCCAGGCCGTGTTGCAAGGAAGTTTATGTCTGAGGTAACTGTTTACTTAGCGCACCGATGCCGTGAGAAAACTTTTTGTCACCTGCTTTCCTGAATGCCGCCCGGCTCGTCACAGTTTGGCAGATGTTGTAAAGACGCGCTGCCAGTCAAGTTCCTGCTCAGCCACTGAAACTACCTGCACAGGCCCCTCTTTTTTTTTCAATGCAGCCAGAGTGAATGAAAGCCTTTTTTTTTTTCAAACCTTTCCTTCCACACAGAGCCAAAAGCAAAGCGTTCCAGACGACCAGTCTGCGTGAGAAACGTCTCCGAATTGATGTCCGCCTTGTTTTTCTCTCTCAAATCTGACACGGAATAAAGGTACGAATAGAAACCGAGCAGGTGCAAGTGGCAAGTACAGGAGAAAACACATTCTCACCAGTGTCAGTAGTTTCTGTTTTGCGAAGTCGTTTCATCAAAGCAGCTAAACTCTCATGACCTAATGCGTGCGCTCACAGCGACATGTGGGAGTGACGGCTTCCAGGTTGTGTGAACAAACCGGCTCTGTTGTATCTGCAGCCTGCAGAGCGAGTCACAGGGGTTGCGCGCGGCGCATGAGGAGGCACGGCTCCTCCGTCACTGCAGGGGCCGAATCTCGAACGAGTCGGCGGCAGCCACAGCTTTACACCATCCGACCGGAGGCGGCTTCTGCACCTTTGGGAGTCTGCAAATCTTGTTGTTCTTCATTGGCTGTCTAAATGGATGATGTCATGAAGAGATGCAAGATTTAAGTTATTTCCCTTTACATGGACAACGTCACATTTCTGTCACATTAAAGTTTGGCAATTATGATCCTGAAACAGCAAAAGACAATATTTGAATTTTTTAACAATTGCTGCAATGTGTTCTTGCATGAATTAAATTAAATGTTACTATCAGCTGCATATTTGCCAAGAGTGTTAACTCTTAAAGGAAGCCTCGACAAGACTTTAAGTCCCTCTGACTTCTTCTTTTAAAGAAAGGCAGCGGGTAGATGACAACACTGCCACCTAGCAGCTGACAGAGAGAAGTAGTTGTTTTTCAATGCCAATAATGCTGTTGGATTGTTTTTGAGTGGCAGGTTAAAAACTGGCCATGATATTTTGACCTGAAACATGCAAGTTTGACTTGAGTTTGTATATTTTATCAGAAAAAGATAGCATTTCAACATTCAACAGTGGCCAAATATAAACAAATTGTTTATAAGATAATTTAGTATAAAAATTACTTTGGTTATATTGAGTGGGCTGTGTTCACTAACTTCTTCGTTATTGCCCAGTTAGAGGATGCACTCTGTATTGAATGAATCAAGATCAACTGACATCCTCATCTCCAACAAACACAATTGGGTTATAATTATACGCTGACGGTGCCCACAGTGAAAGACCTGAGCCTGTTCTCACAACACCTGGCTTTGTAATAAAGTGGCATTAAAAACGGTTGCGTTTCCAGACGTTTGTCAACCTCACACAGTCCAAAAAAAATCCCCCATCATCCTCTCCGAGGCCGCTTGTAAAACCGTGGTGATGAATGAATGAATGCGGCAGTCATCACTTCTCAGCAGTATACACAGGCTTTCCATTTCCGTCATGCAACCCGTCTCTGCACTTTGTGCACGCGAGGCGGATCAGGACTCCTTTGAAGCTGGACGTGGGTGCTGCCACCACGTGTCGCGCCATCAGCTGACAGTCGACGTCTCCGCCTCTCTGCCGTCAGGCCTTTGGCAGGATTCTGAGACGTCTTGGTGAACTTTTGTTGTTTTCTCTGTGGAACTAAAATGGGAATAAAGTATGTTTTGTCCTTGATAGAGATTTATGAGGCGCATACAGCACCGTCACCTAAGAGGTGTTTTCCATGTGTTGGTAGAAGTTGCATATGCATGCAATGGGTTGCACGGGGGGCTTTCGTGACAGAGAGCGCGAAGCCTATTTGTATAATCTCAGCAGGCTGACGGCGGGCCGATGCGATTGCACACTTGGATCCGCGGCTTTGTTTATAGGTGCGTTTTCACAGATCCCACTGTGTGAAGTCAGCCCATGTAAATCCCTAACTGTAGGGCCTCGCTGATGGTACAAAGGCCTGCGGATTAGGCAGGGAGACTGTGGCGGTGTCAGTCAAGAGGAGGAGGAGCCGGGTGGGTGGATAGGGTGGGGTGGGGGGTGGGGGGGGGGTCCGATGGAGTCACTTTGACCTCTGCAAAGGCACTGTACTTTCACACACGTGTCCCTTTGTTCGAGACAGCATTGTGCTCTGTTCCAAGTCGCCGTGGTAACCCGCGTGTGCGTAAACTTCAAGTCTCGCTGTGAGCTGTGGCGGGTCACCGTGGAAACCATCTGCCATAACATTATGACCACTGACAGGTTAAGAGACAAACACTAATCTCCTCACATGATGGCGGTGGCATACGTGAGGCAACGGAGGGAACATTTTGAGGATAGAAGGCGGTACGGTTGGTTGGACTCTGGTGAGGACATTATCAGAACCCGCTTGTCCTCTCATTCAACAGAATATGACTCAGTGGTTTGGGTCTAGCATTGTTGCACAGTAGGTACGACCCTTCTTGGTGGAGGTGTTTGAGGCCTGCTTCAGCAGATTTGTGGATCCCAGCAGCTCGTTATCAGAGTTGAATGATTTCAATTTCCAGATCTGGTTTTGATTCATCGATTTGCCCGACGATAAAGTTCAAATCCATGGAGGTCCCTCCTCCCAACTGCCCCCCAGAATCTCCAAATCTGCTAAAAACTCTTGGTGCAGGTGTCACAACACATCTGCAGAGTTCTATTGGAGTCTTTACCTCAACAAATCAAGGCTGGCTTGCCATCACAATGTAATTCTACTCAATATTACTCTTGTGGTCATGGTTTTGTGTCTGTTTTGGTACATAAGAGAAAGTGTATCAGAGAATTTCCCCTCTTCCTACCAATTGTTTTGTTTCCTTAAGTTCCTTCTGCTCGTGTTCGAGTTGTAGCCTGGAGTCTTGCCTTTTTTGTCTTGCCCTTTCCATCTTTGAAAGAGCTCTTCTGTGTCAGAATGTGACGACTGAAATCAATCTCGGCTTACCGCCTTGCAGCTGACACTTAAGGCCTTTTGTTTTAGCACAGCACAGGAGGGGATTTCAAAAAATCCAGGGCCTAACCTTGCGCAACGAGCTGCTCCGTCCTCCTCTCATCTTCATTTTTTGTTGCCACCCACCTTCTCTCAGCCCCCCCACAACTTGATATTTCCCTTTTCTTGCCTAAGACGGCCGTGGTGAGATAGTATTTCAACTGGCTGCGGAGAGGAGAGCATAAACAGCGGCAGGTAGGCCCCCGAGGCGGGACACACCTCCGTACACCTTCGCATCCCATCCTCCTCATTCGCTCCCTGCCCCCGTCTTCTCCCCGCCCACGCCGCTGCCTCTCCCCCCTCCACCGAGGCCCTGGTGCAGTTTCACACAGTGACAATAGGTCTGTTGCATAACACCCAAAAAAAAAAAAAAAACAACACTCCATCTCCTGCTGGAGGTCACTGTGGAACCTGAGATGTTTATGTTTGAAAGTGACACGACCCGGACGAGACAAACTCCACACGGGGACCAACGCTGACACAATCTCAGCCACTTTTTGTTCCCCGCAGCGCTCCGTGAGGAACAATATTTGGGCCGGCCAAACAGTGGGAAGCACAAATATGTCTGGCGGTAGCCGGGAAGTTGAGCAACCCTTCCCACAGCCCTCACCTGGGCCCTGCTTGATCTCACTTCTGATTACTATCCCTCTCTGGTATGCTGCAGTCGCCAGTCTGCTCATCTCACCACTGCGTAGATTTATTGCATTTAATCACATCAGCAAATTACAACATGTTCCTAAACTAGAGGGATGAGTAAATAGTTGGTATGGCTCCCCAGAGGAAAATTGCAGTCCGCCAAAGTCATTTGTGTTTTTGGACTGTTTGGATTTGCAAAAGGTTCTGGGTTGATTTTAACGACTGGCAGGATCAGTAGCGTAGAATTTGATGACGTTAACGGTGATGTTTTTGCCACCTCGTTTACTGTTTCACAGAATGTGATAAATATAAGGCCCAAATGTGAAGAGAAAAAACGTTCTGCAAGTTCTCTACCCTGACGGGTTTATTCTTATTGGAAAACATTTGAGATCATTGTTTGGATGCTTGTGGGCGCCCCAGAACTTGGATGCACTATGAACCATCAGATCCACCACCGTAGTAATTTGAACAATCTCAGCTGGTATCCAAAACCAACCAGTGACGGTCATTCCTTAGAGACCAAGTTGGCAGAAGCCTTCATCACAGCCTTTCTGTACTATGTTTTCACAAACCCACGTTACCACACGTTGGTTTGGCGCAAATGCTAATTCCCCCCCCAAAGAAATGCATTTTTTTTTAAGCAGTCTGCCGTTCAGTGCTTGATCTCAGTGTTGCATCAGGACCGCCACTCTTGCCAGAACAGTGGGACTTCCAGGAGACAAGTCAGGACCAGCAGTTCTGTTCACAGAATACTTTCAGGGGATATTTCCCAGAGTCATTCCTGGATGGAGCCCTTTTTTTTTTTTTTTAAACCATCACGAGAGCGAATGTAAGGGGCTCATCACCAACAGTAATGACACGAGCCCTGGTTTGTTGCGGTCACTCCGACTGTCTCCCGACTTTGTTTCCTTTCAGCAGTTTAGTAGTCTCCAGTGATGGATGTGCTGAAAGCCTTTACATCCACTGGTGTGTTTTCATTGGAAGCCAGGCGGCACAACTGCAGACAGATAGCATCTCTGCTCCTCTGATGTTCCGCAGCGCCCCACTCATCCAGCGCCAACCGGTGGCAGCGTGGGCGCACCCAGCGCTACCTTAAGAAAATAAACAGCGCCCTTTTGGGTTACTGTTGCTCGTAATTCATTTGCCTCTGTTTGCTTTCGAGCGACTACCTGGAGCATGCGAAAGTCGCGAGATTATCTTATCGGCCATCTTTAATTTTTCAGAGTGGAAGTGATTGTTATTGGAGAGATTTATGTTTTCATTGTGTCTCCTCCAGGTTGTTTCTTTGTCCTGTTACTCACTCTGATCGCTGGACATTTAAAACATCGTCAACTGAATGACAGCGCCCACAATGTTGCTCTCCAGAGATCAAACTCTGAGCCTTCATTATCTGACTTCGGTTACCGTGTCGCACAATTTGCTCTCTACCACAGCTCTCTTTTCTTCCATGCATTTTCCTGCACGTTGGATCAATCCAAAGAGAGGCGTCAGGCGCGACTGCAGTGGACCATCACCGCTTCATACTGTTTGAATTACAAGCACCAAACACCTGCACACACACACACACACACACGAGAACAGGAGTCGTAGATCCCTTCTTCCGTCAGCACCACTGTGTCGGCCGAATGTTGTCAGGTGACCTTTGCAGCCGCTGATCCCTTATATAAAAAGGTGTTTATGTCGCTCGGCGGCGCCTGACAGAGAAGCAGCGGGGATCAAAGCGGCCTCGCCGTGAAAAGACTTTGATCAGCCCGCTCCTTTTGCTCTCCGAACCCTCAGCGTCACGCTGACTTACGGATCCCCCGAGCTGAACTCGGCCCTTTGTTTCCCCCTCCACCTGCCCGGCGCTCCGAGTCAGCCGTTTAATTATGGCGCGAGGGAACAAGGTGGAGCGGCTTATCTCTGCCGAGGCTGTCTAATGAGGAGCCTCGCCGAAAGCCTTCCGAATGAATGTTGTGGGGTTTTTTCACCACCACTTCGGCCGGCTCAGCGCTACTGACCCGGAGAAAAAAGGTGGCGTGATGAAGAGGTGCTGCTGCACGTCTGCTCCGCGCCGCTTTTCCGTTGCAGACAGAAGCTGCCAGTTGTTGTTCTCGTCGGAGTTTGTAGTTGCTTCACGTTGTCAGAAAGGCTGAAGATGTGCTGCAATTTCAGGCTAAAACACCCACTCTGATTGTGGACATTGTCTGGTTCTTTATACTGTCTTTATATTCTAACGACACGCTCATATCCACCCTGCACTGCTCGCTGCAGCTCATGTCTGTCTGTGCTTGTCGATCTGCAGGTACGCCATCATGTGTGGAATCATGGCAGAATACGACACGATACAAAACAAGATAAAGAACGGATACATCTTTAAGGTAAAGACACAAAACGCCTACAGATACACACGTTCACAAATCCATGTTTGCTATATTTGATGGAGTTACAGGAAAAAGTAGGACTTTGGAGGCTCCAGTGTGCCTCTGTTTATTCAAGCTTCCAAGTGTTTACCTGCAGATTTATTTGGTGTGTCTAATTTGGCATTTGTGTGTTTATTTTGGTTAAAAGTGGAACTCACGCCCCAGCCACCTTGACCTCTGCAGAACACTCAGACTTTTGTGTCGTAGCTCATCCCCAAAGAGCTTTAATCAATTCCAGAGTTGTTGATTAGCACCAGTTAGTAAGTGGTTAGAAAGTCGTCTTCAAGACTTTAGAATCGTGAACGTACTTGGACGTTGTTGGCCCTGCCAGTTTGATGCAAACAACAACCAGTGGACCGAGCCGCACATTGTGCTGAGTTGGGGCCCAGTTGGTTGAGTGTCCATTTGACTATAAACCGCTCGGTCAGAGCTCATGTGTGAAGCCTTCAGAGCCGCTGTGGAGGCAACTCAGCGATCCCAGAAGTCCTCCTGGACGTCCCGCACCTTTGATCCACGGCTGCCGGAAGAGCCCGGTCTGGGTTCTGGCTGCCAAAAGAGGTTCAGGCTGGTACTAAATCCTGGGTTTATCCATTTTACGGCCTCACTGCTAATACTTCCTGGATGTCGCCGTTAAGTACCCAATATCTTCCGATTATTTGTGTGGTACGAGACTGAGCGTCCCGTGTGCGCCTGTCCTGTTGACTTAGATTGAGTCCAGATCCCATTTTTCACCGGTTCATGCAGAAAACTAGGACATCCCAAAGCGGTCACGTACGTTCTCTTGCCAGTGTATGTATAGGCCTTAGCTTGGCCTTGTGTACTCAGACTGGAGGGGCACGGCTACTCATATCACTTAAGCCAGCAAGCCACACCTACAACAGTTCAGTTGCATAAGATGGAGTGTGGAACAACGGCACGTAGCGTTTTATCTTCTGTCAGCAGCTCCCCCCCAAAACATGGTGTGCCTTCAAAACTCCTGACAGGTGAACGAGGGAGAGAGGGAGAGAGAGGGAGAGAGAGAGAGAGAGAGAGAGAGAGAGAGAGAGAGAGCGTGCAAGTGCGAGTGATATGGAAAAAATAAAGAGAACCTGAATCAGAGAGGAGGAGGAGAAGGAGGAGGAGAAGGAAGAGGAGGAGAATGGAAAAAACGAGCGAGGGAGGGTGCGTGACAGCCGAGTGTGTGCGGTGGCTCGGGCGAGATCGCGTGTGTGCGAGGTGTTTGTGAAATACTTGTGGGTTGGTGAAGCAGGAAAGATCAGGTCAGAACAGAAGGCGGTGGAAATAGCAGCCGTGTCATGAACCAACCAGTGAAACTCTTCTCCCCTGTCTGTGTCTGTCTGGGTCTCGCCCCGCCGTCCCAGGACCACCTGGATAAAGCCATCCAGCTGAAGCCGCACGACCCCATGTCCTACTACCTGCTGGGCCGCTGGTGCTACGCCGTATGTTGCCCCGCCTCCCGTCTGCTCACTGTGAATCTATGGAGGGCAGGCATGTCCGCGTGCCCTGCCCCCCCCCTCCCCCGTTTCCCCTCATTCGTTCCCACTGTTTAGCTTTCCCCGAGGTTTGTTTTCTCCCTCTGCGATATTCACAGCGTGCACGCGATGGGAGGCTCACACCAGCCATTGTTAGCTCCAAATCAGATTGTACCAGGGAGATAATTTCATCCTGTTTCTTTTTCGGCTCGTGTTCTTTCAGAGCTGCCTTGTTTTTTCGATGCAGCCGATGATTGTTTTTAAGACCATCATGCTCCGTTTGTCTGTCTTTTAGCCACCGGTGGCTTTTATTTCAAAATAAAGGTCCGATGGCGAAGTATCGTCGTGTGGATCCAAAAGTCGAGTGATTTTTCACGCTGCTCGGTGCCAAATATCAAACTAAGTGGCTGAGAAGGGAACCGTTACAGGGATTTGCGGCGATTGAGTTATATTAACGCCGCCTTCGCCACCGCGCGAGGCAGCGAGCGGGTCCGTGCGAGGTTTAATGGGGGCAGCAACACCTGATCTTTTCAGAGTCTCGACTTTTATAGGCTGTCTGTGGTGCGTTCCCGCTCAACAATGACCCACTGTTCGCCTCCAGCCGGCGGTTCCGTTTGAACGGTCCTGCCGCGACGCCGCGGCAACGCTACACCTGCAATTAGACGCCGCTCTGATGAATGGCGCGCGGCGGGAACATTACATGTTTGACCCACGGCTTCTGCCGGCCATTATCATCAGCTTGTTTGAAAGAAGAAGAAAAAAAAAAAAGCGTCGGTTGGAAAGTATCCTGCGCAAAGGAGACGCGGCGGTTCTGGAAATACTGGAAAAGTCACAGGAAACTGGCCGCAGCAGCGAAGAAAAATGATACGCAGCGAGGAAATTCTGTGGGGATTGCTTTCCATAAACGCGCACCCACAAAATTCATTAACTTAGATTCCAGCGTAACTGTTAAAACGCTTTATTTCACTTTTGGTTCGCGCCGACACGTCATTGCTTCGAAAAGGGGGGGGGCGGCGAGCGGGACGTCCACGTGACGGCAACTTCGCAACGGGGGGGAAAAAGTCTCAGTGAGAGTTGAAAAAAAATTGAGTTCAACTTTTAGCAGATCCATGAAAAATTTGCCTTTTGGTGGGGGAACAATGGGGAATTTGATTTTTAATCATTTTAAAGTTTTCAGAACATTTTACAAACAAAGAAAAAAGCGCCGACTTCACTCCAGAAAGTTGATCGTCTTCCTTCATCGACCTGACTCTGCAGGTGGCCCAGTTGTCGTGGATCGAGAGGAAAGTTGCTGCTACGCTATTTGGAGAACCTCCCAGCGCCACCGTGGAAGATGCACTGAAGAATTTCCTCAAAGTAATGTGACTCCGTTCTTCTTTTCTACCTACTGTGACTGTCTGCAGCTCCGTCGTGCCAAACGATGAAGGTGGTGTCAAATCACGCGCGCTCGGTGCTGCAGGTTGAAAAGTGTCTGCAGGCTACACAGGAGGAATCGGTAAAAGTGGACTCTGAGACCTGAAAGGAAGCTTATTTTGCATGTTTCTGTTCAATAAAAAAACGAATTATCAAATTTTCAATTTTTTAAAATTGCTTCTAGAAAAAGCTGTAAACTTTCGATCTCTCTAGATATTTATAGTGAGGCCAAAGCCTCGGGCCCTCCCTTGGACCTCCCTGTAGCCTATCGAAATCTGCCTGGTAATTTAATAGTTAATGTGACATGTTCACGGCTGTCTGGCATTCCTCAGAATCGTTTTGTTTTCTTTCCGGTTAATTGATCGCGCACTCTCTCTTGAGCCTCCACCGATTAGTGACCCTCGGAGTGGGCGGCTGTGTTGATCTAGCGCTCCCAGAGAGATCCTGCCTGCAGGTGGGACTCGCGCAGAGCTTTTTCAAAGCGCCAAACCTTTTGTATTTAGAGAGGCTGAATCGATGTTCCCACCTACCAAGTGTTTATGTAGCCGAGAAAAATACTTTAGCTTTTTGTCAACACCCCCCCCCCCCGATTGAGCCCTCCGTCGTCACGGAGCTCGAAGTACGCACGCCCCACAGCATTGTTTATGCCATCAGCCTCCAGCCAACGGGTGAACGAGCTTGTGTCCATAGAGGCTCTGCTGCTCAGGGTCAAGCTACGAGCTGAACTCAACCCTGACGTTTAATCGATCCGATAAACAAAATCTCGACATAAATAAATGCTCCAAGTCTTCTGCTGTCTTCTTCTTTGATCACATTAGAGCGTATATGAGCTCCAATAATAATACTTGGGTGAAATAGGCTGTCAGCCTTAGTCAATTTAGCATAGCTATTACCTTCAGCTAGCGTTACATCTTACTCGGGCATGTTTGTAGTCTGAATAAACAGGTCGAATTTGTTTCTGGAATCCAAGATAAAGCCCGCTGTGTGTCTCTAATCCAGGTGGAGGAGATCCAGCCTGCCTACTCCAAGTTAAACTACGTGTTCCTGGCCAAAGTGAGTTGCGGAGGCTGCCGAGCGTCGCCACCGGCCCGCTTGCGGGACAACGCAACAACGCTCGTTTCTGCTCTTTGTCTTTGGCAGTGTTACAAAGACCTGGGGCAGCGGGACAAGGCCAGGAGGATGTGCGAGGCTGCCTGTTCACTGAACGCCGGCACCAAAGAGGTAGATTTAACGGCCGTGCCGCCTCCGCGTGGCCTCGTCCCGTCCGGTTGTCCAGCGGAGAGCGGACGGGCCGAATGGCACGCGGCTGCTTCGTCCGTCGGTGACCCGGTTTGTTTGCGTTTCAGGACGAGGAAGCACAGAAGGAGCTGAACGTGCTCTGCCCGGCACTGGGAGTGTGACCCCGGAGGAGCCTGCCTCTGCGAACACACTCTGGATGTAAATGAACGCATCGACAGGGACGTTGATTCACTCTGTGAGTGCAGCAAGGGACGACAAAGATGACCTCACCAATGGGAGCAATAGGCACTACGTTCAGATCCGTCCTTTGTACTTCTTAATCAGACTTGTCTTTTAATCGTCCTGCATTCATGCGTTTTTTTTCTAATCACTGGAGGAAAAACTTTAGACGCCGGCTTGTGTCAGTGCTCTGAGTCCTCCCCCCTCCTTCAAATATCACTTGAATTCAACTGGACAAGACGTTGATTTTTTTTTTTGGCAAATTCAGTTGAGATCATGGGCGTTTTCCGAGTATCTGATTGTGTCCACGCTGCAGGGCGCGACGGCCGCTCTGCCAGCGGCGCGATACGGCCGGCGATAGGGCCCGGGCACCGCGCCGCGTCTCATGGATACTGAGTTTCCTCCACAACAAAGACCTATCGGCCTTTTTTTTTTTGGGGGGGGCAGAGTGACCCACGGGACTCTCTGTTCCTGTTCGTGTCCCGTCCTGTTTTCTGTTGTGTCTCCCGCCACACGTTCGTCTGGCAACAACAAAAGCCCCACCAGACGATGTTGCACCCAAACATCTTGGAATGCCGTGACCACGGGACGACCCCCCCACCCCTCCTCGCCCCTCCGCCCACCTCCGTCTCGGAGATCGGTTGTTTTGGCCGCACCTCTTCTGGCCTCCCGCACCGGAGCCGATGCACCGCCGTCGTTAACTTGAGGCGGCTGTCGGTTACTTCCTGCCAGCCAGTTTGCACAGCATGCTGGCGCGACGCGGCGGGCTGGGATGCAACCTGAGGCGCAGGAGATGCTGATTTCTTTCCTAAACTCCTCTGACACGACATGCGATTAAACATCACTGTTGAATTTAACTTGAAACACTCAGTCTGGCTTTCCGCCTGCAACTTATCCAATATCATGTTTCTTTTAAAGCCCTGACGTTCACATTTTAGCAGCTTTTCGATTCTTAGTCGTCCTTTCCAGCGTTGAGTTTCTCCACCACGTTCCCGACCAACCCAGATAGCCGTCTCCAATACAGCGCCCCCTGCTGTTGATGTAGTGACGCATGTCTGAATGTGAGCGAGAGCGTTAGTTCCGAGACGACACGAAACCTTGAATCGAGAAAGTTTGTCGGAATCATCAGGAAGGTTTTGTTTGTAGGTTTCTCCAGCGGAGATTGGTCTCCTGTTTGTTGGCTCTTAGAATTAGAAATGACACTCTGACTATTTTCTTTCGGTGGTTAATTGGGAGAAAGGACGCAGGACGGTTGAACCCTGCAGCGGACTTTGAAAACAGAGCTGTCAGAGTGGACCTGGACGTCCCTCCGCTTACTCCAGTGGCTGATACGTCACTTTGGACGTCTGCCACATACGAGTGCGGAGGAGTTGGGGGGGACATAGCCAGAGGGTTGATTTTTTTTTTTCCCCCTTGAACAGGTTCCTCGCAGCGTCTCTGCAGGTGCTTCTGAAACAGAAGCGTCCTTGTTGTCCGGCGTTCCCGCTGGAAACTTCCAGGAAGGCTCCGCTTCCCCCGCGAGACTCTGCTCCAACCTTTTTGGTTTTTCCACTCGGTGCTTCACGTGGAGCTCGGATGTCCTTTTTTTTTTTTTTTTTTTTGGTCGGAACTTGTTTGTTTTTTCAGACCGCGCAGTCGAAAGTTGAATTTGTTTGGACACCTTTCTTCTTTTTTTTCTTCCATTGAGCTCGAGACGCTTCCAGAGCCACTCACACCGAGTCGAATTAAAAGGCAGTTTAATGTTTATACAGAGGCTCTCGTTACCTTCCAAATATACAACACCGAGTTACGATGAACGGGAGCTCGTTTGAAGGGTTCACTCCGCTTTCAGGTGACGTGAGGGACACGTACGGAGCGCCATGCAGAGCTCCGAGCACCAATCAGAGTCTCTGTCGCTGGAAATAGCTCAGTAGCTGTCGAATGAGACTTCCAGCAGATGTGCAGTGAGAGACTCTGCAGCTCCACACTGATTGGTGCAGTTTGTTTCCCCATCTGCCAATCAGAAAGGCCCCATCCCAGGATCGACCCTGAACGCCTCGCTGCTGATTTTTGATCCGTGACAGCCTATGACGACTTGTTGTGAGCTGACTGAATCATTTTTGGGTGTTGGCAGTGAAATGTTGCTGCCCGCAGAACTTCGACTATTTCATTTGAATAATTTTGGTATTTTATTTGTACCCCTTTTAGAATTCCTTCTCACTGCCAGCTTGATTGGATCCAAGTAGATTTTTGTGTATGTGTGGCCAACTTTTTATTCCTTCCATACAAGAATGAGGCCAATTGGAGCTAATTAGATGTTTTAGAGATGTTTAGAAAATGCCAATAACTATTTTAACTTTGGAACAGATTGACTTTGACATGCAAATTTTCTTCGAGCTGGTGTTTTGGTTTCGGGGTGCTTCGGATTTGCGTCAAATGCTGCGAGAAGACTGTGAAGCTCAGCTCGCTGCAATCAGATATGGGGGGGGGGGCAAAAAGTACTTGGGAAGCCGAAACTTTTGCATGGTGCTTTTTTTTTCTTCTTTCTTTTCCACAACCTTCAGTTGTTGGAAACTACTAATCCTGGTTGAAATGTCGACTCGAGTGTTTTTTGACTTGAACTTTGAGGAGTTACAGGAAAAGAACAAAACTGGTACGTCGTGCTTGCTGCTGCTTTGGGACAAATGGGACTCATTGATGCACTGAAGAACAAGTGCGTGCGTGCGTGCGTGTGCGTACGTGTGCGTGCGTGTGTGTGTGTGTGTCTTGTTGGAGGAGTGAAATGTGGGCCACTTTATCTTCTGAGTGGGAGAGTGTGGATTAAAATCAGCAGGGCTTTGATGATGCGTTGCGATGATGTAACTGCGTCTCAGGTGGGGGGAAAAAAAACCAAACATATGGACCAAAAACCAAACTGTTGAGAATCACTGGTTTGAAGGATGAGGCTTCTCAGACATGTGGTTTGTGTGAGTGTGTGTTTAGTTTAGCATTTAATTTTGGAAGATGTTTGTTTGTTTTTTAATGAATAACTGTGTGGATAATTCAGAGCCTAATATGTTTGATTTTGTTGCATCGAACAACTATCAGAAACGTCTCTCTATCCGTTATCCTTCCTTTTCTTTCATCTTTTTTCTAACCAGCACTACGAATGTATTTTAGTTTACTTTAGGGTTTGTTTTTTTTCATATGCCAAAGCGGGTTCCATATCCGGGAAGGTGAAATCAATTCTGACCTACATAATGCTGTGCAATATCAGAGGCAGCGAGCTCGTACTGGGTGATTACTGCGACTGGAGTCTGTGATTAAACCTGTGCAATTCCGCCCCCCCCCCCTTCCAACCGTTGTCAGCGTGTCATTGAACTTGTTTGTGGCCCTCGTTAGTTTTTACGACTGTTTATGAAAAAACGAAGCGCGTCCTGTTTTGCGATCTGCAGCCTGTGATTATTATAATGTGGTGATTTGTTTTATAAGATCAGTGCATCTGCTCCCAGTCTGACGGGCAGGCTCCTGCAGGATGAGGGCAGATTTTCATGCCCCCCCCCCCCCACACCCACCCCACCCCCCGCCGCCGCCGCCCGCAGACGGCACCCTCCGTGCCAACTTGGTTGGGAATTTATTAGTGGAGCAGATTGAGGCCAGATTCCCCCCGGTCTGGTCATGTTCCCGGGGGGGGGGGGGG
>JASSRZ010000014.1:2522737-2551143 GCA_032164315.1 Malacoctenus gilli | reverse complement strand
GCCCCCCCCCCCCCCCCCCACACACACACACACACGGAGGCCCTTATGTAACAGGAAGACTGCTGGAGGCTTGCAGGTCTAAAACACAGAACTCACCTGTTGCTATCTGCCATTACACACAGGTGTCACCCCCCCCCCCCAACTTTCACTTTTATATCTTTTTTTCAAATCATGACCTTGAATTAATCTTTGTCACTTATTTGATCTCGTATTCACTTACTTGACCAGAATGAGGGTGATCCAGTTCAGGGCGGTGGACAGCGTGTCCTGGCTGGCCCCGAAGATGTCCCCGACCGCCGAGGACACGTAGTCCTTCTTAGGGGCCGGTCCCGTTTTGTCGGCGAGCCGCTCCAGCGCCACGATGAGCGCGTCCGTCACGTCCCGGATGCTGCTGGAGCGCACGGACTTCCTGTGCTCGACCACCTTGTCCGTGATGAAGGCGCTGAACTCCAGGTTGAGCCTCTTGAAGTTGTCGAAGATGGTCTTGACCGGGTTGGGGAAGTACTGGAGCCAGGGCATCACGTCCACGATGCTGCCCGCGCCCACCGTCTGCGTGAACTGGTCGTTCCTGCCCACCACCTGCTGGAACTCCTCGTCCTCGTAGGAGTACCTCTTGCCGAAGCACACGGCGCTCATGATGTTGGCCGTGGACACCACCAGGTAGGTCATGGGCTGGAAGTAGCGGTGCTCGCGCGTCTTGCCCACGAACAGCCGCAGCACCTCCCTGAACTCGCTGAGGATGTGGTGCTCGAACGTCCTCTTGGTCTGCGGGTTCCCGGTGGAGAACATGCGCACGGTGGAGTGCGCCGCTCTGCGCTGCACCTTCCACCAGTCCGACGTGGTGCCGAACGCGATGCTGCTGCCCCCGGAGACGTACTGGAAGGAGGTGAAGTCCGGGCGGCCGGCGAAGTCGGGCCCCTGCTTCACGAGCGCCTGCTTGATGGAGTCCCCGTTCAGCACCACCACGGTCCGGGAGCCCAGCTTGATCTGGAACACGTTCCCGTACTTCTTCGCCATGCGCACGAAGTACAGGTGCGGCGCGTTGCCGAGCTGCGGCGCGTTGCCGACCACCGGCCAGGCGAAGGGGCCGGGCGGGCCCGAGTGCGGGCGCTGCCGGAGCCACCGACACAGGTGGACGGACAGCAGCAGGGTGCCGCACGCCACTAGCACGGCGGTTGGAGTCGCTGGGTGAAGCCCCTCCACGGCCACATCCATGATAGAGATCCTGCAGGAGCGAAGACAACCCGTCAGCTTTTATTCTGAAATAAATATGGTACAAGATTCACAAGGCAGCTTGATAAAACCTGGAAATAACAGATGAGCATATACCTGTTTTTGCGCTTCTTTAATTAAAAAACTGCCACCATCCTTCAGGACTTTTGTTCAGCCGCTTAATTCTGCTCCCAAAAACAGCATCAGATGTGCTCCAATAACAGCTACATTTTTTTTCTTTTACTTTTTTTCTTTTTGTTTGACAAACGACCTTAAAATTTCGGGCTCGTGTTCACATCTTTGACGGAGGAGTCCGACGCAAAGTCACTCGCGGCGCGCGCCGCCCGTGGCGCCGCCCCGCAGACGGCGTGTGAGAGTGTCGCGCGTGAGCCCGGCGGTGCTCCGTGTCCGCAGCCTGCGCGCGCTGTGCTGCTGCGGCGGCGGCGGCGCTCCGACTCCGACTCAGTTGCTCCCGCGCGGCTCAGCATCACTGCCCGTCCGCGTCCCTGCGCTGCCGTGCTTTGTTACAGTGGGCAGGTTTGTTGCAAGGGGTGTCACCCCCCCCCCCCCCGGCCCTCCTCCCACACACACACACACACACCCACAACCCTCCGCCACCCACAACCTCTTTTCCTCGTGCCTGTTGCGCTCGCGCGCCCTCCCTTTTCTGTCTGTCCCCTGGTGTTACTTTTCTCCCAGGCTGCGGCTGTTATTGTAAAACCGGAGCTCGAGTCAAACAGCAACAGTGTGAGCACGGTTACCGGAAAGCGTTCAAGAAATAAAACAAAAATAACAATAAAGAAATAGATCTTTTTTCCGATTCCGATTTTACTCTCTCTGTTTCATGATGAAAAACAGTTACAACTTTTTTTTTTTACGTCATTATTTATCATTATTCGATAAACCCCCCATTCACACAGCTCGGTTGGATTTTAAAGTTGTGGTTCAATGGAAGTAATTTTGTATTAAAAAGCGATTTTCCGGGTTTGCCATCGCCTACGTTGTTGATGCGCGCATCTTAAGGCTACGTTGTCGCTATTTATCCCGAATTAAACAAAAGCAACTGTGTTAACGATAATGATAAAAAGAAAAAAAAATCAACAAAATGCTAGAGTTTATTATTGGCTCCCGGTGGAGCTGTTAGAAAGCTTTAACTCGAAGTGCTTGTAAACGTGCTCGTCGCAGCCCGGGGGAACTGTAACACAAGCCAGCAGCGCCGTGAAATTACACAGCTCCAACAGCAGTGTAAACAGTGAGTTATAATAGGTTATAATTGCTGCTTTGACGCAGAGGTTGCGTCGTGGTTTGTTCCTTTCTCCCCTCGGTATCAAAGTGGTTATTGGCCCATTTACAGGGAAAAGAAAAAAGAAAAAAGGACGACTTTCAAAAAGAAAGACGGGTGTTTTCCGTGCTCGCAGCTGCGGGGGGGAGGGGGGGGGACAACGCAACGTAACCACGATTTACTTGGAAAAACACCCACACACGCACACACCCACTCGTTCAAGAACCTTTTTTTTTAACAAGCTTTACCGGAGGTCCGTCCGGTAAACAACTCTCCAAGCAGTGACCATGTCTGGTGCTCTGCTGGGAACAGACACGCAGCAGTATTCGAGTCACAGTTTACAGTTTACACGCTGCTGCAGGGTGTGGTGGCTGCGCCGCTTCTGGTGCCAGTTGATGCTACTGTAATCTATTTTATTTTATTTTTTTCAGACTAGCTAACGACTAAAGGTTGCATTTTTTCGTCGGACCACCAGGAGGAGGCGAACCCCGCGCTGTGGCTCATTAATCCCCCCCCTCTAATTAACAAGCCTGCTGGACGCGGGAGGAGCGCCGCCAGAACTTCCACCTCCCGCGATCAGTGTTTGTCGGACTGAAAACGAAAAGGACGAAGCAGCTGCGGTTTCATCACCGTTTCCGTTTCATTCTCCAATTTAGAGCCAAAGAACGTTGAAATAAACGCTGACGATTCATCATCTTCAGCAGATAATTGAAGCGCAAATATCGAGGCTTTGGGTTTCAGTCTTCGTTCACGCCTTCTTCCTTTGGTCTCACACGTTTTCATTGTTTATTTTTATCTTCCGTGTGTCCGTTCAGAGCGTGTCTCGTGTGAGGGTCTCTGCTCGGGCCTCGCAGCTCCGCTGTGGTCCGGTGGGGATGCGATTCGGGAAACCCGCTTCAGCACCGCGGACAGCGGCTCACACAAACGTCCTCTGACCCTGAACACCTCCCAGCAGTGATTTTCTGTTTTCTCTCAACAAATACTTATACTGATTCGAATTAAAAAGAAAGAAATCAATTGATTTCGAATCTCATTGATATAATTTAAATAAAGGCTGCCTTTAAAATAATGCATTTTTTTCAACTACACCGAACGAACCATAAAAGTCATCCTGTGTTTTTAGGGCGGTAACCTTCCTACATTATTTTTGCTGGTAATTTATTTTGGAGTTTACTGTGTACTTTAAGTGAATAATTAGGGAAAAAATCAATAAATTGTAATGAACGTGATTAAAATAGTTTGCTTATTTTTCTCTCCTGAAATTATATTTCCACAAATTGACGCATTGTATTCCATTTCCAACAGTAACTAAGACCATGTTTTTTTTGATCAATCTCGATACCTGCGTGATTCAAAAAACGTCAGTAATGTCCAAATTAATTCGGTGTTTCTTGTTTGTGTCAAAACAACGACAACAAACAGCTCCAAGCAGGTGTTGGCCTTCCAGGAATAATAGAGGTTGTTGCAGTGGGCCAAAAAAAACCCAACCCCAAATCAATTCAATGTAGTTTATGACTGCGCAGGTGTTTTACCGGCAGTAATTATTTCCAGTGATATCTGTATGAAGTTCTACTTTAAATCTGAAACTATCCGGTGAGGAGAGCAAGGAGCGCACTTACCGAGTCGCGGCCCTCCGGTGCTGCTGCGCGGTGAGCTTCTCTCTCTCATCAGGTGACAGTGTGCGATCTTCTCTGACTGCAGTACGCATGGAGCGATCAGTGAGGGTGGAGACAAGCGGCAGCCGGCCAGCCGGATCCATCCTCCTCCACTGGAAGGGTCCCATCAACGCCCCAACAGGCCCCCTGACTTATACTGCGCAAAGTGTTTCAGTGAGATACCGCGAATCCTCTCGTGTGACCATAAACGAGCGTTTTATATAGAAAAGAGAAAAGTCAAAGTGATACAAAGTTCGACTGTCATTGTATCTACTTTCATTTTTGGGGTTTTTTGTATGTTTTTGGTCAAAATCAATGCATTTTTTCGTTATTTGCACAAAAGCATGTATATTTTTTCCACACAGGCTCTATGACTGTATGCTGTGGTCAATGGACAGTCATTGGTAAGCCCTTCCAGTGTGCAGTCTGAACGCCCTCCAACGCAAAGGCCATGCTTCCCCTTTCTCATGAAAGCGTATTACAAAATACGAGAGCTAAACGTTTGAAAAACAGAGGAAGAGAAACAAAAGAACGCAATGTTTGCACTTGAAGTTTCTTTTTTTTTTCCTTTCTTCGTAGCATAAATGAAATAGATAACAGCTGCTGTTATCAGGTGGGGCACCTGAGACCACAACCACACACGTTTTAGCCACTTTATCAGTTGTCCTTGAGCACCCGAATGTGAGACCAGTGCAACAGCTTTTTCCATAAAGGCATCAATTAAATAAAGACGTTTGTTTGCGTGTATCAGCAGTGTTGAATCTCACTGCTTATTTCTGAGGGGGGTTTTTTTCCAAATACGTGACCTTCTAATTTTTATTTACTGAGTGAAATATTGTAAGACCTCCAGGAATAACACAGCCCCCCTCCCCTCAAATCCTACTTAGTCTTTATTTCTGTCGCGAAATATAATCTAAAGTAAGAGTACGGACTATTTTATCAATTTCACCGACAATACTGTTTAGGATTGATGCAGGAAACCTAATGTGTAAGCGAACACAAGCGTCATCCAGCTGCGCTTTGCAATTTGGGGCTCGAAAGTCAAATTGAACGAAAGGTGAAGCAGCAGGTTCATTTTGCCTGCACACCTTAATCTCCCTCCGAGTTCCAGCGAGGTGACTCCAGCAGCGGAGCAGCACGGAGGAGCAGAGCGCGGGCCTCGCCGGGGCCTCCGCCTCGGGGCCCCCGGCGGCTCCTCGCTGGCAGAGCTTCCAAACGGCAGTTTCCCCGGAGCCGCCTGATTGACAGCTCAATTGCTCATCGCGTGTGAGTTAACACGGAGGTCAGGGCGGAGCTCAAGGGAAGGTGTGTGCCGCCGCGCGGGCGGAGGGCGCAGTCGCGTTGTAAAAAAAATAAATAAATAAAACTCTCAGCAGCCGCACCGGGCCGCGAGCACGTTTGATCCCTGCAAACATCGCTGGCATTTAGTGCATAGTTTGATGCAAGGGTGGGGGGGGGGGGGGGGGTCAAGGGGGGAAGCTGACGTCATCTGCGTGATAAATTTGAAACCCGCCATCGCTGTGATTTATGCCTGTTATTAGTGGAAGACCTTGGAGGAGGTGTGCGGGCTTCCAACCGCACCAGTGGGGTTTTTTTTCTTCTTCTCCTGTGAATCAATGCTGCAAACGTCAGGGGGAAACAGCTACAGAGAGAGAGAGAAAAGGGGGGNNNCCCCCCCCCCCCCCCCCCCCCCCCCCCCCGCCCAATGAGAGGAACGCTGCGGACAGCTTCACTAAACACAGGTCTCCCTCCGCCTGCCTGGTGGGGTCACACAGGATGGAGCCGCAGACTCTCTTGGCTTTGATCGGCCACTCGCTATGGAGAGGCAGAGCTGGAGAATCCAGACCTGCATTTATATGTGATGTCACCAGCTGGACTGAGAGGAATCATTTGCATTTGAAGGGTCAGACATGTCTTGCTGGTCCCTTAAAGCAATACCTGTTTAAAGACCTGTAGTGCATCTGGAACCACTGGCTTCAGAGACATGTAGAATTGGTTGTCTTCCAGATATACAAGAATATTCCGAGTGAAAAAACTAAAAACATGCTCTCCTTTCAAACTCTGACTCCGCTTGAACTATTATACTGAAAAGTTGTTGAATTCGAACCCTATGTGAGTTTTTTTTTCTTTAGGCCTCTTGTCTGGACAGTGCTGGAGCGTCTTCCAGGTTCGGCTCTCCAAACATCGGTTGCTCGTCTCCCCAAAACGACGCACCCTTCGCACTTTGCGACTCGTTGTCTCCGCTGGATCCTAACCTTTGTGCTGCCTGCATAATGGGAGCTGACACACACCACTGCCTGGCATTTAACCTGATGTGACCCTCCACCGTCACAGTGTGCGCTCCAAGGAGGTGTTTACATCATCCTGTCAGCCGCTCGGCTAGTGGATCTATCCATAGCAACCGGGGAGAGAGAGAGAGAGAGAGAGAGAGAGAGAGAGAGAGAGAGACATAGAACATGTGTACAACTAGGACACACACACATACACACACACACACGCACACACACCAGGACTGTGTGTTTGGCCTCGTCTTGTTAATTGCTTTCCGTTCGAGATGAATCAACCCGCCGCCGTGTGATTGGTCCGACCACCACCAAACCAAACCGTCGTCCAGCTTGGCGATGAGTCAGGCAGGGTTGAGCGCCGGGGCAAGCTCGCCCGCTTTGGTCCGCCGGCGAGCGCCTCATTACGACTGAATGACCCCGGTGACTCCGAATGTCAAACTGTCCCACAACAACACCCCCCCCCACCCCCCTCTCCGCGACGTCCACCCCAATATTTCCCAGAAGGCCACAAAAAAAAAAAAAAAACTGCGTTTCTCCTTCTAAATACTAACAGGGGGGGAAAAGGGGGGGGGGGGGCAGCTTTTCGTCGAAGTTCATGAGAATGATGCTAATGAGTGTTTCTAGAATCCTAATGACCTTGCAGATTAACCAAGCGCTCATTGAGGTACCTCGACCAGTAGGGTCTTTTTTTTTTTTTGTCCGGCCAAGTGCTGCGGAGGCCCTTGCCAAAGCGTAGTCACCGGCCCGTGAAGGCGTCTCCCCTCCATTCTCACACTAAAACGGCAATCCCCCCCCCCCCCCCCTGAATCCTGAATCAGACTTTTTTTTTTAATTGTCTTACTGGTGGAAAAAAACAAAACAAAACAAAACAAAACCCTGCAGAGTCCCATTGAATTGTCGGGACTTCTCAGGGAAAGAATGGGCGGCTTAATACGTGTTCCGCCGCATGACTGCGCTTTTTCAAACCCACGCCAGCTAAAAACAGTCGAGCCCGCTTCGATCTTTGTGAACTGTTGCCATCACTCGTTTTTTTTTGGAGGGGGGGGGGGGCTTAATTGAAAGGACCAGGAAAGCCCATGGAGATTCACTAGCAAATGGGATGGGAGGAGCTTTTTAATGAAGGCGGAGGTGTTTCGTGATGGCGGTTTGTCGCGTGAGAGGAACGACGAGGAGACGGATGTTCATCACAAGCTCAACCGCAGCGTTTTTTTTATCCTATTTTTCTGTCTGTTGTTCTATTCTCTAACGGTCTCCGAGGACACGCGTTGGCTTCCTACAGGAAGTGGTCGGCAAGCCTCCGAGAGACGACGGACACGTGGATCCAGCGCCCGGTGAGCACATTCACATGGCGCTTCCGCGCCGCCAACGCAGAACCAGAGCAGCTGCAGTCAGAGCCGGGGAGGCTGCCCCCCCCCCCCGCTCCTGATGAGCCCTAATCTTATCTGGTCTCTGCATGATGACAGCGTTGCTATTCTAACCCAAACCGGCTCTGTCATTAAAAGTCACTGAAGCTTAGTCGTCTCCCCCCCCCTCGTGTTTATCTCTCCCCCCCTGTGATAGGTCAGAGGTGAGGCAGCGCTCAAAGGGGCGCTAAGCCTCTCCTCGGCGGCCCCCTCCACGGGCCTGTCTTTGGTGTTTTTACAAGAAAGTAATGATGACGGACAGTCATGCACGATAGGCTGCGGCCCGCAGAGGTGGAAGTCACGCGAAGTGCTGCCTCCTGTCCCACACAGAGCTCCCATTAAAGCCCCTGAGCCAGGGAGAGGGGGGGGGGCAGTGGTGGTGGTGGGGGTGAAAGAGGGAGAAAGCAGGGGATGAGCGGTAATTAGCCCAGCGGAGAGCTCGGGAGCCTTCTAATGATCTGCTGGGACGGAGGGGCCCGACGCAAACTGCCCGTCAGCATGCAGCTACAACGGAGCCATTCAGTTTGAGGTGCACAAGATTAATGGCCACACAACACACACACACACACGTTTACGCCGGCGACAGAGTTTAGGCCTCACAGCCTAACGAATGTCTGAGAAATGTCTCATTTACAGAGAAGCAAAGTGTAAAACGCTGTTTCCCGAGCTAGGGTCTGGGACCCCTTCGTCAGGAGCATCACAGGGGGGGGCCCGTGGCTTTGCCTGCTGGGCAGCTCCAAGTCCCGGTTCTCTGGTGTGAATGTGTGTGATTTTGTCTCCGTTTGTCTCTGGGTGTCCCCCTGTCTTCACCCAGTGTGGGCAAGGTTTGACCCCAGCATCCTCCTCACAACCTTTATACTGAAAGACATGTAAAATAAAGAGAAATGAATGAATGAATGTGAATTTGAGCAACGCTATCGTCTCGTGTCAGTGCTGTGCTGTCGGACCAGCTGTTGCTTTGTTTGCTCTTCAAAGCTGCCCGGAAACTACAAGAGGCAGTAATGTAACAAAACCAGAGCCTCCTGTGAGCTGGATCCACTGTACAGCCCAGCGACTGCAGCTTAACGTTCCAGTATCAAAGTGCCCATTAGTCCCAGCAGCTCCCAGTCTTTGTATCGCATTACAGTCTGTTGTCTTATGTTTGTGTCTTCATGGCTGGTAAACCCCAAACAAATGCGGCATCAGTCCCCTGAAGCGTTAAACTGTGGCTTATTTTGCCAGTCATGTGAAAACAAACGGTGTATAAATTGGCCGGCCACAGCCGAGGCAGGAAGGAGCCCATCAAGGAGGTGAATGGACCCGCACCGTCGCCGCTTTCTTCCCAGCCGATGAGCTGCTGTTTGACGCTGGCTGAAACTTGCATGGGATTGGGGTTTTTTTTTTTTTTCTTTCTTTCTCTGGGGAGGATTGTTGCGACGGGGTCGTCTCCCGGGCCGGCTGGGAGCCTCGGCTGCTCTCTGGACACCGCCGACTCTGCCAGCTTGTTGTCTGGTTTCTACAACGGTTCGGACCACTTGCATCGGATTGTTTCAACGGCAGCTGTTCCGATAAAACTGAAGACCGACCTCATCTCTGTGTCTGTGGTGACCGCGAGCTGCTAACTGGTTGGTTGGATTTTAACACCATCGGGAACCTCGGCTCTTTTTTTAGCACATTCGCGAGAATAGAGCTGCAGGTACATCAGGTTGAATGACTCAAGAGAGAGAGAGAGGAGGGTGTTTGTTAGTTTTTACTGTGGACATTATTTTATTGCTGCTCAGGATCAATGTTAATCATATTGATTCATTCAAGGGGTTAAGGTATAACTTGGTTTCATTGATTCAATTACCTCCATTGTAAATTTTGATTTTTTTTAAAGGAAATGATACAAGAAAGATTTATTTTAGTTTCAAGATTTTTTAAAAAGGCCAACAAAACATATATTTCCAGATTAAAAGTTGTATTTTCAAAATAAGATGAAGATGAACTTAGTTTAAAACATTATTTTTTTCACATGATCCATCACAGAAGGTGAGTGCATTCTAAGTTTTGCCGGAGAGTTCTTGGGAATATTTATCCAAAACCGTTCCAAACAACATGGGAAACTCCTCTTTTTCGTCCATCCCGTTGGTTCATTTGATTGGCTCCGAGCTGTCTCCGTCGGTCGGACGCGCAGCGGCGGATGGCGCTGCGTCCGCTCGCACTCTGCAGACGGAGCGGTTCATCGGGGGCATCGGCGGAGCCCTGCAGGAGGAAGCCGCGTGAGTCTCCATCGAGTGGCCTGCTCAGACTGTGAACCGTGAGCCCCTCAGCTTATTGTTCCATAGGGGGATCGGTATTTCCTTTGGGCCGCTGGACGCTGCTGATTTAGCATCCACAGACCATCACGTACAGTATATCACATGGAGCCACTGCGTAGCTCATGGAGGGAAGGCCTGTTTCAGCGTGAGTGTCTCAAATGAATTACTAGAAATGTATGTACAAATTAAAGTAATTTAAGAAACTATCAGTGTTTTGATGAGTATCCTGCGTCAATATTCAGAGAAATCACCTTTGTCCGTTTCATGCAGGAAACCCCTGCACAGAAACAGTTCTTCTTTCAAACAGTATCTTACGTATACATGTTTGCTGTTGATCCTTTTTGTGCAGTAAATATGAAGACTTTCTGTTTAAAGCCCTCCATTCTTGTTTAGATAGCACCTAAAAATGAGCTCTAGAAAATTGGGAATGAGTATCTCTTTGTATAAAAGTTAAGTCATAATTAATGAAAATGTTGGTCTCCTGACTCCACCGGTGACAGCTCATCACAATGGGAGGAGGACCCAAAGAAAAACAGTCGCATGTAAGGGAAATGAATTTCAGTGCGTAATATGTTGCTCTAACCCACACTGGCAACGAGCTATTTCCTCTCCACCCACATCCCTATTGCCCCCCCCCCTCCCAAGACTCGAAACCCTGTGACAAAAATAAAATCAAGTCCCAGTGGATCTGCTTCTATTGAGAGAAGGAAGGGCGGAGGAATACAGCATAGCACAGCTTATCAGCCGAGCTACAGTCACAACACACGCACACACATTCTGTTTTCGTCTCCCTGAGGTGCTCAAAAGTCATGCGGTCATTTGAAAAAGGTTTAGGAGGAAACCAAATACAACAGCTCAGGCGTTCTGTCGGCTTTACATAAACAAAACTTTAAAAGTAGTGAAAAGATGGATGCCTTCAAACAGAGAATTCATGTAGAATCTACGTGTTCATGCACAATCACTATTGAACTTAAAATAATACCTGCTTATATATAGAAGTGTGTGTGCGATCAGATGTCTGCACAACTTGGATTGAGTGAGATTGTCTTGGTTGAAGTGTCAGCGTTTTAGCTCAAACATGGTTGTGTGTTTTCTTGGCCCAGTTGTTCCTCTGTCATCCAGTTTGTTTAGTAAAGTTTGTTCTAAAAGTGAATCTCCCCGCGGCCCAGATGGCCATTGGGGTTCCCGATTAAAAAAAGGGGAGCACAACGCTGATCTGGCCTCCAAACCACAATGGAGCGCCTCCAATCTGAATGCCGCATGAAAGCGCGGGCGGACCGCCCGTTGCGTTGTGCTCACACACACACACAAAAAAGGCTCCAAATGGACTGGGAGACGGTGGAGCTCTCAACCATGACGTTCTCATCATGTTGCCACAACACGGCCGGAGTGTCACAGCTCCTCAACATGTCGCAGAGAAAGGTGACATGGGGGGAGGGGGGGGCGGTTGGGCACACTTGAGCAGTTCGTCTGAAAAGGGGGACTTGAGGGGGCACGGGAGAGTGAACACCACCTCTATTAGAGAGTCCTCACAAACGGCTTATTTGGGTCTGTTTGACCGCATTCAGGCCGATAATGGCTTTACTGCATTAGAAAATAGCATCCCAGTGCTAACTGATAGCTCAGCAGAAGAAAGCTCCAAAACAACAAAATACTTTTTGGTTGAAACTGTTTGAAATCTAAGTGATGCTTTATTTCACTTGAACAATCCATGGACGGGCTAGCTGGATAAACTGAGGTCCAGTGTGTGCAGGTGCTCCTCCTCGGTTGCTGTCGGGGTGTGTCTAACGGCCGACATGCTCTAATAACCAGGACTAGGCTCTAATTGTGTCCTGGCGTTAGCGGGTCTTCACTTTGGCGGGCTGAGTCCCTCCCTGTTGTCTGAGCTGACAGAAGGATCACTGTGTTATTCAATAAAGCCATACCAGCTTTGGTCCAGCTGGAACGACCCCTGGTGCGACCGTCGGCTCAGTGCAGGTCTGCTTGTGGGACGGAGTCGCTCTCTGCCAAGAGCGAGGGTCGCCCCGGGACCCCAGCCCTCAGCTAACAAGCAGATTGCTCTGTTTCCATACAGTTTTTTTGGTCCCGACTGGCCTACCAAACAGAAACCGTGCCAAACCGGTCCCAAACTCCCAGTACTCCCTATGGCCAATTCTCCCCCCAACATCACTATGTCGTCACAATGCAACATCACTATTACGTCACTATAATGTCACAATGCGACGTCACGATGACGTTGCAAAGCATAATTTAATTTAATTTAATTTAATTTAATTTAATTTAATTTAATTTAATTTAATTTAATTTAATTTAATTTTATTTAATTTTATTTTATTTTATTTTATTTAAATGAAAGTTTTGTCATGCACTCCAGATGTAACTCCACATTGGCCACATTGTTCCATGAAGCGACTGTGCACAGGTGTGTGTGTGTGTGTGTGTGTGTGTGTGTGTGTGTGTGTGTGTGTGTGTGTGTGTGTGTGTGTGTGTGTGTGTACATTCACATTTCTGAATGGTATGAATTGAGTTTTTTTCCCATTCATAAATGTCTCTGAGTCCTGCCTTGTCTGTTCCCTCTTTTTTTGGCATTAACTTTCTTTGTAGTTTACATTCCTTTGTGTGTGTGTGTGTGTGTGTGTGTGTGTGTGTGTGTGTGTGTGTGTGTGTGTGTGTGTGTGTACGCGCACGGTGATCATAACGCCCCAAACTGGATGGACAAGGTCTCAGCGGCACACAAGCACGCGATGCTTCGCAGTCTTGCGGCCCACATGTATGCAAACGCAAACACACCTGCTGGCTGATCGAGGCTGCAGCTGCAAAACATGTGCCAAACATGTTCAATGTGAGCATCCCAAGTGGCTTTAAAAGTCACAAAATTTGGAAAGAGGACATTTATTTTTTAAAGTTATTCTCTTCCTGTTGACAACAAGCATTGCTTGCCTTTGTCCAAAGCAGGACTTGGCTGCAGAGCGGAGAGGAGCAGACCAAGGGCGCGCGGCGGTAAGATGAGCTGTCGACGAGTTATTGTTGCAGAGCCGCCATCACGTGTGGCGGCTCTGCCCTGACAGCTCTCTGTTGCACCGTCTTCTCACGAAAAGATCGCGCGAGGGAGGGGAGGATTTGCGGAGCGCTGCGGTATCTGCCGGGGAATCTTTCAGAAGCGCCTATTAGAGCTTGTGACATCAGATAAACGGGGAGCTTGGGTGGATGTTGAGCTTTTGCCGGGCGGCCTGGGTGAGCTGCAGGGGTCTGCGCGGGAGCGCCGGGGTGGGCAATGGTGGAACAGACGGATTCGACGAATGCACGGCGGAAGCAAGTTTCAATGAGTAAAGTGTCACGTTGCCAAATAGAGAACTTATTAAATATTACCCCTGCAGGTACTCACACAGTATGTGTGAGTAGTGTTACCTTCATGACCTACATACAAATGTCTAAAATTGCCAACTATTCAGGACTACTTCATATTTCTCTGTAGCTGTTTGCATGTTTGGTGGTTGTGCAGCCTTACAACCACTCTGCAGTTGTTTGCATTCCTCAGTATTGCATCAAAGCTGGTCGAGGGGACGGTCTGCCAAAGCTGGTGGTCCTTATTTCGCCCTGTCCATGTGACCAGGTGTCCCTGTTGACATCTGAGTTACTCACGATACATTCTGTCTCCAAAACCTCGCGTCACCGCGCTGGAGACCACCAGTACGGCGCAGCCTCTGGTATTGGGGTCTTGGTGGCGGCGCTGACAGCTTGTCATTGTGCCGCACTAAATCTCACCGCTCCTTCCCAGTGTTCACACACACAAGCTTAATTTAGCACTTTGCGCCTGACTCGGTGACACACCTTTGTTTTTGTGTGTTTACTCGTTGCTAATTGACGTTAACATCGTTTTGCCTTATCCCCGCGCCCCCCCGCACAGTGCTACGAGAGACCACAACGCAGGAAGTCAAAGCATACAGCGACTCGTCCAACCAAACGGGAGGACGTGCAGGTGTTGGGTATTTTATTTCGCAAAAACGGGTTGTAAACGAGGGCCCGACCTCAAGTATGATGGGACTCTGGTTTTGGAACAACAGCGGTTGTGTTTTCACAGGCAGCATCCGTCCCACCCCAGCAGGCATAAAGTGATGCAGTTCAACTGGAATCAGACCGAACTGGCTCCCAGTGAGCTGGGACACCTCGGACAGGCCACGGGCCCAACGATCTTGCTCCAGTTAGAGACACCGATAAGATGAAGAGTTTCAACCGAGTAACGGTCAACTGTCTCAGAGTGGCCAAAACCCCGTGTATCTTCTCACTTGGACCTCCGAGGCGCCTTAGTCTGGACAAACGCTCATGTTATCCTTGTGTCAGCTCGCAAGCACTTTGACCTTCTTGCACTGAAGCGCCGATTGTGTCCAGGTCGATCTCTGCACAGAAGTACTTTCCTCTCCATCAAAGTTGGTGATTGGGTTCAGCTCAAATGAGCTGATTCTAGTTGGGGATTTGAACTCCGATTGGTTGATATCCACTTCAGGCTGTCTGTAATCGGTTTGTGATTCATTCAATCAAACCTGTTGATGCTTCAGCTTATACCCCACACTAAACACCCCACGAGACAGTCCTTTCTTGACTTAATTTTGACAAATGACCCTTAACTATTCATCTGTCCAGAGACTACTGAACTGTGTCTGTGTTTAAATTGTTACTGCAATGTCATCTATTTCACTCTGAATGACAAAGACATTTGCATATTGTTTTAAATGGACTATTACTGTTTTAATGTCGTGCGTGCAATCTCCTGTGCTCACTAGGACATGTGCTGTCGCCAGGTCAACCCCGTTGATGAGATTTTCATCTCAGCAGATTTTATCTGGTTTAAAAAAAGGTTGAATGAAAATGAAAAAAAAAACCACACCTCAGTGGACATCAGGGGCAATTGTGTCTACCTGAGTCGTACGTGATGTTGCCACGTCTCTATTTTTGTCGGGGGTGCAGTAGCTGGTGGCGACCATTGTGTCTGCGCAGTTGGCTCGCTGTTATCACTCTGATGTCAATCGGAAAGTAACGGTCGGGTCAGGTCGGGTCAGGCACAGTAAACAATGCGGTGCCATTCTGTCTGACTCCTTTCCTATCACACTTTTCACCGTTTCCTTTGGCTTGGGAACGGGGAGAATGCATGATCTATACACTGTGTTTCCTCTGAGGCCCCTGGAGGGTGTGCATGACGATGGGATGCCTAATTATTTATTCTTTAACTTTAATTCAATATTTTACAAGCGCAATAAGTCGAGGTGGTTCAGTCAGACCAGGAGAGGTTCCACAACTCCCCGAATCGAAAAGCAGGACGTTAAAGGGTTAATGATCCCGCAGCATCTCGACTGTCACGTTGAAGAACCATCTCGCGTCGCACCTTTGCAGGTGCACAACCTGATACAATGTACATACTTACTGTATAGCACGCAGACACGCCATGAGAAACATAATCCGGTGGCGGGATTAAGCCGTAAGACCCGACAATTATCTTTGCCTCATACATGGCGGTTCCTCCTCAGAGGCGTTCTCGAGTCACCGACACGGTTCCAGGAATGCGACCGTCGTCTGGCTCATCCTTCGCCGGCTAACGCAACGCTGCAGCCTGACGAAGCCAAGTCCCAACACATCACGGGCAGCTTACTCACCGTTCCTTAGTCATGGAAAAGGATCGAAGGCCTCCAGTCATTTTTTAGCACGTACTTGGTGTACCCTGGGGTTATGCAATGTTCGCAACAAACACACAAATACTCAGGGGGCAAAGTCACGGCTCGTGTAGATGCAGGTCGGACGTCAGGATGTACTCAACGTGTATTTTAACGTGTGTGAATCAGAGTTCTGGGGAAGTCCTACCTGAGGGGACTGAAGTTCAGATGGACAAGTTGTTTTTTTCTTTCAGTTACACACAGAACAACAAATGGGATAACTCGGAAAACATAACTGTTCCTCATCGCTCCAACTCAACAGAATGCTGATGAAATGGTGAATTAAATTTAAAAAGTAAAAAATATTTCATTAAAGATAGAAGAAAAAAAAGATAAAAGGCTAAGGTCGCTGTGATGGACTGGATTTAAATCTTCAGGTTGATGTCTTGTGAACTTTGAAGTGTGAAACTAAGTTTGGCTCATGTTCAAGTTTGCTAAAAATCATTCAATATCTATAGTCAGTTTTCGGATCATTTCTACTAAACAAGAAAGGAAAAGTGATGGTAAAAGTTGCCTTTATGAAGCTCCAGTGTTCAGTCAGGTGACTTGGTTACTGATTACCCTCATCATGAAATGTATGGTTTATTCTCTCTGGTGTCTGAAATAAACACCTGCATCCTCAATCACTTTAAAACAATCCTTATCTTCCGCCTTTTATTTGTGTTTTTGTCTTCCTCTGCAACATGAAGCTTCCCTCCTTTAAGACTCGGCCCACTCTGCCGGGCGGAGTGCAGCCCACACTGGTTTATTGTTACTGGCATACTGTGATGTGCAAATTCGGTGAGCCATGGCAGGGCCGATCATTTGATCTACCGCATTCGTACGGCAGCAGATAAGCGGCGCAGCTGAACCCACATGGTGAATGAACAACAGAGAGACAGTACAGGTGGAACTGGCGCTGCAGCAGGGGTCCCAGATGTGTGTGTGTGTGTGTGTGTGTGTGGAGGGGGGGCAGAGAAGGCCTCTTTGTAGTCCGTCGGTGCCGCGGTGCCACGCCGACAACAAAGGTCCCGTTGAGCTCCTGCGGGCCTGGTCAGAGGCCCCGGTACCTCTCAGCCAGGTGAGATAAAAGAAGTGTCCGGCTCTCAGTCTCCCCCCTGGGACGAGCTGTCACCAGCCCTTATCAGCATCGAGCATCCTGAGAGAGAAGGGCCCGTGAAAAGACCCCCAGGATGTTCGGCGTGGAATGCGATTCGGGGAACCTTTGATTGCTTCCACTGAGCCGGGAGATGAAAGAGAGATGAAACCTTACAAACCTGCCATCAAAGACTCAAACTCGGGGTGTATTTGCAGTCATGCGCGGCATCGTTCACTTCAATTAATTCCGTCGTCGGTGGGGCTTAATCCAGTTTCAGGTCGTGAGATGCTGGAGCAAATCCCAACCTTCCCGGACGGACTGTTCGCTCACACTGGGGAAACACAGACACAGAAAAGGAGGTTTTCCTCACATTATCAACCGACAGCGGTAGAAATGAAAAAGGGTTCATGGTGATCTGAGACTATCTTCACCATTAACTTTACCAAATAAACAAGTTTGAAGTCGTAAAGACTGTGTCAACAGCCCAAAGTGAACAGGGAGGAGTTCTGCCTCCCACAGCTCAAGCCTTGGATACTCCAGCTCTCTGAGACCGAAGCGTTGTGCTGACATAACAACCGCAGCTCTGTAGGATACGATGGAGTCTGGCTGTTGTGCAGTTTGGAGCGCGCTTTCGATTGCCTGGGAAACGCGCTTGATCCAATTATGACCTAAGTCATAAAGTCATCGCTATAAGGAGAAGCCCTCTGTGACTTTTCCGACTCCTTGCAGGCGGAGGATGCATGACAAACTCGACTCCATACAGACCCTCAATGGCCACAACCTCATACGAGCAACGTGTGTCATCCCGTGGTTTCCATACAAACGCAACCCCGAATGTAAACATCACAGAACAGAACACGGTCCAAAAATATTGTTACATAAAGGCAGATCTTCCGGAAGATTAGCATCCACGATGAGGCTCATACACATGATGGATCGTACAGAAACATGGTTTTGCAAGAAGAACTGAGCTTAAAATCACGTGTATGTCAGTTGGTTGCTTCAGGTAAGTCAAGTAACATTTTCAGGTGGTTGAAAGGATCTGTAAAGATATTAACAATAATAATAACACCATGTCTTCCTCCTGCACTAAATCGTTTCTGGTTGTTTACGTGTACAACATTATTTCTCCCTTTGTGGCGTTTTTTCAAGACATTTCTGGCAGTGAGCATCTTTCTGTGGCTCAACAAATTCATCGTCTTTGTTTGTGTAACTGCAATTGAATCAAACCAACTTCAGTACTGTGTCTAAGACTGTGAGAAGAGTTGTGTGTATCACGCTGTCGCGTCATAAAACTAAACCCTTTCATAATGCACGTCATGTTACTTTAAGTGGGTACTTTTCCTCCCAGTCTGATACAAGGAAGCAAAATAGCTCTAAAACAACAAACACATTAAACCCCCGATGGAGGCGAAAAAGAGGCGGCTTCCTCTTCGTCTGGACTCCGGTGCCAAAGTGTGGTGTCGGAGGTGACGGGCGGATGAGCTCACGGTGATTGCACGCACAAGGACGGGCCGGAATGACACACAGAATCCATATGGAGTCATGTCTCCTCCGCGCCAGAGCCTCCATCTGGAAGCCTTGTTTAAAAGCCCTGCGATTGACACTGGGCATGTCGTGTCATCCGCACTCCTCCCCCTGCAGAAGGAAAGGAAAATACAACCTTCGAATGGAAAGTGTCAGGCGGCGAGCGGGGCGCCATCTGTTCTCGCCACTCCCAGCATGTTGATCCAATCAGGGAGTGCAAGGAGAGGGCGACCTGATTGGGTTTGTTTTCTCGTCCTTGAGGGAAGCACTTCGGAGGGCTGCAGCGTGAGCCTGGGCTCCGATTGGCGGCGGCCCTGCAGTGTCGAAGACTCAAGGAAATATCGCAGTCCGGGTGCATCGGGCGCCACTTATTTCACCTCTCAGACCGACGTCTTATTCCAGTTCCGATGACAGGATCGGGAAAGGCGCAATGTTTAAAGTAATCCTATTATTGCCATTTTAGAAGGAGTTATTCATTGGCCTCGGGAAGTTCGTATGCGTGACAAATGAGGAGCCCTTGAAAACCACTAATCATACCTTTCGCCCTTTGGTTTTTGACTTGAGCCTCTCAATAAGTGTTGATTAGAAGGACTGCTGAATGGACTCCACCTATGAAGCTAATAAAGCCCTTTACACGGTTAGTCACCCGTCAGCTCACACAGAATAAAGACGGTGCTTAAAAGTGATTCCCAGGAGAAGCTTTGGGTTGCCCATGGACAATTTAGGGGCAGGAGCTGTTCTGGCTGAAATTTCGCACAATTAAACAACACTCTTAGTTTACACCTTCTATGAGAGAGCTGTGACTTCCACTGGAACACCCACATTAATCGACACAAATGCACAATGCACACAGAAATAAGTGATCGCCATCTGCTGCTTCTGGCACGTTTTACGCGACACAAAGTTTATAAAAGTTGATACACTGATGCCAAAGTGTCCCGATGTCACTCTCAGTGGCTGACTGTGACCCCAATAGACCCCATGTCGGGGCTCTGCTCGCAGGTTGCGAACCTCAAGACATCCCAGGACTTCCTGCTTGGGCGGAGCAGCTGTCGATTGATTTAAACCTTCCAAAAGTCCCTTCAGGGTTTTGTTGTGTTTTTTTTTTTCCCATGGAGAGTATCTTGTGCAAACCAATGATGTCACCGTTTCAAGATGACACATGAAGGCGGGAGTTGTCTTCGCTGTTGTCTTCAGGCCACAACATTGCGGGTCTTTACTCTGGTACAAGTAGTAAAAGTAAAACCCCAGATTTAGCGTTCACATGGACTTTAATCCGCGTATCATCACGACCACGTCGGATCTCGGGTCGCCGACGGAAAACCGATTGGAATACGAGGATCGCGCAGCTTTTCCAGGGGCTGTAGTAAAGCCGCCCGTCTGTGTTGTGGTTTCAGCGTATGTGTGTCAGACAGACACATCAAAGCGCCCGTCACCCGCCTCGGCCTGTCTCATCTCGCCCTCGTCCAGTCAGCCTGAAAATTGCACCCCTGGGACACGGTGACGTCGGGTAGACTCCCTTTTTTTTTTTAAAAAAAAAAAAAAAAAGGAAAAACTCCTCCCGAACTCGCTCCAATGAAATGACTGCAGGCAACTCACAGCTCATGATGAGTCTCCAGGGGGGCGGGGGGGTCCTGACGTCCCAGTGGACAGACGTTCGAGGCACTTTTGGATGGGGTGATTTTACTTTCCTGAACTGAAGCTCTGTCAGTCACCTTAATGAAATCATGGACAAATTTATGACTTGTTTTAACACTTCCAAAATTCACCAAGTCACTGAGGTGATCGTCAAGCAGAGGAATCGACATCCGTTGGTCTCTTCCTGTCAGACGGGGCTCAGCTTTCTTGTGGCCGTGTGACGGTTTAATTGGTGCCAGCGACACGCCGGTGGAGCAGTGCCAGAGGACTCGCTGGCAAGAATCGAGAGCGGAGGCTTAAGCGGCGTCACGGTTACGCAGCGATTTTTTTCTCTCCGCGCTTCCAAAGTTCTGATTCGTTGGTCGTCCGTTTCTTGCTGGAAGAAAAAAGCGTAGACGAGAAACCAATTGAGGAGCCAGGAAGGCCACAAGGACCTTAAACATATCATGAGACAAACCCGAGAATTACCCAGTTTGCTTTTTGACGATACGATGCCACTCTATTCATGTTGTGACGTTCAGAGACTCATGCGGCATTTTTGAGCGTCTGACCTTTGCAACAAATTCAGTGCGACTGCTTCAAGTGAGGAAGTGAAGTCAACTGAACAAACAAAGGGCTTAAAAACACATTTTGTTTCTTTTTACCCTCAATTCTCTTGACGTCAGCTCTGTGACTTTATCTCCCTGGTCTTCAGTTCTCAATGTTAAACATTCAGAACAAGTCGCCTGTCCTTCAGGGTCCAACACGGAGGGACATACGATCGCTGACTCGCCTGTTTGCAGATTCAGAGTCACTCCCGAACCTCCATCGAACACCTATTTTTAGATTTGTGGCAGGACGTTGCAGTATGCCAAAAACAACCAGTCGCAAATCAACAAATCAAAACAAATTCTTTTGCCTCATTTAAAAGTAGAATTTTAACAGGACGTGTCAGTTATTAAAGCTGCAATTCAAATTTCAAACTGGATTTTCTTCATAGGCACGTGAAGGTGCGTGAAAACCACAATTTCACCCTTGTTTTTCGTCTCTTCCCTGCATCTCAGCAGCGAACGAAGCGCTGCTCTCCAGAATTTGGCCTCTCGCTGCAATACTTCACTGACCACACATAGTCAGCTGGCCTCCCCGCTGCCGCCGCGCTGGTTCAGCGGCCGGTCAGGAGAACTCAGGTGTATCAGGACGGAGGCGGGGGCGAGCGGAGGCTCTGGCGGCCCGCCGGACAGGCCGCGGGAGGTCCCCCCTTCCTCAGGACTCCGACGGAGAGAGAAACAACTTCAGCCTCCAAAGGACATCGATGCACTTTTGTTTCTTCCGAACTGGCTCACGAGTGATTGACACCGATGTCGGTTGCTGTTGATGTTAGTTTTACGTGTGGGAGGCTGCTGCAGGCTCCAGGCGCACAATTTACATAAGAGAACAGCGTATCGCTCCTTGATCATGCAGCGCGTTGCATAACGGGCTGGAGAGGCACCGTCCTGCCCCAGAACATGTTGTTTTTGTTTGTGTGTACGTGCAGGTTGCCAGACTCCCCCCCTGTTACCATGACAAGTGCCATTAGGCACACTAGTGTTTCTCTATGTAGAGTGCAGTTCACACATTCCCCCAGCCTTGATAACATCTCACATCTATGTGTGTGTGCGCGTGTGTGTGCCTGTGTGTCTGTGTGTGTGTGTGTGGCCACAGCTTGTCTCCATATCAGGGGCAGGGTTGCTGGAAGCACCCTGACAAATAAAGCGCAGCTGATCCCGCGATCGCTCTCCGTCCCGTTTGTGGGCATGTTCGAATGCAAAACCGATGCGCGTTTGATCGAATTTTTGGAGCGCCCTCAATGATGGCAGCTAACGAAGCGTGTTACCTGGTCGAGGAGTCACGGCGCGATAACTCTCACGCCGTTCGGCTCAGCATGCTCGCTGTCACGTAGCAATCAGGTCCGAAAAACACGCCGCGTGTTTGTCATTGGACACCAGCCTCTTTCTCGGGTTGACAGGCGTGAGACAGAGGTCCCTGCGGGTGGTGCGTGTCCCCGCTGTGAGCTGAGGACGCGCGCTCGGCTGAGACATAGCGTGCGACGGCGCAGCCGCGGCCACCCACACAGATAAAAGAGGGAAGGTGTCGTGCAGACAAAGACACCAGGCCGGTCCTGCGAATGCTGGCGCCTTCTTGGAAGAGTCACACACGCACTGTAAGGGAAGTAACACCACCACCACCACCCCTCCTCCACCTTCTCCTTCTCCTCCTCCTCTTCCTCCTTCATATCCGAGGGGGGAATTCCATCCTCACACTTGTGAGTGTGCTCATCACACGTCCACAGTTTATGTCTCATTTCCCTTTTTCAAGGGCGATCAAAGGGGAAAAAAGGGATTTTTGAGTGAATTCGCCGCGCGGCCGTCACCTTGAAAAGCACATCTTTGCATGCGAGCAACAGGTGTTGTTTGTTCCGAAAGTTAATAGCAGGCTTGTGCTCTCACACCGTACCTTGATTTTATAGTTTGGCTCTTTTTTTTTTTTTTCATCCGAGGCAATTGAAGGTAATTATGCGAAGCTTCTCTTCAGGACACATGCGATGAAAAATACTCCCTGGTAACGTGAGAAAGGGCCCCGCTGTGGCTCCTGATTGGGCCCTGCGCAGGAGCGCAGCAGGCCCGCACGCTGTTGCGTGTGAACCTCTGGCCCGCTGCCAGACGAGAGGCTGTCGGAGGACAGGTTGCATAAGGAGCGAGGTAAAGAATGTGTGTCACAGAATCTGTGTTTGAACTGGCTGCACGGCCCCAGTCACGTAGGAGAAGGTGGGGGTGGGGTGGGGGGTGGGGTATTTGGACAAGCACAAGACACCTGCCGAGTTTCACTGTCGCTGCCGAGAAGTTCAGCGCATCGCATCAACAGTCTGCACCCACCGTGCAGCCGTCCAGTGGAATTGGGAAGTGATGCACGGGGTCAGGTGACCAAGTCAGACAGGGTGAAGTGCTCAGTCTCTCTTCAGGACGATGACTTGACACAAATGTTTTCGAGATGACTTTTAAAGCCTTGTGGGTTTTTTTTGTTTGCATTTATAGCGTAGCCAGTGTGCTTAACACATTCTTTCAGGCATTTTGGACATTTCTGTGAACTTTCCGTTCAAATTCTTTCCAACACAACAGTAAAGTTGTTCCCCTTGAACGAGAAAGTAAAAGTTTGGATCTGACTTGCTTTGTTCTTTATTCACAGCTATTCTTTTGTGCATTTCAGTACTGCTTTCCTCTCTTCGTGCTTGGACGCGCTGGTTCACAAGAACTCACTCTGTTCAGTGACGCCACCGCGAGGAGAATCGTCGCCAGTACGCGGGAACGGACGACACTACGTGTCCCGTCATGCAGTTCGCCCCCCCCCCCCCCCCTGGCACTTCCGTGAGAAGTCAGGGCTTCAAACCTCTGGTTTAACGTTGAATGAGCGCGTGCTGACCATGGACGGCAACGCGGTGAAGGCGATACTGTTCGACTTGGACAACACGCTGATTGAGACGAGCCGGGCGGGCGGAGTGGCGATACAGAAGGTCGGAGAAAAGTCTGGACATGAACTAGGAACTGTTTAACGAGAATTCTGTACAGGCACTGACTGCTCTTTCTAATAAACAGGGACTGCTGTCAAATTGTCTTTCATTATAATGTATTAGATTTTTTTATTGCTTGTGAATATTGAGTAAAATCTAGACGGATGTCTGAGAAAATTTGTCTCCGTGTTCACTGCTGTATCCGGGCGCGTGTCAATGCTACGGAAGCCGGGAAGTGTCTTGGTCTACGTGAGGCCAAAGCAGCACTACTATTCTTTCAGTTTTTGAAAAGAAAAAAATTCACTAATTTGTTCCTCAGTAATGCACTGAGTCAAAAATTATGAAATAAAACAAACAACCGTGACTCTTGTCTTATTTTTACATTTACATTTCATTTTGTTGGGCATGTTGCAGACCATCACACTCCTGAAGACCACCCTGAGTCTGGATGATGCCACCGCCTGCAGCATCTGTGACAAGTTCAAGCGGAAGCTTTACAACGAGAGCTTCGACCCCTCAGCGGGCCGATCGATAGACGCTGTGCGCACCGCTCACTGGGAGGAGAGCATCAGCGAGACCCTGGGCAGCGTCCCCGTGGCCCCCCTGGCAGCCGAGTGCTACCACCTCTGGAAAACCAGCCGCCTGGAGCTGCTGCGTCTCTCCCCCGACGTGCGCGAGCTGCTCAGGCAGCTGCACGGCAGGTACAAGCTGCTGCTGCTGACCAACGGGGAGGCTCAGACCCAGAGAGAGAAGGTGGACACCTCCGGGTGCCGGGACTTCTTCGACGCCATCGTGGTCGGGGGAGAACACCCGGAGCAGAAGCCCTTCGTCTCCATCTTCGCGCTGTGCTTCGCCAGGCTGGGGGTGGAGGCCCGGGACTGCGTGATGGTGGGCGACTCGCTGGACACGGACATTCAGGGAGGCGTCAACGCCGGAGTCCGAGCCACGGTCTGGATTAACGCCACGGGAGCAGCTGCGGAGGAAGGGTCAGTGAAACCAGACTACACTCTGGCCAATGTGCTGGACCTGCCAGATGTTCTGGCACAGTTGCACTGAAAACAGCTGGGATTTAATAACAGTCACTGGGAGAGGTTTAAACTGTGGTTTTATTCAAAGATATGAATTATGTTCACTTTTAACTCCTAATTTAAGGTATGTGGGGGGGTTTATTTCTGAGGTTTTACTAAGTCAGAGGTCATGAACTCTTTGAATCTGAGAGCTGCGATGAGAAGACAGAGAAATGTGAAGTGCGATTCGATTCAAGGTTCCTGGAAAATCGTTTTGTGTGTTTTTACCTCTTTTTTATGACTTTGCAGATTACTCATGAGGTCACTGCAGGCTGCTATTGCACCAATAGTGTCGGAAGAACTGAATGACCTCTGATTTGAACCGTTCAGGATCAGCTGTTGAATATGTCAGACTGACTCCAAAGTATGACTGAGTTTAGTAAAAGATTGTTTTGTTTGTAATATTTCATTGTTTTGTTTTCCCACAAATCAACTTTTTGAAAAGGCGAGTTTCAACCCAGAAAATGTCACATTTTCTGATTGTGATTTTATTAAACGAGACCGACTGGGATTGTTTGGTTTCCTGCTCTTTCCGCTTCGAAAGAAGAACAGTGATACAATTCACTCCTTTAATTTGAGAGACCAAACACAATTTCACACTGTCGCTTCTCATTTTCACAACATCTTGGATAATAAAACCTTTAAGGCAATTGGCTCCTAATAAAATAGTCACACAGTGTCTCTTCTCTGTTGAACAACTGAATCTACCAGCTGTTATAGTTAGATGGAGCGCTCTTCGACTGTCCTTCGTCACATTTACAGTCATGTCTCACTTGATGTCCAGCTTGACCTTTATATTCATCGCTGCCAGTTCAGCGATGAAGTAGCGGAAGACATACGGGACGGACACCGAGTCGATGGAGTCGCTTTTGCCGCACAGGGTGCAGACGGTCTTTCGGTGGCGCGTGGCCGACCAGAAGGGCGGCGGCTTCTCCAGCAGCGGCGACAGCAGGCTGCCGCAGTCGACGCACACCTGAGCCACGGAGCGGTCCGAGCAGTTGAAGAGGCGGTCGTGGAGCAGGAAGGAGGAGCCGTGGGCCAGCAGGGCGTCGCGCTCCATCTCCCCGAAACGGATGCCCCCCTGGATGTTCCGGCCCCCCACCGGCTGGTTGGTCACCTTGTCCCGCGCGCCGGTGGTCCTCACCTGGAACTTGTCGGACACCATGTGACGCAGGCGCTGGTAGTAGACGACGCCGATGAAGATGTCCGCCTCCAGCTCCTGCCCGCTCAGCCCGCTGTAGAGCCGCTCCGTGCCGTAGTAGTTGTAGCCGCCCGCCCGGAGCATTTCCCCAAAATACTCCAGCGCCGAGTTCTCCTCGGAGAAGGTGAAGGGCGTGGCGTCGTGGCTCAGGCCGTGCAGGGCGCCCGACTTGCCCGCCATGCTCTCGATCAGCATCCCGATGGTCATGCGGGAGGGAAAGCCGTGGGGGTTGAACAGGATGTCCGGCGACATGCCGCTTTCCGTGAAGGGCATGTCCTCCGCCGGCCACAGCCGGCTCAGGATGCCCTTCTGCCCGTGGCGGCTGGCAAACTTGTCGCCGATGGTGGGGTTCCGTGGCACGCGCAGGGTGACGCAGATGCGCTTGAAATGTCCGGAACCCGAGTCGTTGCTGCAGATCTTTATGTTGTCCACGACGCAGGACTCTTGGCTCCTGCAGAGAGACGACAACAGTGTTAGACTGCCAGAGAACCAGTAGAAAGGGGAGGAATTGTGTGGGTGTCTAATGCCGGGCTCACATCTACCGATTTTCACAGTTGCAGACTAACGGCGGCAGTCTTTACGAGTCGCGGCACGCTCCTCGTCATCTCGATCGTTCAATTTCAGGTGGTCGTCTGCAATCTGCAACTGCTGATAGTCTTTTCAGAGTCTTCTTGTGTGAGCCCAGCTTACGGGGAGGAATTTTGTGGGTGTCTAATGATTGGTTCACCAGAAGACTCTGAAAAGACTATCAGCTCACATCTAAAGACTCGTGTTGAAAGTTTTTAGCCACAGATTAGCTTCAGACTAAAGATTTTAGACTGAATCTTGTTGGGTCACTGATTGCAAGATGACGAGATTTTTTTTCGATGTTTTCCCCCATCATGCTCAGCTCACGTTCCGCAAAAATGGAGAAGCAGCTTATAGCTACAGCTGCCCTCGTCTGTGCAGTGATTTGTAGTGAGAAAACCAACAAAACGCCACCCAATGTGGGCACGGCCTTGGCCACATGGACGGGGACAGCAGGGTCTATCTGTCGCACACCGACATGTTTGTGATTGTTTTTGACTGTCCGACTTCCTGGTCCCGCCTTTTTCAGAGCTCACTTATTGGTTGTTGATTGTGTTACATCACTGCAGTTTGCGATCATATCAAACACGTTTGATGTGATCGCAAGCGCAAAGACTCGGGAAAGACTGGTATGGAACGCGGTCGCAGACTGCAGATGACCACCTCAAACGTAACGATCGAGATGACGGGAGTGCGCCAAGACTCCAGTGCGAATCCTGAAGACTGTCAGCTTTTAGTCTGCAACTGTAAAAATTGCTAGTTGTGAGCCCACCGTTACAGGCCATTTATTATTAGGTCTATCGGCACAAAAGCTGCAGATGCTGGTTTGACTGAAATTCAAATCAAAACAAAACTAACTGCCCAAACGAACCAGTCTGAACTCTCCTGTGAAGTAATGAGCGATGATGTCATCCTGCTGTGAAGTCACAGTTCTGAGGACGAGACCAAGCTGAAGCTCCCTGAATTTTTGTCAGTTGCCTTCCATCCACCGTCCGAGCTAGTCACAGACCTCGTAGACCACCACCATCACCGGCAACTTCCCGACCAACAACTCCCGAGATCAACGAACAAGAACAAGATGACGACGAACATGCAGCCCGACCAACGAATCCAGTCCCTTCGTAAGGCCCTCTCCCACTACCGTAAGATGTGCATGAAGCACGCTTACGAGTATGACGGGTTGAGGTGCCACTTCAAGAACATCGAAGAAGAAAATAGGAGATTAAAGGAAGAGCTTGACTCCTTAAAGTCGGCTGCATTTCAAGCCAAAACGGACCACGACAGCCAGGTACACACAGCATAGGTGGAGGGATCAGGAGCCCCCTTTCATTTCCGCTCATTGTCTGTCTCTGTTGCTTTCTATGATGGTCAAAATCAAACTAAACCCTTTAAAATCCAAACATTTGTTTTAGCTCAAGGCTCTGCAGTCCCAAAAACATCAAGTGGACTTGCAGCTTCGCCACACAGAGCGGCTGTTGAAGGAGCAAGAGGAGAAGGTCCGATTGCTGAAGGAGAGCCTCCAAGACCACCAAGTGGAGGCTCTGAGATCCCAGCAGGAGAGCAAGCGAACCAGTAAGTGGCAAACTGCAGAGAATTTCTTGATCTCAGCTCACAATATCTTTGTACACCTCACATCAGACGTCACAGCAACAAGTCACATCTCAGCCAGATACAATCACTTCTCTTGGGATGACTGCCTCCAAAATCTGGTTCAGCAAAACACTGAAAAACTGTTTTGACCAAGTCAAATGAGCTTGCTGCATTGTTGTGCTCTTTTAGCTAGTCTGAGGTCATATACTGTCTTTCGGTTAGTGTTCTCATGATCTAATATTTGCTCTGTCCTTCATTTTCCAGCGCTGAAGCTCAAACAACAGATCGCTGAGCTCAACCAGCAGTGGACAGAGCGGTGGACTCAAGGGCAGCAGAGGCAGCCAGCAGAGAAGCCGGCTTCTCAGCAAAAAGCCATCGCTACCTCTGCACAAGC
>JASSRZ010000014.1:2511117-2522637 GCA_032164315.1 Malacoctenus gilli | reverse complement strand
GTGTGTGTGTGTGTGTGTGTGTGTGTGTGTGTGTGTGTGTGTGTGTGTGTGTGTGTGTGTGTGTGTGTGCGCGTGCAGCAGACACAGGGTTTGCCCATATGCTTGCTTTAAGCCAATTAAAGTTTTTAAGCTCTGTTGCTTCGGTGGCACGGTGAGGCAAGCCAAGGTGGAGGAAGAGAGGTGCTGCAGCCTCACTGCAGCACTCTGCTGTGATGTGCCAAGGTGTGAGCGCGAGTGAGAGGAGAGTTATGTGTGTAACGGTAATCACAGGCACACGTTTGTAATGAGTCACAGGAAAGACAAACAACCGAGTTCGGAGGCAGAATATCGATCCGAGTGTGGGTGGAGCAAACGATGTGGTGAGCATGACGACACAGAGACTCACGGTTGATAAACTTTGGAGTCAAGCAGATGATTTCATATCACTGGCGAACTAAAGATATTATAATGAACAGTACTTTCTGGAAAAAAGTGGAGAGTCAGACTGAGGGGCCATCAGAAGGAAGGAGATTCAGAATGAAAGAGTTTGATGGAGGTTGAGGTGTGTCCATTAAGTTTCCCTCGAGTTTCACACCGGGGTTTCTCCTTCCTCTGTGACGCTGCATCAGCATCACCACAACTCTCTCTCTCTCTCTCTCTCTCTCTCTCTCTCTCCCACTTCCTCTGTGTCTCCCGATCCCTCCCTCCTCCCACCCCTCTCTATCTCCCTTTCTCTCACTCTCCCCGGCTCTCTCTCTCTCACAAACCCTCCTCACTCTGGGGAAGTCTGAATCGGTGGAAGTCCTGATCACTGTTGCCGGTACTCCCATATCTGCTGAGGGCTCAGCCACACAGATTTGAGCTGAGCTGAAAAACCCAGTCTCGCCTGGCTCGGCGTGCACTGAGGATCCCTACTTTATCATGAGAAGGTGAAGCCCTGCTTTCTGAAGACTCTCAGGGGGAGGATTTCCTACAGCCCGTGGACGTCTGCCAACAGTGGTAACGACAGGGATGCTCCCAATTTATGAGGACATGAAATGACAGCAATTTCTTGATTATTCATCGATTAGAAAGCTTTGAGCGATGACTTTTTTTCTTTGTTTGACTGACTGGAGGTGAGAAAGTCTTCTTTTTTTATTTTTGATATCCACACATGATTGCAGCAAGCCACTAGAATAAATATGCTTCAATTTGAAAGGCACAATTAAATGCATAAGTGCTGTGAAGCAAAGCGTTCATAATGCTTCTGCAAAATGGAGTTTCCTCCTGCTAATAACAGGAGCTAATTGATAAATATACCAAGACAGAGAGACTTTGCATCATCCATGGATTTCCGGGGGACCCGCGGGCCGATGGTCAGCCAGGACTTGAGGGGTCAGGGGTTAGGGTTCGGTTTCTCGGCCAGCGGGATCACAGCCAGCTCGGTCATCACGGCAGTGCAGCAGCAGGACTACTCGGCCAGCGTCTGGCTCCGCAGACGGGACAAACTGGAGCATGTAAGTTCTGAATGCTGGGGATGAAGTCTGTAAAAAATACAGGTGGAAGGAGGCTTAAAATACAACAACCGGAAGGAAGGAAGCTGAAAAGTCTGTGGCCTGAGTCAATATATTTAAACGATAAATATTCAAGAGATGCAAATGTATTTAAAATCATTGAAGGGATGGAAGGAGAGGTCTGAAAATGAAAAAAAGCTGACTAAATAACGTGCTGCTCGAAGCAGTTTTGTCTTTCCAATTTGTGCATCTCCACTGGGGCATGTTCTCCCATACTAATCAGTGGATTGTCTAAGTTTGTACAATCAAGTTCAAATGTTTCAAGAAAGTAGGAGCAGAGTAAAGTGTATTGGTGTGAGGATTTTTGGCTCCGGGTGTTTAGCGCCGAGATCAGACTGATAGCATCTGGGTTGCTGAGTGTGAAGTGAGATAACATCTGAAGGAAAAATTGATCCTGGTGTCTGCACCGGCTGGATGGAGACCAGGGGATTAATTTGGAGGCGCTGGACAGAATAGAAAACCCGAAATGAAATGTTGAGGCTGGGACTTGTCAGGAGCCACAACTTCACGAGGGTGAGGTCGAGTGGCTCGGATGGTGGAGGGGGACGTCTTTTGATATCCCACCTTACAATATCGTCAAGCTCATCAGAAAACCAGAGACATGCCTCAAAACATACATAGATATTTAAATCTTTGAACAGTATTGTCACCAAATTTCAAATAAAACTGTATTCTTTTCTAGAAATATCAAGCCGATCTTATTTTGGAGTTAAACAGATGTGGATCCGTGGAAGAGCAGGTTGCTCTTCAGTCCAGTTCTCGTTCAAACTCAACTTTGTTGAGTTCTTTCGAAAATAATACAAAGTTTGTCTCGACAGCCATTAACACCTTTGTGAGTGATTGTGATTGAGTGAGTGAGTGGATATTGTATTTATTTCCTTGTAATTTTTCAGGCTAAAACTGTCAACTATTTGCCTGCTGCAGCATATTTGCGGTGAAGAATAGCTGCTTTCTGCTGCTGCTTGTCACAGCGAGTTCAATTTGTTTAGTTTGCATTCAGCAGTTTGGCAATTGAATTTATCACAGTCGATTTATTATTGCAATTCCTCATCATAGTCCCGAAAGTTTATGAACGTAAAGAACTGCTTCAGTAATATAAAAAAACTACCCCCCCCCATGCCCAAAGAAGCTCCACCCCTCAGTAGAACAGAATTGAACATATGAACCAACAGCATCTGTAATCAATTGCCCACCTGGCTTAAACTCTTGTTTCGGTGAGACTTACAATCGAAAACTTCTAAATATTTTATGTGAGGAGCGATCTAATGTTTTAAGTATAAGACAAAAGTAGTTTTTGTTTCACTCACTTGCACTGCACATACCTTTTTGTGTGTTCGCGACAACAGCCACTTTTGTTTTCTATTAGAAAAACGAATTGTTTGGTACTTGAGAGACTCAGCGCTCGCAGGTAAACAGTATCAACATTCTGCAGAGGGCCTTTAGGTGTAGAGATTTAACATCGAGGAAAAGGAGCGAAAAAAGGTGTGTGTTGAATATTTGATGCTGGGAGGAGAACGGCGCAACGCCCAGAGAGCTGCTTCTAAGTCTGTCTGCATAACCAACGAGGAGGATGATGATGAAGCAGCCCGTCGACTTCCTGCAGACCTGCGCACACATAGGAGTGCACAGAGGGACATAAATCACACACGCACATACTGCAAGCACTTATATACAAACAACGAAGTGCACACATAGAGTCCAGCCATTTTTCAGACCACTTTGCAGTAGTCTCTGAAGTCACTGAAGCAGAAAAGATTTATTTTTACAGTTTAACTGGACATCGGTTCTATCTCAGGACACACATTACCTTCCCTACTTTCTCCATGCAACATTTGTTTTTGCATTAAGATGTTTTTTTTCAACTTTCAAGTGATATCTGAGGGACTATATTTCTTATTCAAGTCACATAAAACCCCATTATTGTGTGGCAGGATTGTCAGCAGAGGCAGTTTGCGCATACTTCTAACAAAGGAGCCTCAATGCTGACAGCGATGATAAATAGCAAGTGAGTCGAAGGAGAACGAGATAAGAAGTGAGCCCTTCAGGCACACTGAGCAGCACTGTCACAGCAGTTCAACACCAACATGTCAAACTGTGACTCAGCTTTCACCCAATTTAGGTGAAGTAATGAGTCTCATTAAATTAGGAATTACACGCCCAACCTGATCGCCCCATTTGGGCTTTCAACATCTCCGGGATTTCTTCTTTTTACACAGTGCTGATTCAATTAATTGGTGAAAAATGTGAGGATTCTCTGTGTTCATGGCCAATTATTTCACAATGAAGTCTTCCAAAGTTTTTTTCTTTTTTAAAGTCAGACATGCCTCTTTCTTCCAGTGTGCTGCACGGTGAAGAACTCAAAGGAAAAGCCACCCACCAGGCTTAAATGACTCATCCTTACTCAGCACAGCACCACTTGGCTCAGATGTGTTTCCGGCTGCGTCCTGTGTGGATTCACCAAGAACACGACTCACATGTTGTGTTTTATGGCACATGCACACACCGCAACAGAGGAGGACACCAAAATGATTTTAAACAAGCCTCCCAGTTCAGACATGTCAATTGGTAACACAGTGTGCTGGCTTGTCTTTCGCCTTGTGCAAAATCGAGCAGTTGTAAAAGAAACGCACCAAACTCCAAAGTGGTGAGCCAAACGATGTTTTGAAATATGACAGTGCCAGAAAGGTCGTAACTGCGTTCCAAACTATTCAATCAGATATCAGAGTATAAGATATGAACCATCCTGAAACTCTTTGGCAGGCCAGCATAATGCTGTTGCCAAAAACACACTTACTCACTGTGCACGTCACGTTGTCTTCTTTACGGCGGCTCTCATCAGACACACAGTGTCCTGCTCTCCTCATGATGCGATTTAATGCATAGTGCCTGCAGTATGTGGCCACAGCTTACTTAATAATCTGAAAGCATTATTGTGGTGCAGCAGTGGATGACCAACCTCGAAAACTGACGTTTCAGGCCTCAAAAGACGTAGCAGAGGGTCTTTAAGCATCATTAAACAGAGAGCGGAGCGTCATCCTTGCGGCTCAACATGCAGTAAAAGTTATTAGCCAGCAGTCACCTTTGTGCTTTTTCTTTTATGCTCGGCTCTTTTCTGTTACATGAGCTTCATTTCAGCTCATGTGTCCTGAGATTTCTGTGGCTGCTTCTCTGAAACTATGCGAGTGCATTTAATGGACCATTAGCAGTCTTCACTTTATAGCTGAATGGATCTTTTATGGATGGATTTTTATCTGTTTGCATTGTTCTGCATGTGGCATTTAGTGCTTGTGTCTTACGTGCGCTTGTGAGATGCATGCGTGCAGCATCCTAAATGGTAAGAGCAGCATTTATGGTTTCTATTAAGGCTCCCGTGTGTTCACTGTATGCTCTTAAGGTGGTCGTCTATAAGACAGTGAATCAGCAGCTGACAGCCAGGCTGGGAGGTATCAAAGACGGTGAAAACTCCCCGAAGAATTTCACAGACTGGCAGCTTGAAGTGAGGCCGGCTCCCCACTCAGATTGCATTTTCAATTTCATGGTGACTGTGCTGATGTATCGGCTGCAGTCTGAGGTAATACTGGTCGGACAAAATTGGACCCTGAGGACTTCTCTCCTGGATATAAACTACTCTTATTTCTCTCTCTCTTGCTTGTTGCATCAACCCTGAAGGAGACTGAGGGCCACGAGTTTAAAGACTGTGATTGAGTTAAAATCAGTTGTGGATCCATTGCGTTGTTTTGTAGAAAATTTTGTATGTTTTGTTAAATTATTGCTAAAGTTGATGTCGGGAAATGAGATTGGACAACTGGTACAATTAGAGAGACAGTTCGGGTGTAATTTGGATGAATCTGGACCAATCACAGGAAGTGTAGCTTGTGGACCGCAAAAAACAGCTTCCACAGTGCTGCGGCACAAACAGAATAAACTCTCAATTCATTAATATGCTGCACCACCACAACCACAAATAATTGCAACTGCAAACAATCTGCAAATCATCCAGAGGATTGTTTTTTGGCTGCACTCAACAATGACCTCCTTTAATTTCATAGTCAGTAATGTGTGGAATTTACACTCCTGTTCACCAAACACAATTAACTTTAGTTTGAGGGAGGAAACCACAAGTTTTTATAACTAGCTAACTTGGGATCCTTGGGCAGGAGTTTTCTTCATCAAACTTTCTTCAAACTTAGAAGTTAATCTCATTTGTCGCCACAGATTCTGTGTTATGTGTCTGTTAAGAGAAACAAAACCTTGACTGAGTTACAAACTGATAACAACATAATTTTTATTAGCAGTTTCTGAGTTAAGAGAGAAGTTGTTGTTGAACAGAAAGACTTCTTGTAACTGATGTCACGAATATCATGCAAGTTTAAGAAGATTTGAAAGCTGTCGAGATTTCATTCGGATCATGCACAAACAAATCATTAACCTCTGTGAGCAGACATGTAATCTCGTTTCAGTAAAATCGACAGGCACTGTTAACAGTTTTTAAAGGAGCTGAAGTAATGACAGACATATAAAGACTTAGAAAAACACAGTAATGAGCTTCCAGGGTGACGAAACCTTGGTAAGACTGCTGTGTTTTCTTCAAATGACTTCAACGATTCACAGCCGCCACATTTAATCTTTACAAATCCCCCAGATAAAAGGTGATTATCCCGTGGTGAAACCAGAGCCTCATTAATACCGCTGTCAGCTGTGTGCCGCAACGTCAGACTGTCACGTCGCTTTAGAAGCAAGCCCACATTTGACTCCTTCAGGTGGGAGCGGAGGCGCTGTGTGACGGCTTTAATCTGTCTGGAAGTTGCTCCGCTGTCGGCGTTGGCTCACAGGCATGAAGAAGTAAACACAGCACGTTCTCGCTTTCGCCTGTCAAGCGGACACTTAACATTCAGGAGCGCGATTGATTGATCGCCTGGTGTTAACTGTCAGCCAGGATCCTCACATTGTGTTGTAGACCGAAGTTCGCCAACAAAGTGAAACCAGTGATATGTAAGAAAGATTCCTTGAGTGGCTGCAGGGGCTGATTAACAAGACAGGATGTCACAAATCTGGGTTATTCTCCTTCCCAGGAATCTCTCAGCAGAGAGAAGGACATTAGGAGAGATGTCTTTTTATCTGCACAGGCTGTTAGTTCAGACGCAATCATGACTGTAGTCAGGGAGAAAATCTACTTAGCATGTTGTTTATATGCCGAAGCTCTTGGCCTGAGGCTTGCCATCATCCATCACGTACTCTCGTTGGGTTCGATTGAGGGTACCAATTAAATTGATGCTGGTGGTGTTTGGCTCGCTGTTTGACAGCCTGGCACCAGCTCAGCTCCACTTCACTTTAACAGCGACTGCGGCCCAACTTTGCGTCCGGGCCTCTCAGTTTAATTAAAGTTTTCCTCCCGTCCATTTCCTGCTTCACGCGAGAGAGACGCTGCCGCCGTAGATGACACGTTTTGTAATAAATCGTCACATGAATTAAAAAAAATCTCACATCCTAATGAAAAAATACGACGCAATAAGATGCTGCAGTGATTTGGAAAAAATCTCGATTTTGTGTATTAAACCAGTGGAGTGTTTTTCCTACTTCCTGTTTATTGAACAATAGAGTGGCAAAGTTCTTCTTACACTGTACATCCCAACTCTTCAACCCTTCACAGTCAGAATGACTGACAAGTTTCCTACAGGAAGGCCAAAAGGCTCAGATTCATACCTGACAACTGTCGCTGTAACACTGCAAACCACTGTACCAGTGTGCCATATCCTAAAGAATCCTAACAAAGTGTTGTTGGTGTCAGCTGGCACCTGTCGCTCAACAGGTGGATTTTTTTTACAGAATAAACAATGTGTGGACCAACACATGAGTTGATACATAAGCTTGTCTTTTTAGGACTCAAACGTCTCTCGACATGGTAGTTCACTTGGAGGCTCGGAACATGTGAACAGCGGAGGGCGCTGTTGTCCAATGTGGCAAAAAATGGCAAAGAAAGTTTTTACTTTGAAAGGATAGCAGGAGGTGCTGGAATACATGGCAGGTTGTGTGTAGGTGTGTTTTGTATATGCTCCACTACTATAATGAACACCATCGGTTTTAGCACCAACTAATTAAACCTCTCTCCAGGATGTGGGAGTTTGAAGCATGCTGGCTGTCAGTTTCCTGTGTGAGAGCTTGAAATCTCCTTCATCTTTCTAACTCTAATTGGCTCTTTTTTTTCAACCCTTTCATATCTTAAAGTCTTTGCTGCTTTTCCACATGACATACTCTGACATGTTTTATCTTTATGCGGCGACATGTAGAAACAGATTATTGGGAATGAACTGTGCTAAAGGTGAACTAATGAACCAATCAGCTAAAACTCATTAAATCCTGTTCCAGTTCCGTGCAGACAAATGATTCTTGTTGCACAAAGGTGTTAGCGGTGTTCTTGCTGCTTTGTGGGGTCTCAAATGTTTACACCTCGAACAGACACCTTCTTGACATTTCCTGTAACAACAATTTTGAGTTGCCGCAGCTTTGAGCTTAGGACGGACATTAAACAGGCAACTTTATTGTTCACAGAAGCTAAGTCGATCTTTCCTTTATGGCCCGCTTAGTGTCTTGATGGGCGGAAACGAGTTTTTATTGAGATTCACAGCTGAATGAGCCACAGCTCAGATTGTTGTGATTAAGGAAGCTCAGCGTAAATCTGTGCTCCAGTAGATTGTAACACAGCAGAGATGTGATGCAGTAAACATCTGAAGTTTATGTCTTTGTGCAGAGATTACTTGATGGCGTGTTTGTTTTTGTGGCTAGAGTTTGTATAGCTGGTTCCAAAGTACATGTGCAGTCTGTGCAACAGTCTGCGACACATTGGTGTGGTTGGGAAGTCCTTCAGATATCAGATAAACTCAGAAGTGAGAATAAATTGTGTGTTTTCATTTGGAGCTAGATAATGAATAGACGGGCAGAGATGCAGAGTAACGCTTTGAGTCTATGGAAGAGAAAGGCAATTAGTGGCTGAACTGTGGGAGTCTTAGGGAGGGAATTTACTATTTTATCTGCCCAAAATTGTCTTTTTGTCTCTTTTTCTACATTAAATCGAATGCAAATCTGTAACTGAAGTTTGAAGTCAGACCGGCTCAGTGGCTATTTGGTACTGACTCACTGTCATCCACTTTCAAGCCCTTGTAACAATGAAGTCCTGTGTGCACCGAGAAAAGGCATCAAAATCACTGAAGCGGCTTTTCTCGACATGTGCATGTGTCCCTTCACTCCAATTACAGTCTGCATCCCGCCTTCACACCCCGGAGATCTTGCTGTAAAAGATGTTTTCGAGCCACTAGCGTATTTCCAGTAACAAACCACCATCTGGCGTCGACACAAATGAGGCAAAATCATATCAGAAAGCTGGTGCTGCGGGCTGGAGCACCTCTTTTTATCAGGCTCCTTTACTGTGACAGTCCTCTGAGAGTAAGTGCTGTACGTGCGACAAAAGTGTCTGTAAAGGGATGCTTGTAGAGACGTCGACTCGAAAGCTTCTCTCACCAATTATCCACATAGCAAGATTCACTAAATTATGAAGTTTTCCATATATTTAAATAATTCATTTTTAAGCCAGTGGCAAAGATTAAGCAAAGAAAAGTGCATCAGCGGGCGTTGAACGATTCCAATTTGTTGGGTGAGGGTTTTTTTGCTGACATGTTTTGAAGGACTCAAGGGCAAAAAAAAAAGGTTTATGTCCCATTTTCAGGAAACTAAAATTTAACTAATTAAAGATCTTGCTTATCTTTATCCAAACATTGAAAATTACTTTCACATTAAAATTATTTAGCTGAAAGATAGAATGTGCATCTGACTTGTTGCAGAAATCAGTGACGTTGTCCACAACGTGAAATCGTCCTCATGAATGACTTATACTCTGAAACAACGTATTCAGGGTCAGTATTTTTTACTATTTCTGATAAAGCTCATATCTAATTCCCGATAAAGTCTGTGGTCAGCACATTTTGTTACGGGATACCAGTGGAACTGGCATAATCCAGGAGCAAACTTGCCGGAGATAAACTTGCCGGGAAGTCCAGAATTAGGAACGCAATGAGCTGCCCTCCTAAATAGATATGAGTTCGCTGTAGATCAGGATGTGGTGGATCATTACAAAGAACAGATGACCAAGAAGCAGCACTTCCTGCTGCAGCTCACACATCCTGTGTGTCCCTGCAAACTCCTTGGTGTCTGGCACTGTGAGCTGTCACAGCATTCGATAACTTCCTCTGTCTGAGGAAAAATGGGGCTCAAAGCTGAAAGTTGGCTGTGAATTGACCTGAACCACACATCACGCTGTCAATATAAGACAGGGGTCGAGCAGCGGGTCAAACAAGTTGTTTGTCGTGCCAAGTCGGCTCTGCAGTGCACCGGAAAAACAAAAACAACCTGTGCAGGAGGAACTGGCAGAGGTCAGATCGATCCTGCAGCATGAAGCTGTCGGCATTGCTGGGCTGTTCGAGGAAGTTATTGTTTGACGTGCTTAAGACCATTTTTGATAAAAAAAGATATAATGAAAGATATATTCCGTCTTTATATTCAGTCAGATTCTCAATCCTTATTAATGTTTTAATCTTTTAGCTTTTTAGCGTTGTGTTAAAATAGAAAATTAACAAAACAACAACCAATAAGATGTTAGTAGTAGCTATTAAAATATTTTAATATATCTTATAGTGTTTCTGCTTCCTGACTGTTGTTTACCTTCACAGAACAATGTTACTCTCCAGTTATACGTCTTCCTTAAAATCTCATAAATGATTTATGAAACTTGTAGTAACGCAGCTCCTTTATGGGCTTTTATTGGCGATGCAGTAAAGTTGATTTAGAGGGTAACAAGCCGCTGTCGGGACATAAAACACATACAATGATATTGTACTGTTAGGGCTCTAACGAGGACAAATAACACATACTGTCTTTCTGGTATCTGCTGTCATTTTCAGCTCAGTTATCATTAATGATTTAGTGGCCTTGGCTGGAGTTAGTCTTTAGAATGAATTCATTTTCTCTCTGGTAAACTCGGAATGTTACATGGAAAGATAAGTGGAAAAACAAGCTGAATGAGCAACAAGTGGGTCTGCTTTCCTAAAGTCTGTCCGCCGCTTTACATATCGTCTTACTTCTGACTTGTGAAGAGCACTGGCGCCCTCTGTTGGCCCTTTTGTGCCAGCACTCTGCTGCAGGCTGTTCAGACTTTTTACAGGAGAGATTGGCCATCCACACTTTGAGTGTGAACAGGAGCTGCTCTGCATTTTAATGTGCTACCATTCCTGCACTTGAATGCCAAGAGGTGAAGGAGTTGCACTGTAAGAATCACCTTGAGAGACGTCATTTTTAATTCATTGGACTGAGATGTTGCATTTGAATATCAGCCTTTCTTTCACCTCTGTCTCTATTGAACACAATTTCAAGTTTCCACTGGACTCTGGAGCAGTTGTTTTGGTTGTCATGCTCCAGCATTAGTGCCAATCTGAAGGTTTTTGTGTATTTATGAACAAAATAGAAGACAGATGTGACTGTAGTCTTAGTGACAAAGCGATCAAACATCAATAAGGGTGAAAGAGCCTCATTTTTTTGCCAGTGAGATGCGATTTGATGAGCAGGACAAAACAAGAGATAGGAGTGACACCGACCATGTGTTTATTCTCTGTTCCCTCCTCTCCTTTGCGAGACCAGAGAAATGTGAGCTTTCTATAAGAGAGTGAGATAGTGGCAAGGTAGGAGAAGGGAGAGAGTAAGGGAGGGAGGGAGGGAGAGAGGAAGGAAGAGAGGGAGGGAGGGTGGACGACCATGCGAGACAGCGAGAGGAGAGGAGGAAAGGGAGACAGAGAGGAAGAGGGAGGGAAGGAAGGAGGACAGCAAGCACAAGCAGGAGAGGAGTGCCAGATGATAGAAAAAGTGGAAGACAGATAGATAGATAGATAGATAGATAGATAGATAGATAGATAGATAGATAGATAGATAGATAGATAGATAGATA
>JASSRZ010000014.1:2471953-2494432 GCA_032164315.1 Malacoctenus gilli | reverse complement strand
CACATGTGCATTTTTCCTCCCACAAGCTTAAAAGCATGCATGAGGTCAATTGGTGACGCCTAAATGTCTGTAGCTGGAAGTCTGTGTGTTGAAGATGAATGGCTGAATGATGAAACAATTAAAAGCAGAACAATTATTGAAATTAGTGTACATATTGAAACTGAGCTGCTGAAATCAAGGAAGTTTTGTTGTTTATTTTGTCTAATTTACCTCAAACATCTTTTAATAAGGTCAATAATAAGAAGGCAAATGGTTCATATTCATGTCACACTCTCTGCACAACAGGGCAAAATAACCTAAACCCAGGGGCAAAATCTTATAGCCGAATCAGCAAAAAAAACAAACAATGAAAAATATTGCTGGCTCAGACATTGAACAACCAACCTGGACCAGCTGGCTGCACAGAGAGGACGGTTCAGGCAGAGTGAACTGGCTGCAGCGACCGAGGGTTGATTGGGTGGGTTAACAGTGGGCTCAAGTCTCATCATGGTCAGCACAGTTCTCGTGTCATTTTATTGGGACTATAATTGGCATTGATTCAGAAAGCGCGGTCAGGATCAATGTGCAGAGCTGCTTCGAGGACAAAGAGAAAAGATGTGCAGCCAAGAACGAAAGACAGGTGCAAAGCATCTCCTGGTCAGTGCTTTTTTAGAGGAACTGTTTCTCCACACGATATAACTTGAATTGATCATCTTAACATATATGAAGGTTTTCTTTGTGTGTGGATGCACAAACTTTGCAGAGTGAATCAATATGTGTAGGTGAGCTTGAGGCCAGTGCTGGCAACAATCTTCCGGAGTCCAAAAAAAAGATCTTTTCTGTGCAATCTTCTGATTTCATATTTATTGTTTGGTCATGTGAGCAGGAAGTTTAAGTTTATAAGTTAGTGCGTTTCTTTGTGTTAGCTCTGTGCTGCTGCACAAGGGCCATCTTTGCCTCATGTTAGCTTGGACAAGCTCCAACCTCTGTGACCTAACAAGGATGAAGCAGCGTGAAAGACGAATGGAGGCGTCAGGTGTATTAGATCCTGTAATTTAGGTTGTCAGTATTGAATTTTGTACGTTTGACACGCATGAAGATAAATGCAGGCATTGATTGGTCAATCAATGAGTTAAAAAAAAAAATCAAACATCACACATCGCGTATCGCCTTTAAATCAGTACTGATGGCAAACACGCACACACACACGCACGCACCTCCCCAGTCAGTGGATGCGTTTCCACTCCATCACAGAGTCCAATCAGTTCTAGTGTTTCCTGGACAGGAAGGTGAATCAGTCACAGCCTCTCTTGTCGCACCCGCCGCCTCATCTTAGCACACGGCCACACTCGGGTCCACTCTGTCAGCCAGGAAACATTGTCGGAGCGATGGCGCTAGGGCTGAATTCATAAATTACAGTCTTCATGGTAACGTCTTCCTGCACAAACACCTACAGACCCACAGCTTCTGTATCTCAGCCCACCTGCAACGGGGACGTGACATACGGGGTTAAACTGGAGGGTGGATAAATTCAATGGGTTCCAGAACAATCCAGGGTCCTAACCTCCAACCAGGATAGATCCTGGGATGAAGGGTGCTGATAGAGCGATGGCGGGAACAGATTGAGCGACTGCAGCGCACCACCCGGCTGGGCAGGAATTGATGAGTTTTCTTACTGAGTGTAGGTGTGAGGGTGCACGGCTGTCAGAGTAAATCTGGAGGAGACTGGAGCTGCTGGGACCGTCGGGCGCCCGGTCGCTTGTTCCCACTCTGCCTTGCGAGGTGATGGATAGCTGCGCTCGCGTGCCCGTAATTGACATGGAGGCGATTCAATTTGAAGCAGCTTTATTTATAAAGCTCGTAGGTACGAGAACAGAACGTAAAATGTGATCAGACCGAATGTGAGTGTATTTGCAACATCATTCGTCACATAAATCTAATCGGGAGACACAGAACAAATGTAACAAATAACTGCGTTGGACAGGAGAAACCAAGTGTCGGTGCACATCTGTTTTTTTCTGTGGATCTTGAACAATTTGTAAGGATGAAGTATGTTTTTTAGCAACGCAATGGCGTGTCTTTACAAAAGTTTTACTACATGGTGCTCATTTAACCTTTGGAAAGAGGAATCCAGCATCATCGCTCAAGGAGACGATTCTGTAGATTTCATTTGATTTCCTACAACAACCAAGAAAGAGTTAAAATAAGAGTGAATATTGAACTTGCATATTCCATCACACGCTGATGTATTCCAAGTGTGATGGAAGTGTGAAGCGTCAATTGTTTGCTCACGCATTTGCAATCTGATCTGTTTTATGAGGCAGTAATACTGCATGCCAGCGTTCTGTTTATGATCCGTCACGATGCCCCAATGTGGCCCTAAAATCATCCACCGCGTGCTTACGAGTTGTGTTTATAATAAATCTAATTTACAGATGACATTTGTTGGGAATCTGTAAAAGTTGGTTCCTCCTTCTCTCGGCTGCTGTCCAACCCCTTCAAGGGTGAAGTCCCACTCCGAAGCAGCTCAGAACTGCAAAGTGTGCAGATGTTCAAGGCTTCATGTCTGTGGTTAATGTTCGCTGAGAGCAGCGAGTTATTGTATTGTAATTACGCGCTATACAGAAGAGGAGGCAAAGAGGGGATTACATTATTGGAAAGTGAACGTCTTCATACAGATTTATCGCTCCGGTTTCCTGGATATACATTAAGCTCTTTGGAAACAAGAGCTGAGCACTCACAGTGGAGTTCGTAGAAATGGGTCTCTGATGACAAACAGCACAAATATTAAAGAAGTCTGTGTTTGCTTGATCATTTTTCTTTTGAAACAGTGTTTCTTTTAAATGTGGATGAAGAAAATCTTTCTACTTGGAAGGTTACACATTCATTACAGTTATGCACTTGTGGGATGAGCCCTACCTGACTGTGGAGGCTATTTATTTTCAATCACAGTTGGATCAATGTACAAAAACAGTTGTAGGCTAAAGCTTTTCTACGTTGAATCAGCTGATGTTTGCAGTTTCCTAAAGGTCTTGTTTCTTCAGATTTGAATCATTTCTTGGTACATACTTTGCTCTGCAGCTCATCCCACAAATGCATGTTGCTGAAACAGGCTTCCCACGAACAGGCTTTCTCCGATACATCCAGCTGAGGCTTCGGGTTGTTCGACAGTCAGTTGAAGAGGTTGTGAATTGTGTTCTGAAGCGAAATGTCCTTCTCATTCCATCCTCCTCTGTATTCTGGTTCACGCTCCGGTCCTCGGCTGCGTCCACCTGTCTCGAAGACAGATTGCGCTCCTGCTTCATCGATTGGCCCCAATGATGTCGTGTGCATCCAGACTGAAAGTGAAAGAGACAGAAGTTGGCATTACGCCGATGTCTGTTAGCCCAAAGATTTTCAATACATGTTGAGGCAGCCGCGGAGGTAGAAGAGAGGATGATGTTTTATGTCAGTGTGTTCTCACAGTGATTCAAAAGAAAGTATAATGGCTCAATCAGCCCGTCGTAATCAAAGCAGGCATTGAAAATGTCTCTTAGCAAAGCAATACGAGGAAAAACCTGCCGTCCATTATCATGCTGTGCGAGTAGAGAGCCATCTGGACTCTTTGGGTGCATCACAGTGTTTTTTAATCACATCTGAGTTTGCAGTATTATTAAAAAAATATCAAAATACCCTGACACAGAGTGTCATTTACATAGAGCAAAGCAGAGCAATAATAAAGGCATAATGAAGAGGAGAAAAACGTGGTTGTCATAACAAATGCAAATGCAGTGCGTTGGAATATCATGAGTCATACGTTACGGCCTTCAGAATTCTCACAACTCAGCTGTTGTTGCAACCGTGAGTCTGACCACGCCAGGTTTGCTGTTTCATCCTGCTTCGGTTCAGACCCAAAGCTAATGGTCCTCTCCCCGCGGCTCGGCGCGCAGGCTCTGGAAGGGTATTGATCTTCTAATCTAACTCCAGGCAGGAGGCGAATAAACATATCTCGGAAAATGTCAGACTGTGTAAAATGACATCAGTGGGATGAGTCTGTCCCTTTCAACTCGCCGAGGAAGCAACGAAAAGTTGACCCGAGGGAGCGAAACCCTCCAAACTGACAGGAGGGTTTTACTCAAATAGTTTACTGCTCAGGAGGAAGTCTCAGACGTCTCATTAAATCTGTCCCTGGAAATGACCGATTCCAGGCAGATTTACTAGGAAAACACTAATATTATCCTCCGAGTGATCACTGTAAACATGATATATTCATTACAATCAGTGCTGGAGCTGATCCCAGCTTATGAGGCGGTCTCGACTCTGCACAGAACACCAGACCTTCACCAGGAAAACACACATTCACACACACGGACAACATAGCATCACCAACTGATTTTATATGCATGTTTTGGGCTTTTTTTTGGATAAACAGGAGTGTCCAGCCCCCCCCCCCCCCAGCACAGACAGGCTGCACTCCAGTGTGAAGCTGGGATCTTTGCCCCCATGAGGTGACAGCATCACCCCTCTACACCCCTCTGCTGCCATGTAATATTCAAACACACTGAGTTGACTCGTCCTGATTCGACTCTTGGTTTTAATCTGGTGAGGCTCCAGTTCCCTTCAAGTCTTCAATAAAATCTCCTGAGATTATAGATGAATTGGGTTTATTTTCGCCTGAAGGTACGTTGGATGCACTGCATCAGTCTTTTTCCTGCTATTTTAATGGGATAACACCAAGACTATTGTCTATGTGGATGTATGTTACACTACGTCAACATAGAATGACAAACATTTCTTTAAATTGACAAACAAATATCACACAGATACAAAGTGACGAAGTGTCTTCAGTCAAGCTTGGTGTTGAACTCCTTTGGAAGCTTTGTTTTCTGCCTCTTCGTGTCGACCCACACTGACTCTGAGATGTTGAAATCAGGGTTCTGCGGGGACGACGCCATCTGTTGCAAGACTTCATGTCGTCCTCGTCACTGTCTAAGCGTCTTACTGTGACTCGGAGCGTTTGTTTCATTGTCTTGCAGCAGAATGGATGTGAGATTGATGCCTTTCTGCATGATGGATAAAAAGAACCATAGAGTTAAAAGGATTCAAACAGACCTGCATGTGTATGTTAGGCTTTACGTATCACTGGTTAAATACATCAAGGCGTCGGGAGTTTGTGGTAAAAGCTGCAGCTCCACTGTCATTAACGCTGAAGTGAGCAGGTCCATAAATGCACAAGACTTGACAGAGCTGTCAAACAGACTGATCGTGGAAAATCTTCAAAGACTCACAGCTGCAGGCTTTCCGCCATCACAAACCGAGCGCCAAGAAGTAGGTCGACCATTCCTTTCTTTGAATTGACCTTTGGTGTCAAACTGGGGGTGATCACTTCTTTTCTTAGATTAAGCAGAGATGGAAAAAGGGCCCTCGGCCAACCAGCGACTGCTCTCTGTGATCCAAAGTTAACTCGTCCGGAGATACGTCCCGGCTCACCCTGGACTTCATCTAAAACCAACTTCGCTCTGCACGAGTCGCCGTTCTCGTCCCCCGACCTCAGAGACACATAAATCTTTATAATAACCCTCGTCTTCCTCGTGAAGGTGAACCCACGACATCGTGAGAGTCTCTGCCGCTGCTGCCGCTGCCACCGTGCTTCAGCCGGAGCAGAGCCGTTTGACTGCAGAGCGCTGGCAGGCCTGGGTTCACTCAGGAGACCCGAGGCAGACAGTCTGAGCTGAACTAGGAGTGCACCGTCTCTCTGGAGAGGAGCACTTGATGTCACTCTCCATAAGGCAGGAGCAGGCAGGGGCTCAGGGGTGACGTGCAGTGACAGCGAAAAATGGAGCGCCGCTCTCATTTTTCAGAGAGGACCAGATTAATTGTTTCACCTCGCCTCTCACTCCCCAGGATCTCTGCCAGAGGAGAACTATAGTTAAGCCAACCCTGTAAAGGCCAATTGGAGCAAACAGGAGGCTGCAGGGAGGCGTCAGCGACGTAAAGTTAGAAATAATCAAATCTAGAAGCAACAAATCAAACACAAACATTTGTCCTCCAGAGCTCAGTCACGTGAAAATGAAAGCAGGTGAATATTTCTCCAATTTTCAGGAGATTTGAATGAATATTTCACTCTATTCCATCTATTTCTGTACTAATACAGTATTTAAAGAGCAGATGTGCACAGATAGACAGAAAGCAGTTTTCTATTGTGCACCGCAGACCTCTCAAGCTGTGTCCTACCTGTCAGTGTGCGTTTCTTTTAATGTCCATCACCTCCGCGCGCACTTTGAAGCAGAGTGACCAACATCATAACGTCTCTCCTGTCTGCTGTCCACGTCTTTCGCTTCTCGACTTCTGATGCTGCAAGATTATTTGACGCCATCGAGGAAGTTACCTGATCAGAGAGAGTGTCGGAACGTGTTTCGTTGGGAAGATTTGATTCATTACCAGGGAAACCGCAGTTCCTCCGCCGCCTGGAGTGAAACATGTTACCTCCATCGCACGCTGTAATAAAGACTTATGACGCCTCATGATGACAAACGACCGACTCTCAACCAAGCATAAAACCGTCCGTCTCTTTCTCAGCAGTTTGCGGGTTAAAATGGAGCTTCACAGCTGGTGAAATATTGATGTTAGGATCAGTGAAGCTTCGCATTGACAATATCTGCTGTTGAACACACAATCAAATGATGTCTCAGACAATTTAAACAACTCAGATCATGTTTGAACGTGTTTTAACAGAGTCCTGCTGCGCATCTTTGAGGACCACTTGAACGTTTACGTCCCCTCATCTGGTCCTGCTTTTGTTTGAGTGCTTTTGTTAACAAACAAACAGAAGCAGGTGATAAAAAGTGCTATGCTGTGAACGTATTGCTTCTTGCCACACATCTCCTTCACTTACATCCAGTTGATATTCTTGTTTTTTGGTTGTGAATAACTACGGCAGGGGAAAACATCAAAGGTCAAAATCTGAAGCTAAATTGATCAAAGCGTCGCGTATCTCAGAGGGATGAGGTGAATATTCCTGCAGCTTCAGCAGCGAAAACCTGTCGGACGCGAGGCTATCGAGCCTCCGGTGCAGTAGTATCGACTTCTCACTGTTTGATTGTCACTCAGCGTCGACCCAGTCCCTGTTACTCCGTATTCCCGGCGTTTCGAAAAGCCTCAGCTGCCTCCTGCCTTCCTCCTCCTCCTCCTCCTCCACTCCTTTGTCTTCTTCATGGTCAGGAACAGAAAAACATGCCTCGACTCACTTTGTTGTCAGGCTTCTCTTGAACTCTTCACTTCTCACTGGAACACAGCAGCGCTGTGAGCGTTCATTAGACAAATTAGTCCAGCATCTGTAGCCGGTGGTTCCTCTGCTTTATTTCTGTTCTCGTGTAAACTCGTTTTCCCTGTGAGCAACATGAGTCCTTGCTTTCACCATCCCTCCACAATGAGGAAACACTCTGGATAAGAGGATAATTGGGACACAGTTGTCAGGCGACGACTCTCCCTGCTGCTCTTTAAAGATCTCCTGAAATGTTCCTCCGAAGCTGTTGGGGCCATATGCTTCCTGCGAAGTGTTTACTGAACCGACAGCTCGCTGCAGCATTTTTCTGGTGTTTCCTTCTCCTTTCCTGTCAGCGCAGCGATAGAGATGCGCAGGATAAAACTGGGACAGGGGAACAAGAGAGAGTCTGCTTCAATCACTTCTCTGTTTGTTCTAAAACTCTGTAACGCTGAGAGTTTTCCATTTCACTTGTAGATGAGTTGAATGAGTCAATCCCTCGGCGTACAGTAAAGGGCAGACTTTAAATCAACTTAGCGGCTTGGCAGCGAGCTGCAGAGAGAGACGGGCAGATGGCCTCTGTTTAAAACTTCTGCCTCTGATCTGTGCATATAAACATCCACCTCCTCTGGTCTGGCCTTCACCTCCGCCTGCGCCAAAGACGGGCGGGGAGACGGCAACAGTAGTAGCGTGTGTGTGTGTGTGTGTGTGTGTGTGTGTGTGTGTGTGTGTGTGTGTGTGTGTGTGGCTCTGAGCCATCCACCTTGCGCAGCCTTTTTTAGATGGACCCAGGGGAGCTTTTTAAAACAGCCAGTGAGCGATTTCACTAAATCGTGTTATTTATGAATCACTCTTTTTTGCAACTCACTCAAGGCCGTCTTGCCTTCTGGTAAGCAGGGCGAGATTTGCTGTAAACAGATTCAAAATCCGATACACTGGTGAAGTGTCTGTCTCTGCAAGAAAATGCAGATGGGATTCTAAACGTTGGCTTCTCTGTTTGGAGTTTGCATGTTCTCCCTCGGCCTTCAGTCTGCTCCCAACAATTGAGACTCATTTCAGTATTAATCACCTCAGGTTGCAGCTGTAACTGCTTGTTTCTGGGAGTAACTGTGTGTGTCTCTGTCTCTGTAGCTGAGATACACACCAGCCCCCCACTGAAACTCCTCTGAATCAGGAGGGTGCATTAAAAAGGATGAATCGATGTTTACAGGCTCATAATGGTGATTTTTCTTTCTTGTTTGTATTTCTTTGAAAACTGATTCTGGTCAAATTCAGCAGCAACTGCGGGCGGCACAGCGTGTCACTTTTTCGCTGCAGCGCTCCAACAAACAAACACTCTTATTGGAAAGTGCTGACAGAGAAGTCTGAGCATGTTTATGAAAAGTCACAGCAACACTGAGTGTTTCCAGCATCTTTTGTTTGTGTGCTTCAAGAGACTTGACTGAAACAGATGATTCAGTCAAAACTCAGAGGCGACTCGAAGCTACAAAGAAACAAACAATTGAAAAACAAACAGCAGTATAAAACAATACAGAAATGGATTTTTGTTTTCTTACTCAGGTAAAGTAAATGTGGACGGACTCTGGTGTTTTTAATGTCATATTGCTTCATTTTGTGTTGTACTTTTGACATAAAATCCTTCTAACGTGGAAAATATTCATCCTACATTCAATTGATCCATTTTAACTGGAGGTTTTTGTATTTCTTCTCCTTCTTTTCTTGACTCTTGCACATAAACAGTCTCTCTATATATATTTCCAAACAGCTGCTGTGTTTCAGAGTACTTCCTGTAATAGAAGCCGTATCGATCCATGGCCGTGCTCCGGTGTCAGGTAACACCGTCCCTGGTGCACACTTTGAGTCTGACCTCGTCACATATTGGCCATTATGCACACGTACACACAGACACACACACGCGCGCACACACACACTAGCCACATGTGAATGCAGCAGCAGCAGTCAGACAAACACTGAAGGTATAGAAGTGCTTAAGTCTCCGGCAGGTAGACCTTCATCTATAATTGCTTTTATTGTGGTGTATGAATGTCTGGCAGATGAGTGACAGTTTTGATTTAACCTTCACTTGGCCCGTGAGTGTGTGCTGAGTGTGCTTTTGTTCAGTGCACAGGTGGAGAGGGTTGTTTTTTTTTAAATGTTAACCTTCGTTTTGAAATGAGCTCTGCTGATGTGAAGCAGCTGCTTTGAGGGAGGAAGGTCGGTCCCTTCGCCCATATCGCTGCTCTCACCCTCGGGAGAAACCCTTTACAACCACGAGGTGCAGCGAGACGACAGCTTGTTGTTTACACTGCTGCTGCACACATGAAACAATATAATGCTCCACCCACGAGAGCTGCACAGAAAGAGGAAAGAGAAAAGACTATTCCCTGGTCAGACGTTGGCTCAGACGCTTGCTTGTGGGAGTATGAGGCTGCGAGGCTGAATATATCCCTGCTGGCGTCTCTCTGGTGGACAGGGCGGGACTCCATTGACTGGCTAGTAGATTAATTTAATTCCCACATGGGGATCTGTGGGCATGAATCTCTTTAGCTACAATAAACACCCTGAAACTACCCCAGCCTTCCTGTTGGTGTGCCTCACAGAGCTCCGTGTATTATGAGAGATTTGTCTCTGCGGAGGACGAGTTTGGCTGAGAGTGCTAATGATCCGCCGCGTTCAAGGATAATTAGTTTTGACTCTTTTGGCGGCTTGATCTGGAGCATTTGTTATTGTTTCACAAACAATTTGGGTGTTTACCAGAAACTTGGTGAGATTTTCTGTAGCTGCTCATTAAGACGGATCGAGGACACCCAGAGGCGACAGGATACGCAATCTTTTTGCCAAACAAAGTGAGTTGTATGGGAAATATACTGAAAATATTTTTTTGCCAAGTTACATGATCTTGTCAGTCATTCCTGCAGATTAGCACGATTGCTCCTCTGTTCAACCGCGAGGCTGCGGAGGGGCGTCTACTGCTGTCCACAGTGGATTCAAGCTTCTTCAGTGTGCCCCTGCCCATCATTTTTACGGAGTCCAGTCCTCCCACTGTACATTTTTTTAATCAGCTCTTTCCATAATGACCTGAGCACCAAGAACGAATAAATTCACAGGTCTCGGTTTGTTTTATTGCATTTTTCTTATTTCTCCAGAGCCTTCAAATCTCCAGCACAATAAATGAATCCCTAAAAAGGAACCTTTTAATTTGCTAATCTCCTGTTTACACAAGATGTGTTTTCTTCCCATCTCAAGTGCTTTCAACACACTTAGATTTGTAGGTACTTAACTTTGACTTACAGTGAATCTCTGCTTCGGTGCTGTGCATAGACGTTGTGTTTTGTGCATGTTTACACGAGGTTTATTGTTCTTCTCAGTCAACTTTTGCTCTTTCTTTGACCTTTCTGTTTCTTATTCAGCCCCTCAGAGAAACATCCTCTCCCATGAACATATTGGGTTTATGACCACGTGATTTAAAGTCCCTCTTGGATGGGAAAAAAAAGCCGGATGTTAGGACATCCAGGCATCTGCAGACTATTCATATCTTGCACGCATGTACATGTAAGATGAGAACTACTGCACAAGAAAAACCTTTACAAATATATTTATCTCTTAATGCAAACAGGGATCATAAAAAAATCCTACTCAAGTGCATTGCTGTGTTTCTGATGTATTGCTTCAGCAGATTGTATAACGCTGCCAAATCCATTTCAATTCAATTTTATTTATACCGCACCAATAACAATTGAAATTGTCTGAGAGATGCTTTATTGAGCTCAGCACTGGAACGCCTGAATGCAAATCCATGCAATCAGGAAGAGGCTGTCCTCATAACTGGCCAACTGCTGAACGAAAAAATAAGCGTTTTGTGTTAAAAACAACGTAATTATTTAGACTTTTGCTCTCGAGATGATGAGTGTGACTCGAGTTAATTATGTGTGTTCAGCTCTTCACGTAGGAGAGTTTTGAATCATTCGAGTGCATTTAATTCATGGGATTTTCTGTTGGTGAGGTCGAGAAGATTACAGGAAACAGAAACCCAGATGCTGACATTAAAACCACAGATGGTCGGTGGTCCTGCTGACCACTTCCTCGAGAAGCAGATGGACGGAGCAGTAACAGCTGGGGCTCGCTCTCCTTCATGGTGACTCCTGCTTCGCTCTCAGCAACAAGGGATTGTTTGAACCTAATTAGATTTACCAATCGATAATAATAATGCCAAAGTCAACATGTAGAGGACCTTTTACTGCTCTCCTGTTTTTCTGAAGCTCTCCTTGCTTTCGAGTTGCTTCCTGCGATATGTTCTCGCCTAAACTTGGAAGGTCACGCAGAAACCGTCCACATGTTTGTGTTAATTTCTCGTCTATCATGTTATGACCTGCTGAGCGGTGCATTAAATCAGCCCTGTCAGCCGGCCGGCTAATGGGAGCTGAGGTCGGGGCAACTTTGGCCTTGTTTCTGTAGCCGAGATGAAGCGCAGAAAATACACTCCGGCAATCAATGTTGCTTTCCGTCTCTTTCTTCTTGCAGTCTCAGCAGAAGTGCATCGTGATCTTTGCCTTGGTGTGCTGCTTCGCCGTGCTGGTGGCGCTGATTTTCTCGGCGGTGGACATCTGGGGCGAAGACGAGGACGGAATCACCGAGGAGAACTGCAGCAGGAACTGCAGGTGCGAACTGATCGTTTCACAGGGATGTTGTGGAGGTTTAGCACTCGTTCCTTGGTTCATTTTTTCTATAATTCGATATTGGCAACTGGGCAACACATTTTTGGAATGATTCTGCGATGAATTACAACCATAACAACCACAAATAACACATTTTAAGAGTAACATCTCAAGCGAACGCTACTCTGATGAGCCTTTGTTACTTGCTGCTGAAGAGGTGATGGAAACAGGAGGGAGAGAACACCTTCAAACTCCCTCAGCTAAAATATTTCCTCCTTAAATGTTCAGAAACTCTTCATAGGAGGCCAAGAGAAGCTTGTGGTTCAGGCAGGTTGTAAGGCTGCTTCCCGGGTGCTCAGTGAGTGCAGGTGTGAGAGAAGAGCGTTGTAATATAAAAAAAGACATGAAGAGAAAGTGAGACGACCCACGCATCAGGGCACCCAACACCTCCTGACACCTCTCACACGAGTCTATTGCAAGTTGCCTCGAAATGATTACTAAGCTGTTCAGAAAGTAACTTTCAGGATGAGTTGAGCAAGTTTGAACCGTCTGTTCGAGGCTCGAGGAGTTCGAAGTTTGAGGAAACCGCAGCGGTGAGCCGCGGTTGTTCTGGTGGAAACTGGCTGATGCAGCAGTCCTGTTCCCCTGCGCTCCAACTGGTTCCCCTCCATTACACTCTTATCATTCAATCCAACTTGCAGCCCTGAATTACATCCCCTGCCCCCCCCCTTCTTGTCTGTGTCCACTCTCTCCCCACTTCTTCCTCAAATCAGCCGATTAGCCAGCTTTCAGGGCTCTCTCTGTGACACCCCACTCAGGACTCAAAGTGCAATCCCAACTTGCGAAGCCGAATTGGACTCGTCTTCTTCCTCTGAAGGACCCCTCGAGCTCGAGAGGAGAATAAGTGAAAAGTAAGAGAGATGATTGAGGGAGGGTGAAGCAGATGGAGGCAGAAGAAGAGGATATCAGGGTGGATCGCGAGCTGAAACGAGCGAGCAATGAATAGATTCATCAGCTGTTATTGGTTTGCTGTCTGAAGCTAACGGGGGTCCTGTCAGTTTAAGATTTACATCAGAAATGTGGGCTGTCGGATTTCCAGGTGTTCACTGGTATTTACAAGCTTAATTCGAAGGGTTTTATAGTCACATGCATCATTCAGGTGGACTTTGAGGTGTGTAATTGATGATTTAATGATACATTCAGCTGGAGGCAAGTTGGACTGCGAATAGGAAAACTGAAATATCACGACGAGACCGACACATTCATAATGAAGGGGCGGTGAGGCTCGCTCGGGGTCTCACTTCGCATAGCTCCTTGTAAATCAGAGCAAAAGCGAGCAAAGCCCCTCTGAATGTCTGCCATTTCTCAGTGTCGTCCCTCTGAAAAGGATCCAGCGATTACTTCAAAAATTAAATTCAAGTCTTTTCAATCCGCTTCTTTGGCTTTGTCGCCATTTCTTCCCCCCCCGGCTCAAAAAACAGAAAGCCTCAGAGCTGCACGGATGATGACTCAGCAGCTTTTTGTTTGCGGTGTTGTAATTTGGACGCGTCAGCTTGTTGTTTTGTTATGTAGATTTTTTTTTCTCCCCTCTTTAATCTGTTTTTGTCTCCATAATAAATGATGCTAATTCTTGTATCTCGGGGCGCAGAGACTTCAGATGTCTTGCTGCGAATGCTCAGAAAGAAAATATTTTAGTTCGCTTGTCTGGCAGCACAAACAAACTCATAATTAATTTGGTTTTTACTTTCCCCGATGATAATAAGCTCTTTCATCTGCAGTAAACCACGAGTCCCCTCAGACTTACAACAGTGTTGCTTGTTTGTCGGAGCAAAGTGGTTGCAGTTTATGCCCCTCTCATCTGACTGCATTGAAATGGCTGCCTGAAGCTTCCCTGATGTACATGTGTAATTGCCTGGTGTCAGACGCCCGAGAAGAAGGTTATTATTGATCCTGGGAAGCTTTGTGGGGAGGCAGAGACGACGCCTGAGAAACGAGACTGCCCCGACCCCAAATACCCCTCAGCTGCCTGCTCTTTCATGACTCTGTAGCGTAAACAAGTTACAATTTAGAGCGGTGGGTTTGAAAATGTGAAAGTTTGACACCCTCAAGAAAGTTTAGAGTACATGAAAAAGAACTTGAAGCAGTGGAAACAAAACACTGCCAGTGAGGATGCAACTTGGGAATTGGGACTATGCTGTCATTGTTATAGCGTTTTCAATGTCCATAATTTTTCAGGTTTGGTCACAGTCAGAGGGATTCATCCGCTCAATTTGGACAGAATAGAGACCTCAGTTTGCTCATAACAAGGTCGAAAGCCTAAAAAATGGGTGGAGTTGATGTAAAATAAGCCATATTTTAGTTTCTACAGCCTTAATTCATACAGCTGCAGGGTTCAATGTTGTATAGCTCTCTGCTGTAATGGCCAGGATGGCAAGCAAAGGCTAAATTAATGATACATAACAAGCTAAGATGTTAAATAATGTAAAAATTTAAGTTACTCCAACAACTAAGTAGTTCTCAAAGTTGATTAACACCGTCAACAGCAGCCACGCCTGATCTGTCACAGTGTGAAATCACCATTGGCCGTCCTGAATTCATTTGCCTTTAGCACATATGGTCATTTTTACATGAAAAATATCCAAACAATGGAAATAAATTTGCATCCTAAATGTGCTTACAGTGCCAGCAGCCTCTTAGTTGTACCTGATCAAACTCAAATGAGCAGCATGCAGGCAGCGGAACAGCAGCAGCAGCAGTAGCAGCTGCTGTGATACCCATATTAATGTCTTGGCTGCTGTACACTCGCAGCTCAGGGCAGCTCATGAGAGGGTGGATAATTTATATCAGATGTCAGGAACTGACACAGCCTCGGTGATTGTGCACGCTCTCGTGTTGTTACTGCAGGCGTGCTCCAGGAGGCAACGTGCCGTCACCAACGTCTGCAGTGTAATTGGCGTTATTACAGAGATTATGTTAACATGCCACGGTGATTGTTTACCATCCGCTTAATGTGTGCACCTGCCTCCATCGGCCGTGGGAGCGGCTGAAAGGCCTCCTTTGTGGAATAGAAACATCAGGCGGGAGAGCGGCACCGAGAATAAATCCACCACGTCCAACTGTGCCGCTCTGCTGCCACTCTGTGAAGATGGAAACCCATTGCCATGCAGAGTGAGACCATTTTACATTACAGCGCCCTCACACGCTGTTCTGCACTCACACACATACACACACACACACGCGCGTGCACGCGCGCTGAAGTTTACACCACTTAGGTATCGGCTGGTGGGGCTGAATCACACCCATGAGTGCACAGATGGGTTACAATGGAGGGAACCAGCCACGGACAACACAGGCTGCATAAATCGATGAATTCTCTGCAGGGTGAGAAAAAAAAAAAAGAAGGAGAAGAAGAAGAAAAACACCGTCGCCTTTCTGCTTTCTCCACTTTTAATACCGAGGCCTGTCTGGCTACTTAAAGCAGTCGGAGTCGCTATTCATCATACCTGGCAGCTATGAGAGCAGACTGAGAGGCTTCCTCCCAGAATAAGATTACCCCTCCTCTTCCTCAATCTGTTCTCCATCCATCCTTGTTTTCCTCACGGTGAGGTGTTTACGGGAGCTGCCCCAGTTTCTTTTTTTTTCTCCGCTGCCTGTTCAAAACAAAGGACGGTGCTCGGCGCCGCTGTAAACATAAATCTCCTCTATAATTTTGTCACCGCTCACGATATTGGTTCCTTTGTGCCTTTTCATTGTGCTGACTCTCTGCGCTCTGTGCTGATGACTGACAGCTGCACGCAAAATAAAAGCCCTCTACATCTCATCCAGCTTTACATGTTATTATCCCTAAACCTGCTTCAATAAACACGTCAATTGTGATTTCCATAAAGAGGAGGCAGCACGTTATGATCACAGCAAACCTCCCGTCCCACAGTCTGACCCTCGGCAGCTTCCGAACATCTGACTCTGCATTATTACTGTTATCATGTTTTAGCCAGGAAAACACTTTCAGGCTGTGCGCTGGCAACTGGCCCCTCTCTATGTGATGCAACTACATTATCACCTGCAACACGCGCTCCCGCCCGCGTGCCCTTGAGTCAAGCACCAGCGTAACCCTCCGCGCCGTCGCTCTCACAGATGAGCCTGTGCTCCAAAATGCTGAGATGTCAGACAGAGTTTCGCGGCGGGGAGACGAAAGTCAAACAGCACAAAGACACAGAGACGCCATCGATTAACAGAGCCACCACCACCTGTGTGCAGCCACTGAGGTGACACAGAGTTTGGTGAAAATGTTATTTAAACTTATTTCAGACCTCAATATGATCTTAATCGAGCCAGAGGAGTGATTTTTCGTGTTACAAAAATACAGGTACATCCGGGTTCACATTTGATGGATCTGCAGTCTTTTTTTCTACAATCTGCTGTACAGTTAGATGCGTCCAATCATGTATGTGCCGTTTTCTTGGGCTTCGTTTCATCGACGGACTCCACCGAGCACAGAGTCGCAGCAGATTTCAAATCCAGGCCGTTCTCTGGCACCGTGCAGCCCCTCCCAGCTTTTCATATTTCCCCCTTAAAATCCAATTGAGCAAAATCGATGTCTGAGCCAGATGTAAAGAGATTGTTGCGAGCGCTGGAGCTTGATAATAGCCTGGATCTGGGTGGCTGCAGACCCAGGTCTGCTGGCTAATTCAGTCTAGTGACTGCCGCTCTAATGGCCCCGTCGCTTTCAGACATCCTGACGAGGCACCAACAGAAAAGTCACTGGGTTTCGAATTTGACGGATCCTCAGCAAGCGCAGAAAGCTAATTGAACTCCACTGACATTAGTTCCACTGACATCACTTCCTGGATGCATTTCAATGTAATCTACCTGATCTGCAGTCAGTGTTTTCCTGACTCTGTATATGTTGCCCATAACGACATACTGCTTGTTGCAGCAACAGCACATTACCCCAGACTGCTGATGATTACATTAAAAAAGCCCCTTGTGATGGAGTGGATGTGTATGAGAAACCAATAGGAATACAGCGAAATGTGTTATTTACTCCTGACAAGCTGTAATTGAATCTCGGCTGCTGACCTATAGCAGAAATTGCATTTCGGCGTCTGCGGGGGAGATAAATAGTGGCATCTCCTCAGGGCAATTTTTGGATTTGGGGAACAAATTGGGTGAGGGGCGGGCGGGCGGAGGGGCAGGGGAGGGGGGGGTGACAATTCGAAGTCTTTCGTGGTATCTGACAGAATTCTTGTCTTGAGTGGATATTTGTACAGTTTATTTGATACAACTCACCATTTGCATTTCTACAGCAAGAGTGGACCACTGTGACGCAAATCGAGCATATTTTTTTAGAAATTTACAAATTGCATCAACCTATTTCCACAGCTTTGATAACATCTGTATGAGGTTCTGTACTTTTCGGAAGAAACTGAAGCTCCACACTCGCCTCGTCCTCCTGTTCTCGCCGGCAGCGCCGCGCACCAGCGCCGCGCACCAGCACCGCGCACCAGCCTTCAGCGATTCTCGGGCCTCACGGAAGCGACCTGCATGAGATTTAATGACGCTGATAGAATCGGAGGGCCCGTGTGGTCCTGAAATCTCGATTTGTCTCATTAGGCTAACGACCCGCAGACAGAGAGCGAGGGATGCCATTAGCTGATTTGTCATGGAGCAGCAAGCAACAAAGAGTATAACCTCATTTCACTGGCTCCAGTTCTCACAATAATTCTGCCTCTAATGCAAACAGATAATTGCCTTGTGAAAGCCCATAAACTCCACATTAACTTTCTGAGTTTTTTTTTTTACATTAACAGGTCCCGTTGAGCCCAATGAGGCTTTTTGTGCTTTGTTGCATCTTTCTAATGAATGTAAAGAAAGTTTTAAACACTCTTCTTGCACTTCTTCCCACCACAGAGTGGTGCTTGTGGAGAACATCCCGGAGGACGTCTCGTTCTCGGACAACAGCACGTCCCACCTCCCTCTCTCCGAGGGGCTGTACAACTTACTGGACCGAGCCAACCGGGTGGTTGAGATCGTTTCCCCTCTGTGGCTCCTCAACTCCTCCGACTATGAATCCAGCTTCCAGCCTGCTGCCAGACAGGTAAAAGGAGAGCGAGTCAACAGAGACTTCCGCTCTGCAGGAGCTTTTCACACTGAACACTGTGCCTGTTTTACATTTTTGCTTTCTCACTTCGGTTCCAGGATTTTCTCTGCAGTAAAGTCAGTTTTTGAATAAGTGCCATACACATTATTCAAGCAAAAGCACCAAGCAACCATCGAGTGGGAAACATTTGAAAAAAGTGAAAAAATTGTGATTTTCTCTGTGATGCTTTGCAACAATGATGAGGAGTGATCACTTCTTTAGTTTAGATTTGGCTTTTTTGGTCTTCAAACTTGGATTAAAATGAATATATTTGCTTGTCTTGCTACTAAAAATACATACAACATCGCGAAAAACCCAACCAAAGACAACCCGCCAATGTTAGCTTCTGCTTTGATCGTTACTGCAGTCGCACCTGTCACCGTGTCTGAACCAACAAAGAAATGTGTCGCACTGAAATATAAATACTTGATCAAAACAAACCATAAGCAGCCGAGGCTCTCTGGGAGATGTGGCACTGAAATAGCACATGAAGGACTTCCGCTGTTAATGTCAAAGAAAAATCAGCGAGCGTCTCTGTCTCCGTCTCCCTTCAGGGGAGGGCGCTGCTGTCCAGGCTGCAGGGGCTGAAAGCCAGAGGAATCCATCTGAAGATCTCCAGCGGGATGATCGACTCGGCTGAGCTCAGGACACTCGCCAAACACTGTCAGCTCTCACTCTCACTCTTCTGCCCGTCTGTATTTGAAACATGCTGCGGCTTAGCTTTGCCTCCCCAGTCAATCCGCCCCCTGATTTTCTTTGTGTCGTTTAATCTCTTCCCATCGTTCCCGTTCCTCTTTTTTTCACCCCCTTTGATATGTTTCCCTGTTGTTACTGCCTCTGCTTGAGCCAAATCTGCTTTTATCCTTCACCTCATCTCACGTCTGACCTCCTTCACTTCTTTATCCCTTTCCTCCTGCTGCATTTAGTTCCTCACCTCATCTCGTCCTCCTCATTTCCAGATGCGGAGGTCCACTCCGTGAACATGACCGCACTGACCAAAGGGAACCTCCACTCCTCCTTCTGGGTGATCGACCGGAGACATTTCTACATCGGCAGCGCCAGCATGGACTGGAGATCCCTGGCCACCGTACGGTCGACGCGCCACAAGACACAGACACAAAGACAAGCAAAAGTGTTCGATCTGACTGTGGTTTCTGTGTTGTTCTCCAGAGGAAGGAGTTGGGAGTGTTGGTCTACAACTGCAGCTGTCTGGCGCTGGACCTGCACAGGGTCTTCAGCCTCTACTGGGGGCTCCAGTACAAAGACTTCATCCCCTCCTTCTGGTCCAAGCGCCTGTTCGCCCTCTTCAACAGAGACGCACCACTGGAGCTCACGTTCAACAGCACGAAAGCTCAAGCCTACATCTCTGTGAGTGACGCTCATTATGAGTAACCTGTACAAACCTGGGGGAGAAAAAAAACAATGAGAAAAGATAGACGGTGATGGATAATAACACTGCTAACAAAGGTTCAGTGTTAATCTGATCTCCACATTGCCTTCATGGGATCTCTGGCGCCCCCTTAAGGAAATCAGACTTGAAACAACTGTGCCTCAACACCAACACAGCTAGAAGTGTTTTGTCTTCTGTCAGACCTCTCCAGATGTTTTCATTCCCCGCGATCGCAGCAGTGATCTGGAAGCCATTTCCAGAGTCATCCAGGAGGCTCGCCAGTTCATATACATCTCCATCACCGACTACCTGCCCCTCCTCGGCAGCAGGACCAACAGGTTTGAGCGTTCATCATCCAAAGCTTGGCTGCCGCGCTACGATTCAAGACATTAAACGGTGTCCATTGGGCTGCGTGCCCGTTTCTCTGTGTGTCTGTGCCAAGGTACTGGTCTCGTATCGACGGGCTTATCAGGGAGGCTCTGATCCTGAGGAAGGTGCGCGTCCGTCTGCTGATAAGTTGCTGGGAACAGACTCATCCACTTACTTTCAACTTCCTGTGGTCCCTGAGGAGCCTGTGCATGGAGCAGGCCAACTGCTCCCTGGAAGCTGTAAGTTCACGGCACTCTATTTTCAGCACAGGCACACTTTATCAACGCTCACCACCCTTTGTGTATGTGTGTGTGTGTGTGTGTCCCTGTGTTTGTGTAGAAGTTCTTCAGCCCGAGAGTGCAGCAGGACGGCAGCGTCCAGGGAATAAACCACAACAGGTTTATGGTTACAGATAAAGCCATTTACTTAGGTGAGCTCACCGGTGAAACTTTATGACTATCCACACACGTTTCTGCCCACATCCTGCTGATTTAACTTCTGTTCGCTTTAAAAAAAGACCTGCTTTTGTGTGCATCACAAAAGCGGCACTTGACAGGTTCAATGAGAACAGAAATGTCTTTATTGAACAGCTTTTAACAAGATGAGGAAGATAAAGACACAACAAAAATGAGACGAGAAATGTGACATTCTAAAAACAGGCCTGACGTGTTGCTTTCTGATTCGCTAACTCGTTGCTTCGCTGACTGTTGTGACTCTGCTCACGCTGTGTCTTTTCTCACCGCGCTCCGTCTCCTGACAGGCAACCTTGACTGGGTGGGGAATGAGTTCACCTTCAACGCGGGAGCCGGTCTCGTGATCAGTCAGCCGGAGGGCGTCGAGGACAGGAACTCCACGGTGGTGGAGCAGCTGCAGGCGGCGTTCGAGCGGGACTGGTTTTCACGTTACACCCGCTCCCTGCAGGCCAACAAGATACCCGTTTGCAACAAGCACCACATCAACCGGATGGTCCCGGCCAAAAGCAGCCACTTAGACAACGGCCCGGTGCCTCTCCAGAAAAAGCAGCACGACAAAGACAAGGCAGAACCGGCGCCGCTGAGGAACCGCCACAAAGTAGAGGGGCAGGAGCAAGAGGACGATAGACTCCAAATCAGTCACGGCCTGGTGCCACTCATAGACGGTCATCAAGACAGGGCTCAACTCAGAATGGGTCACCTTGAAAACAAACAGGTACAAATTCAAGGTAAAATCTACGACAATCCAGCCGATCCGCCGGGCCAGTCCGCTGAAAGCAGCGGCTGCCGAGAGATCTCCAACGGATCGCTGTGAGCGTCTGACCAACGAACTCCTCTCTGCCAGTTCAGCTGAGTCTTTGTAGCATTTTATTATTATCCTTTTGTAGGAAACTTTAGAGATTTAATTCTTCCCTGGTTTACAGGACTCGATAATGCACAAAAAACTACTTATGTATCTTAAAGAAAGTAAAGTTTCTCTGCAGTCTCGCACTTTTAATGGATCCTTTAAAAAGGATCCAACATATTTTGAACTGAAAGCTATTTATAATATCTTACTTCTCATACACTTATTTAATCTTATCCTGTCCTTTCAGAGATTTATCAAGCAGGGGAAACACGGGACATTGTATTGATTGCCTCAATCGTGTCTTACCGGAGCAAGATGTGGCAGTCTTCTATCTTATCACCCTTTAAAAGGGGGAACAGCACCTGCATGCCTTTGCAGAGACGAGAGGCAGTGCAGAGCGCCGTGTGGAGCTTCCTGAGCTACAGTAAAAGCTTCATTCAGTCGATGTTGGGAACACGCACAGGTCACAGTCTGGACACATGGTCGCAGTGAACTAACCTGTAAAGTTCCTGCACAGAGAGTTCATGCAGGAAGAGGTCAGGCACAGTTCTTGTGCTTCAGCAGCTTCAGTGTTTGGGGACCTCTTATTGCCTCTGAGGTTGCCGTGTCTACTTTGGCCTCTTGTAAATACCTTTAAATACCAGTTACAGTGGTTTTAACTCATATTTAGACTTATTAACTACAGCAAGTAACTCCTGATCTCTTTTTTTCCCTCTCCACCAAAAGTAGTTATGATAAATAAATGGAAAATAGAGAGCAGACCTCATGTTGCCTTGCCAAATGTTTCATTACAACATTGCACATTCGTCTGGTGATGGAAACAACCTCGTAAGTCATTCTGAGCGCTGACCCAAAGTGGAGGTGCCGCAGCACTGAAGGGATTGATCCAGTCGGGTTCACCGTACTTTAATCTCATTAGTACGGCGAGCGGCTGCACAATCCGGGACACGGCGCATCGTTCCGCGGCAGACGTGAGAATGTTCGATTACGCGAGAGGCTGTGATTGAAACGAACGCCACCGCTGCTTCGCTTTGGCAATTTCTTCATCAGTCACCACATCCGAGGAGTGACATCCTTCACTGATTTAACCGGAGACATTGCGTCTCATCCGCCAGCGAAAACAGCCCATTGATCTGGCAGCGTTCTCACAACAACAGTGTGGTTTCTATGTGGAAATAAAGGAAGGAAGTGGATGATATCCTTCCAAATGCAATGTTGTGACTTATTGAACAAATACTGAAGGAGCATTTAGAAGAAAGGGGCCGAAGGGTTTCTGCTGTCAGACGAATCAATACGATGAATTTTTAACAGAGCTTGACAGGAGCAGCAGTTTAACCTCAAGGACACGTTGGCCTATAATGTCAAACCTGTGACCATATATATA
>JASSRZ010000014.1:2458042-2471853 GCA_032164315.1 Malacoctenus gilli | reverse complement strand
TATATACACACACACATATATATATAAAATAAAATAAACCCTTTACCACTATGTTGGAGATTTAAAAAGAAAAACTATGTGATTTACACTTGACTGAACGCTTGTAGCAACTTTTGTTTGCCTTTCGAATGACTGCATGTCTGTTTACACACTCTTTGTAACGGGTGCAACTTTTCGCCGCAGTGCTTGTTGGGTTTCCCAAAATTTTCTAAGTCCTTTTTTTTTTTTAAGTGATTCTTGGACACTTAATTGTGTATATGTGGCAGTATAGTATCTTTGTCGGCATTCCTTTAAAGCGGAGGCAGCACGTGTGCAATCAGTGTTTTGTCTGAATTTGTCTCGCGGGATAAACACATTAAACAAAAAGTAATTAAGGCTGCAAACTGAAGCGCAGAAAGATTAGCTGCAAACAGAGATTAACAACACACACTCACAGTTGTCGCCAGAATTTTAATTGGCAACTCTTCAGATATTTGATTAATCTCTAAAGTCCAGAGCTCGGCGTGTTTGAGTGAACACTAACTAGTTTGTACTCGTTTGTATCAAATTATTGCAGAACAACAAAAACAATGTTGTTTGAAACAACAGTAATTAAACAATACAAATCACTTGAAGCTAAAAAAAAATATCAGGTGAGTAAACATTTAGGGTCTCACCAACAGAAATACACAATCACTATTTATTATTAAACGTCTGTTTATTTGTTGAGACTTTGAAGAGTCCGTGTGACCTCTAGAGGGCAGCAGAGAGACCAAGTCATTTCCAGGGAGGGTGTGGTCCTTTAAATTACAGCTGGGCTTCTTTTATATTTTACCAGTGCAGATGTCTCTGAGAGAGGGCAGTGGTCTGTTTATGATCTACTCTGCCACCTTCAGCCTTCCCTGCACATTTTTCTTGTTCACAACACCCCACAGAAGGTCAGACGGCTCTTTCAGGCTGATAGAGATGAATCATCTGGCAGCAGCGTTTGAGTCTGTTTCCTGAGGGAGTGTCGTCTCTGCTCAGCTTTCTTCACCTGAAGCGAGATGTTTGTTGTCTCGGTGAGGTCACCTGAGATGTGCACGCCGTGTGATTTGAAGCTGTCAGCCTTCTGTTCTTTCGGGTCTTTTGTTCTTTCCGCTTCTTGTTCTGTATTCAAGATTTCAGAGCCTTCATCTGTACAGTATGTATACAGTACCTGTGCCTGCTCCATATCCGCTCAAATCAAATCTTTATGCAGACTCTGGTCTTTTTCTGCTACATCACACTTCTGCATCATGGACAAACTCTGCCATCTAGTGGATACCTGGAGAAAGAAACGTTTGCTTTCATGGTTTTTCAATGAGACCCTTTTGGAGGGTAAAGTTGAAGAGGTTTTGGGTCATGTTTTTTTAAAAAGGTGTTGTTTTTTTTCCTTTCAAAAAACTTGTGAGCCTCAGATCGGCTGACAGATATGTGGTAAGAATAATGCAGCTTAATTTAAAGTTTCAATATTGATACATATTATTGTCTGTCTTCATACAAAATCATTAAATAGTATTCGTGCACCAATGCTAATCTTTTGTTAGTTCAACCAGCATAAAGTTCACGTGTAAAACCTTTATTCTGAGAAGAATTTAAGTCTCAGTGTTTTCTTGCGGACACCTATCCACACACACTACTTCAGATTCACTCTTTTACACTGCTGCTATTATCGATGATTGTCACACAAAAGGAAGGCAATCTTGTCATGCGTTGGGTGTTTGTGTTCAACATCTGTTTACTCTTCTGCGACGTTTCCAGTCTTCTAAAACAAGGATCATTTTCAGACTAGGGCTCAGTTAAAGGAACCACAACTGCACTTTACGTGGTTCATTTCCAGGAGCCATTATTTAGTTAAACGAATGCCAAGTTTCATCAGTTTACAATCTAAAAACTACAAAAAAGGAGAAGGAAGAGCCAGCAATGTATCTGTGTGGCGTGAGTTGTTGTCGTCTCCATCTGTGCTTCTCCAATAAGAGGCAAGAAAACTGAGCAATGTCAGTATAAGAAAAAACTCAGATACTATTTTTTCAGAAAGATTGATAGAGTTTTTGAAAGACACAATTTAAACAGAAAGAAGCACTTTCACTGAGTGGTTTGTTTTGATTCCTCCATGTTGAAGCTTTGTACCTTTATTCAGTTGGATCTTTCCAGCATGAGCGCTGCCTGCATGCCCTTGCCTTTATGAACTGTGCACAGTATCTATGAGCCTTTATAGAAACAATGCTGAAAACGATATCTTGTATACCTTTAAAGATACAGAAGGAATGTATATTTATTGAATATATCCTTGTTAATGCACTCTCCTGAAATATACGATTACTCACTTTTTACTCTTAATAAAAAAATGTATATTAGCTTCTTGTGTCTCTGTGTGATCTCAGTGTCCCACTGTCTACTCAGCAACGTGTTTTAATTATTACAACATTAAGTTCCTTGTATTTTATTACATTATGAACTAGAAAAGTGTGTTTCTTGAAGAAATTGCAGTGTTAATGCTTGGACTGAATCTCAAAGGCTTAAAGTGATAAGAAATAAGTTAAAGTGAGAGCTGCAGGTACGTTTTCCTTGTAAAGACCTAAATAGTACTGGATATTATCAAGTATTAATCTCATATTTATACATATCGTCAGTAGCTTTACATATACGAGTACAGGTGTGAATGAATTACCTGCACGCGCTCCCGTGGAGGAGGAAAACGCAGTCATGCGAAACGCGCCACAACACCTGCACGTGACCGCGCACTGGGGGCGTCGCAAGCTGACGTAACGGTTACCCGGCAACCGATCAGGCGTCACCACCGTCGACTCTCAAATTCATGACTGCGCATTTCTCGTCGCAGCCTCCGTCCCGTCCCGTCAGGAGAGGAGAGAAGAGAGACGCCGCGGACACATGGGGACCGGCTAATGGAGGACGAGAAACCGGATGACCGTTACCGTCAGTCCGGGTCCTGGACGTCTGCGCCGTAGCCGAGCTGGACGACGACGTGCCTGGCCGAAGTAGAGCACCGCTCCCGCCGCTGTTGTTGTTGTTGTTGTCGTAGCAAAAACAAGCCAGCGGCGGCCAACATGGCTGAGGATGACAGCGAGTGGGTTGTGGAGAGCATCGTGGGCTACCTGGGGAGCCCGGAGTGGGTCATTCCCGTCACGGACTTCATGGAGAACAAATGCACAGGTGAGCAGCCGCCAAGCGACTCCCGCCCGCCGCGGCCCAGTTTCAGTGCTGTTGCTCCGGAGTGTCTCGCGGGGTGTTAGCTCTTTGGCTAAGCTAAAAGCTAAACACTGAGACGTTGAAGGGGCTTCTTGGTTTGAGATTCCGTCAAATTTAAAGTATTCTCCCGTCCTTTTCTCACGGTGAACCTTTGCCAGGAATTAGACTCACAATTGCTTCTATCGTTTATCTCAGTGTGAGTTAAAATTATCCGCAATAAAAGTTGGAAAGTTACACGTTTTGTGAAATGTATTTTTTCTGTATTTATCCTGGAATTCTTGATGAGACACGTGTTCATTTACACGAGACCTCTAAAACTTGCGTAACACTGGCTCACATAAGGTTACATAAAGTTACAGAATCAGAATTAACAAATCACTGATTGACTTAAATGGTTTTATAATAATGGAATTAGAAATCCCTTTTTTGTCATTTAAAACGATCGAACATGAAAACATTGCTCTCTTTAATTTCTGTTTCATGATTATTCTTTTGTTTATCTCTGTATTCTTCCTAATGTTGTGCATCCTCAGCAGATGACTGGCTGGAAACAGCAGTTATGGAGCTGCTTGTAACAAATAAACAAGTAAATGTAAAGTGTATACTCTTACTGTCCAGTTGAAAAACTGAGGGATTCAAAGGAATTTGTATAGCACCGCATTGACAAAATTTCATAAAAAATACTTGATTTATCGTTCATACAAAGTACTCCAGAAAACTTCATTATCAAAGTTGCCGCTTTTCCAGCATTGAACTGCATTGTTATCATATTTTTGTAAAATAACTTTTTACATAACAGTGCTATCTTAGAACACGTTAGGTACCCTTTGTTTATTGTCAGAACCCAAATGTTTAATTGCTAAATTTGTTTTTTTCCATTGAAACTTTTTTGTGCAGTTTTTGATGATGAAGACGAGAACAAGTTATCCTACACAGAAATCCATCAACAGTACAAGCACCTGGTGAGTACACGTTTAGAACATGGTAACTACAAAACATGCAGGTTTCCAAAAGTATTTTGCAGAAATCTCAACATTTCTCTCTATTTTTGTCTTTTGTTGAGGGATTTTTGACTTGTTACGTTTTGACCCGCGTTTCTTGTGCAGGTCGAGAAGCTGCTGGAGAACTACATGCAGGAGGTCGGCATCAACGAGCAGCAGTTCCTGGATGCGTGCACCTCCCCTTTTGCCAAGTCCAAAACGCTACAGGTACTCTAAGCTCTGCGTCTCTTTGCACACCACTGTCCTCCTGCCAGCCAACCTGAATGGATCAGCAGGAACCGGGTTTTCTTACATAAGCCCCACTCATAACACGGCCTCCTACTTCAGTGCTGTAACACCGCCGGCCCGCCTCCTCTGTCAGCACAAAGGTGTCTGGAAGACAACAGAAAGGCAATCAAAACAGCTCGTTAGAATAATGTGAGGTGTGAGCTGGACGCCACCTCACTCTGTGATCTGCAGCAGTCGTGGAAAATGGATTAATGGGCCCAATTATCAGGCATACTTTGTGCTGCTTGGCAGTGCAGCAGCAGCAGATTCTGTGTATGTGTTGCAGAGTGTAATCACAGTTGTACCTTTGACTCGAAGTGAATCATCGCAAGGACAGAAATGGGGCTGTCGTTTCAATAATTAAGGCCTTAATCTCTTCACCTTTTCTGTGTCTAAGTAGCCGAAACAAACAAGTTACGGTGTAGGTTCAGACCTGATCATGAAAATCGACACTCGGTGAATTGGGAGTTAAACCCTGAAGAAGAGGGACAAAGGAAGGGCTCCTCATGTGTCCCGAGAGGCGAGTAACCCAGTTCATCTGGTTGGTCGGAGAGACCTGGCGCGCATTAGCCCAGATATCGCAGACCTCTGACTGGAGACAGAAGGCTAATGTCAAAGCTTAGGTCTAAGTCGCACAGTGTTTGCAAACATGGGCTAATATTTGTAGGGGCTTGAGTTGAATGCCGAGCGTGCAAGAGGTACATCCTGTTCTGAGCCACCGGCGCCTTCCGAGGTGAGAGGAACTGCAAGAATAGTAGTAAAGTAAAGGCATTAAAGATAAAGCTCAATCACTGAGAGCTCACTTTAAATGAAGTTCGCTAACACAATCGTCGCGTGTTGGTTTTGTGTTTCTATTTACACCAGTACTCTTATTACTAATCGCTCTCCAAGCCTGTCCAGTACAAATTATGTTTTAGAGTCCTTTGAGGGTTTTTCTTTGTCTCTTCTTCTTTCCTCTGAACTCGTCTCTCAGTCACTCCCCCCGTTTTTCTTTTCTCCCGGTCAGCCGGTGTTCCAGCCGGTTCTCGCCACCGATGATTTCCAGATGTTTCGCTCGCTGATGGTCCAGAAGAACATGGAGCTGCAGCTTCAGGCCCTCAGGGTCATCAAGGAGAGGAATGGTAAGCCGAGTGTGACACCGAGCATCACCTCGTGAACAATGTTGCAGGGAGAAAGCTGCACATTGAAGGGCGTCTATGTGCAGGTGCACTCCCAGACTGTCTGACTGACGGTGCCGACGTGATGACGGAGCTGCAGCAGCAAGAGCTGAAAATACTGCAAGAAGTTCTCAAGTAAGTCACTTTTAGACACATTTTTCTTTCCTTTGCAGGTCTGACTGATGTTTCTAGTGTATCAGATGCTGGACACAAAGAGTGTCGATAACTAGCTGAGACACTCTATTGTTTCCAGTGGCTGAAAGTTAACTCATGTGTGAACCATAATGGAAATAGTGAGCAGCAACCAGGAACTGTCACTTTTCAGGTGTCCAAATAAAGCATAATTTTGGACGTTAGTTGTGAGATTTCCCTTTATGCGCGGCATATTCAAAAATAAATATACCAGGAGTTTCTTTCGAGTCCTGAACTGATGGACGTCAGTGTGGACTGCAACGTTTTCTGTCCTCTGGCTGGTTTGCAGAGGCACTTCACGTCGAGGATGCGACTCCCATCCTCTCCATGAATCCGCCGGCCGTATGTGCTCAGGCCTCTCGGAGCTCCTATCCCTGTTCTCTAATGGGATTTTGCTATTGACAGCCGGGCCAAGTAGAACACACCATGCTAATGGGACGCCGCTAAGCTCCTTAGGGTCCAGCTAATTTAGGTTGGAGGGATTGACACTCGACAAGCAATCGAAAAAAATAGCGTTTCCATCCCCTTTGTCTTAAAGGCGCTCTGTCAGCGAGTAAAAGAGCCGGAGCGCTCGTCCGTCTCTGCTCCTCCTCCCCGAACGCTGCTGATTTCAGCTCGTTTTCTCTGTGAGCTCGGCTCGATGAGGTTTCGAAGCAACAGTTCACTTTCTTCTTATTACGCCGCTGGCTGCTCTGCCAGCTGCTGGAACACTAGGCAACATGGAGATGCCATCCGCCTCCGAATGCAGTTGCCTGATGCTGCAATTAAAGCTTTTTTCAGCAGGTAGATGTGGACCATGATCAGTTTGGGTGTTTGAATCGAGCCCGGTGGGTTTTGGGGGTTCTGTGACGAATCAGACGCCTCATTAACCTAAAGGTCCGAGCTCTGTAAAACACCCCGGTCGAGACTTTTTTTCAGCCAGTCCATTGAAGCGGCCGGAAAACCCTCCTGAGTCTGTTTCAACACGCTCGTAAATGCTGTGCAGGAGCCTTTACTAATTGAAGTTAAATAAATAAATCAAATTAAAGGATCTGTGGTGACGCTTCAGAGGAACCAAGGGCACAGCGTGTGAATCTCAAGGGAATCCCTGACGTAGCGCTCGGTCTTATTGTTTCTGCTCACTCATCTGGGGGCAACGAACAGTCAAGCAAACTTACCTGTAGATTCTCAGAGCTCACCTGCATTTATACACTGAAATAGGCCACAAAGGTGTATGAATGTTCCACTTTAACGTCTTGTGACCCGTCCCATAAGCTGTTTAACGGTGATCGTTTACTATCCTAATGTGATGGTCGGACTGACGGCGGGCTCCGTCTTTCTCTCTCCTGACGCGCCGTCATCAGAAAGTCAAAGGAGGAGTATGACGAGGAGATGTCCAGGAGGCTGCTGTTCGAGGAGGAAATCGGTTCCACCTCCAGCAGCTGCTCCGATAAGCCAATGATGGAAGGTGGTGAAGCCCAGAATACCACCTCTGCTGCGAGCCAACACGTTAACCCTGCCAAGGTGAGGAGCTGTAAGAGCTGACCGCCAGCCAAACTCTGCAGCCTCATAAACACACACACACACACAGCTTCTGTGTGCGTGCAAACCACATTAACGCCGCTTTAAATAAACTTGATCACAATGTAATGTGCTGCACAAACAGCCGGATGTGAAGCATTTCAGTGTTTTTCCTTTCAAGCCCCGTTTCTTGAATTGACTCGTCTTCCATGTGACATTTATCTCACGCCAAGGTCAAAGCGGAGGGGAAAAGTGACAGCAGTCACACTAACGGTCACCACGCTCCACTAATGAACGGAAACTCTGCCGCAGAGGTTAATCGGGTAACTCTACTGTAGATGTAGCCGCATCCTAGTCAGTTCTCCCCGCAGATAAACCGGACGGCCAAAGGATGCATTGATGCCACCTCAGGACACGAGGTGGCAATAAACCTAACGACTTTAAAGCCAATGTATCAATGCATCTGACAAGTAATAGATCTAGAAAGTCCTTGGTCACCCTCAGTCCTCAACCTGGACACTGCCCTGGTGGACATCAGGAGCTCTCTGTGCTGATGTTTGTATCTGGTCCCTGCAGGTCACGACTGGCACTAAGCAGGGGTCCAAAACACCCGCTGCAGGAGGCAGAGATGGAAAGACTGCAGCTAAGAGCAGCTCCTCTTTGAAACTCTCACAAGGTAACCAAAAGATGGAGGAGTAACATCTCCACTTTTACTTTTCTCCAGAATAAATCGCCGCAGTTAACACAAGCTTCTCTGTATGTGCAGACTGCGGCAGTAACGGCGTGGGGACCACCGTCCTCCCAGCAGTGAGGGCTCCGGCGAAGCCCAGCGAGCCCCCCCTCAGCAGCAGCAGCAGCAGCCAGCCGAGCAAGGAGCAGAGCAGCCACAGCAGCAGCCAGACTCCGGCTGAGTCATGGCTGGAGGAGGCGCACAGGGAGGCCGGCTTCTCGAAGCCATTTACTGTGAGTCTGTGAGGCTGCTGTGGAGTGTGCGTCATCAGTGGAGGGCACACTTCATCACCCGCACACAGGGACACACACTGAACATGGACATCATTTAACATTGGACATCTGTCACGCAGAGCAGAATATTGATTTCAAGGGGATCTGAAAACTGTACTTTTGTGTTTTGCTCCTTTGAATATATTTCCACCCCTATTTAAGTGAAACCGTTGCAGGCTGTAGTTGTTGTCATTCTTTGCTGGCTGACCTTCGCCCCCGCCCCCTTCAGGAGCTGTCGGCGTCCCAGCAGGAGCAGCTCCAGCAGAGGGCGGCGTACCTGCGTCAGCAGCGAGACAAGCTGCACGCCCTGAGGAAAGAGCAGCAGAAAAGCAAGCAGCCGCCCAAACCGGAGGAGGTGCCCAGCAGCCCAGCGCCAGCACCCACCAACATCACCCCGGTGAGCACAGCCCCCCACCCCGACATAGCCACAGGAAGTGCAGGATCATTAGCTGAACACTGGAGGCATGTTGGTTGAAGTGCTTCGGTCCGCGTTGATGAATGTGTTTCTGTTAAACTCATCGTTTCCTTTTACCCACAATTCACTCCGGTTCAATTTGTTGTTTCTTTCTCCCGACTCATTTCACTGTGATGCTCCTGCTGCTGCTGCTGCTGCTCAGGGGGCAGTGGGGCAGTCACAGAGGAACGGGGCCCGTTCCCCTCCTCCTCCTCCCACCTCTCTTCCTCCAGCACAACACTCAGCTAACCCGCCCAAACAGAAGGTGATCCATCAGCTGTCTGATGTGAACACGTGTAGTGTAGTGCTGTGCAGTGACCCAACCCCCCCGTTTGCTGCTACCTGTCAGAGACAGCGTATAGATAGATAGATAGAACTTCTCCTGCGTGTATCTGATGTGATCTCCGAGCCACTTTACTACTTCTTCCTCCTTCACCTTCTGTAGTCATGCAAACTAATTGGTTGTTTACGGCGCAGCGTTAATCAGGTCGGAGGTTGAGATGCAGCCTGATGGTGGCGCACAGGCCTGTGTGGGAAGGAAATAGCGCTCAGCCACTTTTGTATCCTTTTGCAGATGTTTTTATTGGAAAAAACACAGCAAAAACACTACTTTCTAATTTTCTAAAGTGCATTCTGGACGTTTTCATTTGAAACTACAGATGAACTCTCGCCACATCTGCCGTACGGCCGCTTCCATTCATCCACTCGTGTGAATCCGTGTGCTCAGTTTGTCCCCCCATCTTTCCTGTTGCTTTTTGCCTCCGGTCTGAATCTTCACTCTGTGACCATTAACTCCGCCGTCGTGTTCACACAGGAAATCTCGGCCGAGGAGAAAAAGAAGCTGCAGAAGAGAAAACACCTGGCGGACAAACTGAAAGAGGAAGTGATCAAGAAATGACCCCCCCAGCCTCACCCCTATCTGCCCCTCGCCTCCAACTGCAATATCGCTCCCTGTTCGCTCCCTCGCTGGCCACTCGGGTTCCCACTTGGCTTCCTGTAAAGCTGCCACACAGGTCAGGGTGTTTTTCTCGGACATCTTCTCCAAAGAGCCGTCCAAAGTACGAGATCTTCCTCCTTCTGCAGTCTTGCCGTCGCCGTCTGCAGCGCGACATGGGCGTCCACCGCGAACATCCAGCTTATAACAGTTGCTCGGGTGTCTGAGGACTTTGTTGTTGTTTGTATCAGAGCGGGAGGGGTTAAGAAAACGTCGGGCGCCTTCACGCGCTGCGATATCTGAGCAGAGGACACAGACAGCTTTCACTTCTTCCTCCTTGTTTCACCTGCTCGGTGTCCAAAGTCACTTTGTCAGAAGATCCTTCTCATCAACTTTTCATTGTCGCTTCAAGTAAACAAACCGACCTGACCGGAAGGTTCTCTCCTCAACTTTTTTTGTACTCTTTTTCTATACAAGATGCGGCTTAACTAGCTTTTAGAGCGACTTCTACACTCCCAAAATCACAATTAAAACCCTTCAAATCTAATTGTGATCATTTTGGCCTCTGGTAATGAGAGAAAAAAGAAAATATCTGATCCAGGGAGATTTTTTGGAGTATTTTGTGTTCTTTGACTTAGATTTCCACCATTTCTGAAAAAAAAATCACAAGAATACGGTGGTCCAGAAGGATCAGCACAATGCCAAAGGTACCTTTCGCACCGTGATGATCCTTCTGGGCCACCGTAAGAAAAAGACTTAAAACCTCCAGTTTCTTTATGTTTCACCTTCTGCATCAAGTTATGGGAAAAAGAAAGTGAGTTCATGCGTAGGCTTCTCTAAGCGTTTATCTTCCAAACTCATCCTGCAAAAACTCACAGTTATGCAAAAGGACATCGGTCAGTAAAAATACTGACACAAAGCTTTGAAGTGTTTTTTTTTCAATGATGTTTTGCAGGATTAACTGGTCATAATGAGGGAGGATCAGGTGGTTCTGGACACAGCTGTGGGCTCGTCTCTCTGCAGTGAGTCAGGCTACAGCTGGTCTGACAACGTCAACGACACAAAGTGTTCATGGCGATGCAAAGAGTCCCTGGGGGGGGGAAATCTGTGTTGAGCTGCACGGTGGGATTTTTCCCAGAAGGCAGAGCTGCAACCTTCAGCTGCAGGTAGTGTAAAGAAGCGCGTAAAGGGGTCAAGAGGACGGTGTGTGCCCCACCCCAACAGAGAGCAGTATTTATTCAACCCAGAGTCTTCTCTTAAAGCAATCATGATGCACCAGTTACTGTGTAATATTGTTATCACGTATGCTGTTTATTAAAAACCACATTTTATAGAAACCAGACGGACTCCAGACTGATTGTGTAAAAACTGCAGAGCCACTGAAGGACCTTCAGGCGCTTTTTGGTCTCCAGGTAAGCCTGCTTGCTTTCAGAGTCAACTGTGATGCGTTTTCAACCAAAATACCGTAATGTTTGGAGTTTTGATCACGCAGTATTTAATGATTGTTTGGTAACGATTTGTGCTGATTCATTTGTGCAACTAAACTTAAAATCAGGGGTGTTAAAAGCAACTCCCAGAAGGTCTAATCCAGTCGAAAAAGTCAGTGGAATGAATGCATTTTTAATCAAATTTCTTAGTTCATTTCACACCATTTATGTCAGAGGTCAAGTGGCTGAAGAGCAAGCCCAAAAACGATGGCAGCGTTTCCATCAAACTCGAAGATGGTGAACACTCACAACTTGTCACTTCAGAATTCAGTGAAAATATTCTAAAAATTTTGATGCTTTCCAGTTTTTAATCAAGATTTTCTTAAGCAAAATTTGAAGTTGTCGTTCTAAATTCATACTTTTATCTTAGAAGCCGAGCTCACTGCAAACCGGCGGATTATGGCGACTGAACGGAGTTCAACGACTCCAATGTTTATGTAGCTTCAGTAAACTCACAAATTCAATGTCAGGGTCACATTTAATTTCAAAACTTATCAAATGAATCCATACAAATGTTAAGAGTGGATAGTGGTAGTAAATGCACTTGGTAGAAATTCATCGAGGGAGAGCAGAGACAGTCCTTTTTGTGGAGCCAAGCCGTCCGACAGCCGGGCGAACGTGTCACTGCTCAGGCAGCTCCTGAGACGTGATGCTGATGGTTCCCGCTGCCTGTGGCGCCTCCTCACGACCCCTCTTCTTCTTCTTCTGCCTCTCTGTGTGCTTCAGAGCAGCAGAGACGACGCGCTGAAACGTCTCCTCGCGTCAGAAATGTTCCACTGGGGCAGGAAGTTTGGGGTGAAATCATCCTTTACAACCGATAAAGAAAACAACTTGTTCATTCGATTAAAAACTATTTTTTCTTTTAAAAAAACAAAACAAAAAAACTTCATGTGTTCAGCCATGAGTGTTTTAGGACAGGGCAAAGGAAATATGATGTAAACTTTTAATTGCTGAATCCTAAATCAAATCATTTTGGTTGGTTGTGGAGCGACTTGACTGAGCGCGCTCAGAGCACATCGACAGCTGCTCCGCTTCAACACAGTTTAAAAAAATAAAGGATAAAAACAAAGACAGGGTCGATGAGTGTGACACTAAAAACTGTAAAAGCAAATTGGGTACAAAACTTCAGACGTCTCCAAAATTTTGGCTGCAAAAACGAGTTTTTACTGCAGTTTCGTGTGAATGTTTAAAACCAGCATTTGTGACTTTTTCTGCATTTTTACACTGAATTTAAATGAAGTGGACTCAGAGGGTCGACAGTGATCCCACCTTTTTGTGCAACGACGACGAGAAAAAAGGAAACTACACAGGCAGGTTGGTATCGCGCTTTCCCCTTTTGCAAAATCATATCAGGGCGAATGATTAAAAAGAAGGAAAAACAAACTAAAATCTGTACAGTACTTTTTAACAAAGTCATGAAATAACAGGAATCCTGGCTAACACAGTCCTGTGTCTGTGTGTGTGTGTGTGTGGGACAACATGTGGTTCGCTCGTGTGTGTGTGTGTGTGTGCCTTGACTAAACCATCGCCATGGCTTTTGAAGGTTTGAGTCCTGCTCCTTTGGATCCGAGCGTCAGCACGGCTGAGTTTCTGCCTCCTCCTCGTCGTCTCCAAGCGTTTTGTTGCTTCGACCCCTCGGACCCTGACAAGGCGGTGGCGGCGGCGGCGGCGCGCTCTCGGCTTCAGCCAGTCAAGCTCTCTATGCAACTATGACGGCTAGTCCTGCTAGCCTGACTGGCCTGCGGAACAGTTCGTACACTGGCTGGTTGTGTTCGGGCGTCCTCCGCCTCTGGAGCTCATTGGTCGGAGAAGGATGGGGAGGAGAGAGTTTCGGGTGAGGACTGGTGGGAGGGAGCTTGCCCCGCACGGGGACTTTCCCCACACCCCCTGGAGGATGGCGCAGGAGGAGGAGGAGGAGGAAGTGAGAGAGAGAAAGAGAGTTTGTCAATGAGGAAGAGAGGGAAGAAAAAGGCGGGAGGAGCAGAGGATCTCCCCAGAAAGAGAATCTCTCCATCTCCTTGCACAGAGGGAGAGCGGAGGAGATCAGGAGAGACCGAGTGAGGTGGGGGCTCTTCTTTGCCCGTCTGCTCGCCGAAACGGACGAGTGGCACCGGCGGGCCGAAGACCAATGAGACGACCGGAGGAGCGGGAGATGGGAGGGACTCTGTGTCCGTCCACCGCGACCAAATAGAGGACAGATAATCCTTAGGAGCTCAAGCGAGGTCGTTTCCTTGGAGACTGTTCTTCCTCGTCCTCTTCCTCCTCCTCGTCCTCGTCATCAGGGTAGTCCACCAAGCCAACGAGAGCAGTCTGGAGGGAAAAACAGACAGCAGGATGATGTTACATCATGTCAAAAAAAAGCATGATTGATACTTTTAACCCCTTCACTTCACTGCTCACCTTCACTACTGGCGTGGCAGGAAGCGCCACCGTCTTGACGGACGAAGCCGAGCTGTTGTTCGGAGTGACGGCAGGCGAGGCGGGCGGGATGGCAGCAGCCTTCCCGTTGTTGGCACCGTTTGCTCCGTTAGCGGCTCCTGCGGCGACGGAAACCGAGAGCCTGAAGCAATCTGGTGTCCAAAACTCTCCGAATGTACGGAAGCGGGA
>JASSRZ010000014.1:2426718-2438171 GCA_032164315.1 Malacoctenus gilli | reverse complement strand
TCTGATTACCTGCACTAAAGCACATCCATCAGCAAATCTGGCAAGCTTCCCTGAGGAGATTTCAAGTTTCCTACAAAAACAAGAAAACACCAAACAAATTCAAGGGAGTGACAAAACAGTGTGACTGAGAGGCCATTTAACAGCTCTGCTCCCTGTTCTCAGTCAGTTAACCACTTCATTATAACCAGAGACCCCCGCGTCCCCACTTCATGCCAGCACTAACCTTGATATTAATGTAAATACTGTAAAAGCATCTGACTGAAGAACATCAGCTTTAATAAAAGAAGCGATCAAAGCAAGGATCTTGGATTTGGTTGTGCCACGGTGTGTCTTATAAAGCGGCCACACATGCAACAGGCTCATAAGCGGTAACAAACATTTATTAACGTGTCAGTAGAAGACAACAGAGGGAGGGTGAAGTCGGCTCACTTTTCTCCGAGGTTCACTCGCACACTCCGCGGGTCCGTGTGTCTGCTGTAGGCACTCTGGTGACACGAGCGCAGCTGGAGGCGAACCGCCGAGCGGCTCAGCGTGGCGAGGAACCGCATCTTCAGACGGCAACACGCGAACAAACGCACAAAAACCCGCCCCGGCGCGCTGTCCGTGCCTTTACTGTTCAAGTTTGCATGTGGGGGCTTCCATGACAGTTCGTTACGTATACGGAGTGACGTAACGTGACCGTGCCCGCTGATTGGACGGACCGCGGAGCGTGTGGAACGGCGAAAAACGTAATCCGTGTGTGAATGAATATTAATGAATATTAATTATACTTATTTAAATTTAGAAATCAGATATTGAACTATCATTATTGGGTCGAATACGATCGACTACTTTCGACCGCTTTTTCAATTGGACAAATACTTCCATAAGTTTCTTCAGCCACGAGCAAGATTCGAACGGGCGACAGACAGGTTAGAAAGCTCAAACAACTGCACAACTGCTGACATTGTAAGTATTTGAAACAGCCACGAAATGGTTGTAAATCAACGAGTTCTAGCTAAAGTTTTGAGCAAAAGTCTTTTAACACCCGCTTCACGAGTAAAACGTAAGTCCTAAAGTGCCGCATTGGTTTAGCTCACGGCAGAAATGTTTGAGAAACACTGGTATGTCGCTGACGTGATATCTCTCTTTTTCAAACATTAAGTATGATTCAAGTTTTGATGTAAGAGAGGAGAAAAAGTATTTTTCATGTCAATTTCGTCAAAAAATGTTTTTTTTTTTTTGCTTTTTGAATCTTTTTGAAACATGCAGGTTCAAAGTGTGTCCGCTAGATGACAGCATTACGAATCAAACCCGTCACTATAAATATTTTGCCAACCTTTGTAGTAATAATTGCTTGTGACTATGTGATGGGTTTATATTTTGTGAATCCCTGAAAACATTATCTGCTCTGTTGACCTCAGACGACTTTATCAAAATCAACTCAGACAATTTCTTTTGGTCTTGAAAACATCGAAAAGTTTTTATTGCACAACCAGAGCAGTGCTGACGTAAAGTGTAATACTTGAAAACACAAGCACAATACTCCTGAAGTATCCTGAGATGTTTTCTTACTCCATAGCCGCCTGACAGTGCGTGACTCAGAGGCTGACCGGCCTCGCCTGCTCATCAGACGGACACCGTGACATTTCACTGTACTGGCAGAAATTGCTGCAGTCACTCACTAAACCAGCTCCCTGACAGCGGGGCTGCTGCCGTTGTCATGGAAACAGATGAGCGTTAACAGCTTCCCCGACACTCTCTGGCTCGCTTTCACACAAATGGACACGACGCACACGTGGCAAATTAATTGCAGGGGCGAATGGCAGGATCAACACGCAGCAGACGCACATCCTGAAACCCACACAGTCACGCAGCGCCATTATTACCGCGGTGTCTACTGGTATTATCTGGTTTCCATGGCTCCAGGACACTGTGAGATCTCATTAATACCAAGCAGAGCCACAGAGAATGGGCGTAATGGCCCAGTTGGTGTCTTGCAGTGGCTCAGAGAGGAAGCTGCTGTATATTGAGCCGGATTTGTTCTTGCCTTCGAGAAATGTTAACATCCATCGATCAGCACTGAGGTTGGCTGCTTTTCACTGGTAATCTTTAGATGAATCCATCCTCAACCCATCATTTATTCATCTTACAAATGCTTTTAGGAGCCGACTGTGAAAAGAGGATGTCGATATGATGCTGGTGATGGATGGTTGTTGCTACAGGATATCTGAACGGTCTGTGTCGAGGCCTTTTCACGTTACCTCCTGTCGTGAAGAGCCGGCGATTCATCCCATTAAGGTGGACATGTTTGATCTGGAAGGATCCCTGATGTAAACAGCTCCTGGCAACTTCAAGTGGCCTGGAGTGATTATCTTTGTCACAAGCGTGATAATTACATTATGCCTCGTGGCCACGTTTCAACACTCTCTGAACAAAGAAGGGAAGAAGTTCTCATTTAAATGACAACTACAGAGTATTTTAGACTTAATTTGTGTCTAATAAACACTTTTAAATATATTATTCAAGGATAATCTGGTAGTGTAACTTTTATTGTACCGAGTTGGGGAAAAAAACGTCCGTTGGGAACATAAATCTTATTTCTTGTGCATTGACACTTGGGGAGGATTTGCCTTTCTGCTGATTGACATCCAATTTGAAGCGATCTATACATTGTTGCCCGAAAAACTAATTATTCTCTCTAAAGATTAGGTAGCTGATAACCCGCTCAATTATTCAGTGCATTGATTGGTTTGTAAAAATACACAGTAGAGTCTGAAAAAACCCCCGTCTGCTTTCAATCAACATTTTCTGGAGCCTGAGTCGACACTTTTGCAGTTTTAAAGAATTAAAAGCTCAAAATCACACAATAACCCAGCATTAATAAATAATTACTTGTCAAAATTGACTATTACAGTGGAGCTGGTGGATTTTCTGACAATTTTTGGTCTGTTCAGTTTAAATGCACAAAAGTGTTTTAGTCTTCTCAGTTGGCAAAGCAGCAAATGACAAGAAAGTACAACAATTCTTGCAGAAATACAGAGTTTGAAATTGATTGAAAGAGAATAAACAAGTACAGATGGTTTGAAATTGTTTGCACTTTGGAGCTTTATTGGCTGTTTCCTAATTTGCCTCCAGGTGGCACTATGAGCGGGAATCGCATCTTCTGCTGAGGTGAATCCAGCTTAGTCCTGATGGCGGAGCTCCTCTTCCTCTCCTTCTTCCTCACTTTTACTTGTTTTCTTGCCCTGAAAAGCCGGAAAACGTCCCTGTGAAACGTGTGACTCGTGCAGTCGTTCATTTCGCCTCCCTGCAGTGTTGTTGATCTCGAAAGCCTCTCAGGCAGATGACAGGGTGACTTGAAGCCTCGCGGTCTGAACTGCGAACAGATGAGACTTTCTCTCAGGCTCCCGCTTTTACTGCAGTCATTAAGGCTCATCTCCAGGATATTAGACTCCGCTGTGTTCACGATGGGTTAAATGATCCAGATGACGCAGTGCGAAACAGAGGAAAACTAAATCCGACAAAGTGGCGATTGAGCCTCGAGGAAATTACATTGTAGCAATGATGAAGCCACCAGAATGTGTCTCCTCTGTGGAACAAAACACCGATCCAAAAGCGTTCTGTAACATCAGCAGGTGAAAGACTCAGACATCTTTAGTGCACCGTAGTGGTTTGTGATCTGGCCTCCAGTGAGTCCGAGGTTTGGATCGATTGAACTAGAGATTTGAGTCTTAAGTCTTTGAGTCATTGATTTCTTAGCGAATGGTCAGTTTGACCTCCAATGAGGTCAGATAATTATTCTGCTGTAACGTGTCATGTCAAACGTTTGTTTTTGTACTGTTTTCACAACAATATGAATTCATTGGCTTTGTTTTGAAAGCATTTCCCAAGTTTTTGTTTGTTTTTCCTTTTGAATAATGCAAAATTTTTGGTTTAATTTAAGACTTTAGATAGATTTTAGTGTAAGTTTTAGATTTATTGTGGACTCAAGAGTTAAAGTCGATGAATAAAACATGGTAGCTTCTTGAAAGCTTAATGTGTTGCCAAAAGCTGAGAGGCTGTCAATCAAAGTGTTACCTTGGTGACCGATAGAGCTGGAGAAGCATCACTTCTGATTGGTTGAGGAGTTAAAAGCGGGTCTTTGCTGCTTGCAAGGCTGTGACTTTCAATAGCCTACACTCAATTAATAGAGCTTGTGATTATGTTTTGTGAAGACTTCCCTTAAAAATCATGAAGTTTGGACTAAAAATGAACATTCAGTGCCTCTCCCCTCGTTTCCTTTGATGACTCGTCTCCATTTTCAGTTGCTTCAGTGTCATCGGTTTACAAGGAGAGGTCACTGCAGGTTACGAGTTGCTTGAAGAAAGAGAAGAATTCACCCTGGCATTAGTCAGCTCACCATGAACTCAGAGCAGCTCCAGATCGGCATGTCTGTGGTGGCTTGTAAATTCCTGTGAAATCACTAACAGGAAGCTGCAGCCGTTGCAGCGAAATCAATGTGAGAGAGGAGCTGCTGCGGCTCCTGGACGCAGAGAGGCAGAGAGGCAGAGCGGCGACGCTGCCGGTATTTGCGGTTCGAGTGATAATTACAGGAAAACGTTCATGTATTTTTCTCACTGGCTGTGTGAGGAGCTGCTGCTGCTGCTGCTGCTCCGGCTGAGTCACGAGGTGGATGCTGCTCTGTGACCAAACCCCTCTAAAGGATCATGAATCAGAGACTGTGATGAAACACACACGTCTGATTCTGAGCAATTGAGCAGCGAATGATTCCGTTCGGGTGAAACAGGAGCTGTGAAGCGCTTCCATTGTCTCGCCTGCTGAGGTGGCAAAGTTTTGGTCCACATGCTTGTGTTGCCTGAGACAAAAAAATCTAAATGTAATTTGAGAAGATTTGATAAGACTCTCATTCACTAATTTGACACCAAACTGTTAAGATACAGCAGTGAAACTGAGCTGATTTTCTTGATCTTCTAATTGTTTTTTGCGATCTGCTTCATTTGTTGATGAAGGATAAGCTGATGCATTTCTGCTCCTACATTTAGCTGCATGTGCATCATAATGAGAGGAGGAGTTTGTCTGGCAGACTAATTAGTTAACTTCGCTCAAATCCATCATCTGGAACTAAACTGGCCCTGAACCAAGTCTGGAACTTGTCAAAAATCAAGTCACAAACTGGTTTGGACTCAAAACTTATTCATGAAGTTTGGGGTCTAAGCATTTGGTACTTTCACAACAAAACGTGGCTTTCTTGGCTGGTATTGGACCTGGAAGCTTTCACAGGCCGATGAAAACAACGGGCTACAAGTCTCGTCTGGGTCCTTCATAAAGCGGCGACAACGGCCGCCGTTATTCAAAATGCAAATGAGACCCTCGCGCTCGGCGAGCAGAGCTGCTGAACTGTGCTTGTGGAGAGCCTGAGGAGGATGGAGCACACAATAATCCATTCAGTCCAAACAGGTTCCTGAGAGGTGACCCGGGTCCCCCAGCTCCCAAATCACTGATTGTCTTTTAATTGGCTGTTCGGCCACACGGCCCCAGCGCCTCTACGCACACCATGAGAGCCATTCATCAGCTGTTGATTATTTGTCTCCGACCACAGTCAGACATGCAGCTCTTATCTTTTAGCCATTAACCGAGCTGCTGGTTCAGCTAAAAGTAATCCTGGGTTTTAAACAAGCATTAAACACATGCAAACCCTCCAAGTTTGGCCAAATTTACCACAACAAATAATCAATAAATTGCTTTATCGAGTCTAAGCTTTTCCTATTGGGATTAAACAACTCTAAACCCAATTTTCCTGGAATAAACATTCTTTGTCTCATCAGTATTCCTTCTCTTGGACCAGTGCTTTTACTTTGAAGGCTTGGTAGAGCTAAAGAATATCTTGTGTGTCTTTTTATGGGTCAGTTCTCTTGGACTGGACAGTGATTGCCCCCCCCCCCTTTCTTCTTCTACTGTACATTTACAGTAGTTTCTTCACCCCACCAGGTGTCAGTACTCACCACGCCGCCTCTGAAATACTGCATCCTGTGTGAGGCAGACAAAGGAAAGCTATGAGGGACTCACATTTGTGTGTACCTACAAGTCAGTCTCATAATTTGGACTCACCACAACACGGCGCACAGTTTGAATCACACACCTGAAGCACCAGGTGAACACAAATACGCCAGACTTTCAAAGCAGTTGGTGTATTTTGACTTTCTTGCCCAAATCGCGCAAGATGACTAAACGTTTTCCAAGAAACATGACAGAGAGACTCTGAGATGATGCGATCATTTCGCGAGGACTCGATCAATGCCCTACTTTTCTTTTAGAGGAAGGGAGGCGGAGGGAGATGCACTGGAGAGGCGTGGAGGGAGGGAGGAGGAGGAGGAGGAGGGGTGAGGAGGCGGTACTACGTGTCCTCCAGTCATCCTCGCCGCTCCTGCGCTCACTACCGTGCGGCGTCTGATCGGAGGCAGACGGACGAGCCGCCCCGGCGAAATCCACTCCTGTCCAATTATGAAGAGGACACCGGCCGCCGCCAGAGCAGGACCTTGAACCTCTGGATCTCCTCCCTCCGTGGATGTTTCCTTCATATCCTTCCAGGATTTTTTTACCTCCCATCGCTTGGACCTTTTTTTTTCTCCCCCGGATCTGGTGCCAGTAACGGACCTTCTGCGTCTTAATCCCACCTGGCGCGGGTCGCATGTCTTTCATCCGCGTGCGTGGATGGTGACCGCAGTCAGGGAGGGGGGGTCACACTTGAACACCGCTGCAATTTGGAGGCTTTATTCCCCCGTCAAGAAGATGTGAGTCCAGCGCGCTCCCAGCGAGCCAAGCTCCATCCGAAACAGCTGGGTCACGCCGAGAAGATTGTGGGTTTTTTGGTTTTTTATCCCCCCCCCATCCTTCGCCCCCCTCCCATCACAAAACGAGCGTCGATTGAAATGATCTAACGACACGAGCGCCGGTTTCTATCATTTTCTCTCCATATCTTGCGGAAATAACCTGGAAAATATGGAAAACGAGGTTTTCACCCCGCTGCTGGAGCAGTTCATGCTCACGCCTCTGGTTTGCTGGGTAAGCGCCCCCCCCCCTCTCCACTCCCCCACCCCCTTAATTGACTCCTCAAATGTATCATAAACGAACCAATTAATCACGCTTCGTCTTCAGTCATTTTTCTTGACTCATCCTCTCATTTCCTTCCAGGTGAAGACGGTGGGACAGCCGACAGTGACCGACGGCTCCAAATTATCGGAATATATCGAACTGGTGGACGGGATTTACCTCAACGAGATTATGATCGAGATGTAAGTACGGAGGAGAGCGTGCGAGCGCCGGGTTCACGCTCACAACCGGCTGAAATCGAGGCGCGGTGGATGGATGCGTGAATATTTGCGCAGCTTTCTCACTCGTCCAAGTGACCCTGGATGAGGTGGAGGAGGGTTAAAACGATACTCGCCCCGGGGCCATTAGTGGGGGTCATCCTCACATGAGCAAATTAAGCGACTGCAGCTTCGGTCCACCACTTGAAATTGTGTGCTGGAGTGAATGTAGGCTACAACACACAAAAGGGACCTTGTATTGGGGGCAGGAAGAGGTTGCACAGTCAGAGATCTGTGCAGACGGTCATTGTTGGGGGGGGGGGGGGGTCTGCTGCTGGGGGTCTGCTGCTGCTCCAGACTGTCTCCGAGCATCCTCGGTGCATGGATGCAGCATGCTGCTGGGCCACAACTTGTGTTGGGGTTTTTTTCCCCCCCCTTCCCAGACGTCACCCTCACTGTCATCTGCAGCCCTGTGATAGACACCCCGCCCCTGAGAGCCGCAGCGCTCACGTTTCCTGCTGCGCTGTAGATCAAACTGGAAATGGGAGCCTTGAGGCTGGCGGTAGCTGACTCGAATGCACATGTAGATGTTGCAGCAGGCCGGCTGGAGACGCTCATTTGTTTGTTGATACTGGGGAGCTGAGAGCTTTGGATGTGTGGAGAGATAAGAGAGCGAGGTTGGAGGAGACAGCGTGTGAAAGACGCCCGTCTTTCCAGTCGCCTATTAATATATATGGCATGACAGGAGACGGCTTCCCATTCCTTTGTCTGGATCCGGGCTGCTACTTCCCGCTTGCTGGACAATTTTTCATATTTTCCGCTAATGCTCCACTCCACGCTGTCAGCGTTTCGACTGCTGCTCGGCTGTGTGAGGAGCGTTCAGGCGAGCCTCCTCCCACTGGAATTGATTTTCACCCCTGGAGAGATTATGTGCCGTGCTTCCTCGGGACACCCTCTCCTGTCACTTTGCATTAGGACCCCGTATCTGGGGGGGGGGGGGTTTGATTGGCGGACGTGCATACCTGGGCGACCACGCAGATTACCTGCCTTCAGATTTTCTTCCTCAGGATTACGCTGTCGCTGGGTCGCATGAGGAGCTGATTAACCGGACCGGCCGTTTCTGGACGGTGTCCTGCGCCGCCTCCGTCCTCGACCCCTTGCTGCTCGATCAGGCTAAGCTGCCTATCTTCAGGTGTAAACTACGGCCTCTGATTCCCTTTCCTGTCCTCCAGGCTTAGGTATCAAAGACAGAAAGGTATCTATGGAGGCTGTGTAGGTTTTAAGCTTCAGAAAGGAGTCTCTCCTTTTCCCCTTTATAGCTGTTTTTTCCTTCCAAGACATCAGCAGCAAGCAACTTGAACAACATTAGGTTGAAGGTTTGGGGAGATACTGGAGAAAATGATTCGCTAAATACTGAAGCTTTGAAGTTTTTTTGCGTGAGGAAGAAAAACAATAAATGAGCAACGTGCAGAAGCCAAATTCAAGCCTGAGGCGGTGGAGCCACTTGCCAGTTCCTCAGCCCTTCATATTAAATGTTCGACCAGGTACTCCAGTGGATTCCAGTCCGCAAATAAAAGCAACAAGCTGTGTTATTTTCCCCCCGTTCTTCCATGAAGAACGTTCGACCACGGAGCTGAAACGAACTGTGACTGGCTGGCTTCGCGATCGCCCGACAGGATGTTGGGGATTGCCAGTCACAGCCAGCTCTGTGTGTTTATGTTTACTTGTGTGTGTGCGCGCGCACGCGTGTGTGTGTGTGTGTGTGTGTGCACGCGCAAGTTTTCTGCAGGCCGTCTGTGTCTGCGTGGGAGTGAGTGTGTTGCTGCCCCCCCTTCCTTCCCTCCTCGTGCGTTTAGTTTTTGGACTGAGGCAGCTGTTGGTAGTCGTCTCGTCCAGCCGCCCTCCCACACAAAAGGGCTACAGTGTTGGTCCGAACTTGTGTCGGTGAGGCTGTTCTTTATGAGCCACTGCTGCTTTCCCGGCTCCCAGTCAGAAAGTCTGTTACAGCTGTTGTGCTTGAAACGTCCAGCGACTGCAGGGGAATCTGACCAGAAACATGGTGCATCTCCTCCATTCGCCCCAGTCAGTTAATGGGGAAATAAACGGACGTGTGCGTTCAGACTTACTCGTTTCTTACTGAAAGGTTTGAAAGTTCAGTTTTTTTCTTGGTTGGTTGATGTCCTGTGGGCAATAATCGGCTAATTGTGCCACTAAAAACACCCTCACTCGGGCGTTTTGTTTGCTCCTTGGCCGTCTGCTCTGACAGCTTGAGACACCTTGTGGTGAGAATTCAGTGGTTTTGTGTGGACGGAGGCTTTTTCCTGAGAGGACGCCGTCTAAACGTATTTTTCCCCGTGTGAAATGAACCATAATTCTTTCTTTCTTGGTTGAAAGTTAAAAAAAAAAAAAACTTCCCTGTGGAGGATCAAAATGCCATCCTTCTAGAAACTGTAACACGGCATGTTTGATGTGTTCGAACCCTTCATGCTACAGTACAATCGTCACCTGCAGCTGCAGAAACTTGACCTTTTCGGTGTTTTTCCTGCTGCCGCAGTAGAATCTGTAGCGTTGCGTCGGGAACGTCTTTATCCGCCACTTGAAGCGAGAGACGTGGCAGACCGGCTGGCAGCAGTTGTCATCGGGACCGCATGGGAGAGCAGAGAGAGGGAGACGAGAGACCCCGGGATTATCCAACGGTCTGCTGACAGACACCCAGATGGCACCGTGTCCCCCCCTTGCCCCCCCCCCCCACTCCCACCCCTCCCCGCCCCTCTGTGACTGACATTACCTAGCCAATTAGATGGCCTCCGTCGCGCTGTCAGACCGATTCGTTTTCCCGCTCCGGCGCCAATTAAATTCCTGTCTGAGTGACAACTGTCCAGTCGGCCCCCCCGACTTGTCCTGCCAACTCCCTCGGACCCGTGCTGGCTCGCCGGCCTGTTTCGGTCAACCGGCAGTCAGTCGGTGAGGTCCCTGCCTGGTCGGCGTCGTGTCGTGAGAGTGACAACAGAAGGAACGACGAGAGACAGTCGACACAGCGCAGTTTTTCACGCGGACGGGCTCCGTGGTGGTCTTTTCAGCTGCCGCAGGGTTGCAGCGACACCCTGCAAAGGGATGTTTTTCAGCAGTTTAATGTCCCTTTGCGGAGCTTTACATCATGTTCTGGAGATCACGACAAGAATGCAGCCGCTCGTGTTGTGCAGGTCGGCGTTGCGGTTGGCATGAATATTCAGACAGATCCGTACATGCCTGTGAAGCTGCCTGTGCAGCGCCGCGCATCAGCACGAGAATGCAAAGGAGACTCCGAAGGATCTGCATGTTCAATATTGACACTGGTGGAGACGATATCTGCTTTGAGATGTAATATCGGTTCAGGCAGGAATTGACTTTATTCTGCAGACTCTCACTCTCGGCTTTATTTTGCACAAATGCTCATTTTAACATTGAAGTCAAATGCGTGCACGTGTAAATGCATATTGAAAAGATTAAGTGTGCTGATGATTTTCTTACATTTGCTATTTTTTTCAATGAGCTTCATTATTTTTGTGGTTTGGAAGCTGTTTTGTAGTTTCCTGGATGATGAATTAACCCGATTTAAGTCGGCTTTTCATCATGACAAACAAACTCGCTTGACGCCCGGCCAACATTCTCTCTGTAAAAAGTTTCAGTTTGTCGGTGGGCAGCAGTGAACATTTTGGCTTTAAGCGCCAGACTGTTGCCGAGGCCCACCTTGTCTCTTGTCGTTGACTTTCATAAGCTTCATCCGACTCTCTTACTTTTATGTTGCCATATGGACTCTGCTGTGAGCTCTGCGAGCCTTTTGTTGCTCCGGCAGAATATTGTGAGGTTACGTGACCATCTGTCTGCATTTCTCTATTGTGCTGATAAATGTAGGAAAAACGGGGCAAATGCGAGGAAACCTATAAGAATCAGCTTGTTTCTGATGCTTCAGAATGATCAAATATTTAACACCTTAATGCATCAAGTGCTTCTAACAAATCTCCTTTTTGTGGCTCTTGTCAAGCGAATGAACCGTGAGACACGAGTGACCTTTTTAAAAATGTATGAAAATGTTTGTCGAAGTATGAAGAATTTGAAGTTTTTGTGATGGTAGTCAGAATATTTGAATACGAAGGTCTTTTTATTTATCAACACAAGCTGCCA
>JASSRZ010000014.1:2410860-2424391 GCA_032164315.1 Malacoctenus gilli | reverse complement strand
AACCTATAAGAATCAGCTTGTTTCTGATGCTTCAGAATGATCAAATATTTAACACCTTAATGCATCAAGTGCTTCTATCAAGTGCTTCTAACAAATCTCCTTTTTGTCAAGCGTTTGCCTCTTGTCAAGCGAATGAACCGTGAGACACGAGTGACCTTTTCAAAAATGTATGAAAATGTTTGTCGAAGTACCAAGAATTTGAAGTTTTTGTGATGGTAGTCAGAATATTTGAATACGAAGGTCTTTTTATTTATCAACACAAGCTGCCAAGCAATTAATTGTGCTGTTCCCACGATTGGTTGCTTCACAGAAGCTATCGCCAAATGTAAACTGATGGGACTGAATTAAAATCTCAGGTGACTATCAGAGGGAAGAATTGGGGGGAAAAAAGGCCACAATATGGGTACAACCCCAAATTTGTTTATTACCTTTATTTCTCAATAAAAGAGATTGAAGCCGTCATTACTAACACTTATTTCAATCAATCAGACAAAAAAGGTAGTTAAGTGAATCAGCAGATTAGTTGTAGAAAATGTGTATTTTTCAAGCTGCAGCTCCAGGTTTTTGTCTTTTTTCTTTTGTTGTTCATCTTTCTGTCAGCCTCTGTTTTTATCATTTTCCTGCTCCTGCTGCTACAGAAGCCCTCCGTCTCCTCCTCTTCTGTCCTCCCACCGGTGTCTTCATCATCTCTGCGTCTCGTTTTTCTTTTTGATTCACCCCCCCCCCCTCCTCTCTCTCTCTCCCTCTCTCTTGCTCTCCTCTTGTTTTCTTTCGAGCAGCATGTCGAAGCCTTTGTTGGCGTTCTCTGGGGCTACTCGCGGCAGACATATTTGGGATTCCAGCTGGACCAGAGAAAGAGGAGGCAGGCGTGTCTGCCGCTGGAGTGTCAATCTGTTTGGTTCTCCTCCCGCTGCTGTCGCGGCTCCTCTACATCAAAGTGTGAAGTCGGACGTTAATCCCTCCACTCTCATAATCACCCTCGTGCCACGTTCGCCTCTCTCTCCGGGTCCGTCTAGCAGGAGGATGCGGTTCATGTTAGACAGGAAACGGCAGCTGTGACCTTGAGAGGACGGAAATTTAACGAGGCCGCGGTAACGTGAGGCGTCCGAATCCTTGGGAACCCGTCCTAAAAATGTACAGCCAGATGTTGGTTTCCTAATTGTACAGTTTGTTCACGGTGTTGACTTCAAAAAGGAAGGGCTACCGTAGTTTTCTGTGCTGAATTGCCATCATTGTGTCTTTTGTAATCGTGAACATTTGAATTAGATTGGCTTTTAGTCCACAGGTTGGTGGTTCAATCCCCTTCCTGCCCTGTCAAAGTGTCCTGGAGCAAAACACTGAAGCCTAAACTGCTCCCAGCGTTGTGTGTGAACACGCGGCTTGGTGTTTCTGGTGCGTCTGAATAGGTGAAGGTGACATGCAGTTTAAAAAGCTTTTGGCCTGCAGAGCACGATGATGAAAAGCAGCTTTTTGTTACTTCAAACCAGCTGGATTCTCGCACGACACTCATTCAAACAGCGCAGGTACAGAAGACGGATGGCTTTGTCTCCCGTTTCCATGCTGTCTTCATTAAATTTGATTATACTGGATCGCATGTATCCAATCTGCTTCAATTTTCAGTGCTAATTTCCCGGTAATCCAAACCGAACACTTCCTCCATCTGTTGCACATTTCTTGCCCCTCACAGGCCCTCAGGATGCAATCCTCTCTGTTCCCCAGAAGACTTTCGCTATCAAACAGTTGCAGTAAATGTTGAGTTTCATCGACACGGAGAACTTAACTGTGTAGATATGGCGCGGTGATCATGATTATGTGACTGTGGGGATGGTTCGAGACACCGATTGCGTCCGGCTGCAGTGCCCGTGGATACGGTGGCAGAGTGGAGGAATGGGAAGAGGCCCCCCCCCCCCCTTCCCTGGAAGCAGGAAGACAAAAGCAGGAGAGAAACGAGTTCTCGAGGAGCCAACAGGAGGAAAACGGGTGACGAAATCCACATACCAGCAGTCGATCCTCCCCGGTCTGTTTGTTCCCTGGAGAACCGAGTGAAGCATGAGAAAGGATGCGTCCAAGTCAACCCTCGGACTCATAAAATCCACATATGCTTTTCTCCTATGGGCTTCTTTTGGCTTCAGATTATAAAACGGCGATTTCAAGCTGAACTCTCAACCCTGAATATGATTCGTAGTGGTCCGACTCTTTCTGCTGCCCTTTGACCTCCTGCGTTGGTTTCGTTGTCTTCCTCGCACGAGCGCACACGTCCCCGCTGTGTTTGGACAGTCGGGCTCATGAGCTCGATCTCCAACACGTGGCCAATCGCTGCCTTCTTTTTTCCCCCTCTTTGTGTGTGTGCATTCACACCGCCCTGTGTGTGTGTGTGTGTGTGTGTGTGTGTGTGTGTGTCAGCATGGGCATGTGCCTGGCTGCCCATGCTGACTGTAATGTAGGCTGTCATATATAGGTTAACACTGCTCCCGAACCAATCCAGCCAATCAACGCCCGGGAGACGAGGGGAGGGAGAGCCCGGTGGCCTCGGGCGCTACGCGAGGCGGTTGCAGCGCGTATCGACAGCGCGGCAGCGATGGACCGGCTTATTGACGGGCCGTCTGGCCGGCTGGCCGGCCGGCCCGGCGGCCCGTCGTCTGCCTGGCTGGCTGTTGAGCTGGCTTTGGCTGTCTTGCCCTAATCTATTTGTCTATTTAAAGTCTTAAGTTTACTGTATCAGCAGGAACAGCGAGGGGAGGTGGAGGCAATAAGTGGGATGTTTCACCCCTCTTGGCGCGGTAAATCCCCGTGTTTATTCGCCTGCTGATCTGCGACGGGGGGAGGCCGGGGGGGTCCGATGTTTGTGTGCGCTGCGGCAGAAAAGGAGCTAATAAAACGAGGGGAGGATCGCGTGGCGCTGCAGTGGCCGCCATGTTCTCTATGATGATGATGATGATGAGGATGATGGTCGTGGTGGCCTGCGTGAACGGGAAATCCATTATCTTGGAGTTTCCGTCTCATCCTGTGTCTCTCACATGCACCTCGTTTACCACATCGCCCTCCTCGCCTTGACAGGATTACAGCCTCCTCTGTGCTTTTTAATTAATGGGTTAAATAGACCCCCCACTATGGGCCTTAAAAGGGGGCTGTGTGTGTGTGTGTGTGTGTGCGAGTGTGTGTGTGTGTGTGAGAGTGTGCGTGTGTGTGTTTGTGTGTGTGTGGTGGTAGGGGGAGATGGGAAAGTCACATGACTGTTCATTTAGACCCGTTTGAAAAGGGCCCTGTGTCCTTCTGATTAGTGTGTGTGTGTGTGGGGGGGGGGGGGTTAGTGTGTGTGTGTGTGTGTGTGTGTGTGTGTGTGTCCTGCAGGGCAGAGGCTGATCAGAAGGCTAATTAACACGTCTGCACTTCGGCCTGAGACGACATTCCGCGTTACGAATCAGGACTTCTTTTGCTTCTACTGATATTCATGTTTTGTTGTTTCACATCTCGGCTTCTATTTTTTTCTTCATTACAACAACTTGTTCATTGAGCAGCTTGTAAATTCGCTTTTGGGAACTCAGTCTTTCCTGCAAATTATGCAGGTTCCCTGATTTTTGCTCCACTTTTGTTCAGCTCGATTAAAGATTAGGTGTGAATTCCACCGCAGAAGATGTTTTCGGTCAGAAGATTCTACTTTTAGAGATTTATTGACAATATTCCTAATTTCTGCAGTGAGACGCATCTAAGGCTTTATCTGAGATATTGTTCAGCATTTTCCCCGTTTGTTTCATCAGTTAAACCTGAAACAGAAGAAGAGAAATCCTTGTTTTCTTGAAGCTGTATATCTTATTTGTTTACTGCAGAAAGTGAAAAAAGCAGCTCATAATACAGCTGCATTCAAGCAGAAATCCCTCATGAATACAGCAACCGCCGAACCTCGAGGAAAACGAGACGCTGCAACCTTTAACCTCCTTTTGCCAACAGAATAAAAAAACAACAAAAATACGCTGGTGATATGAAAATAAATATTGCGTCTCCGTGAATCGGGACTAATCCGATTGAGGCGTGTAGACGCAACCGCGGCGCTTCTGGGTTCAAGAGTGCAGATGCAGTCATGCACACACATGCGTGACTACACATGTGCCGCACACTACAAGCATGCATGCATGCATACATTCATAAGCAGCCTGGACGCTCCTTCTCCTCCTCCCCCCCCCCCCATTTCTCAGGTCCTTATTGACCCTAATATATAGGTCACGCTTTGAACTCTCAAGTGCATTTGAGGCGAAAGAAACGAGAGCTGCTCTCGATCATTGTTGATGCCAAAGCTCTGAAATCAAGTACTTGCGTAACGTTGTTTTCCCAGACAATCCCGAGACAAACATGAATAATTTACAGATTCTACAGTGGGGTTTTTTTGTGTTCTTTGGAGGGAAGATTTGAATGGTTTTGTTTGTTTTTTTTTCTCGATTATTTGAAATCCCAATTATCAAATCGACTTACGAGCTCGGCTGGTTGCGTTTGACAACTCAAAGACTTTCTGGCTTTAAATTAGAGACTAAACCGTGTCCCGTTTTAACGTGTCCCTGTGCAACTCAATAAAGATCAGTTCCCGGTTTTCTCCTGTGTAACAAGTCAAGGAGGTTGGAATTTCCCTTAGGAAATCGGTGGGTATCACATTTAGGCTACAGCTCCTAGATCCAGTTCAACCTTTAACTTTCCATTGCAACTCGCTTCTTTTTCTTCATCAGTGCTGCTTCAGGGCTGCCAAACCGACCTGGAAAAAAAATCACTCCCGTGTCAAGTGTTTCAAACAAAAGGCAGGTACAAATTATCGAAAGTGTCTTGATTCGTCACCGAGCGCAATTACGCTGCCAGGAGAAGTTATGCGAAACACGTCGGAGTTGACTCAAGGTTGGGTGATTTCCACGGAGAGATAAACGGTGGTTTGCACACTCGTAGAACAGAGACGAGTGTTTGAGGAGGCGGTACCGCCGAGCGTGAAGAATGCGGGGCTCACTAAAACACGTTGACACCCGCGACGGCATCAGTCGTCGTGCGTGCGGCTCCCAGCGTCCCTCGGGCAACAGGCAGTCAGAAGGACGCGCACGAGCTCTCCGCTCTGCAGGCGAATGAAGCTTTTCTTCGTTCAGACTGAGGAGCAGAAATGAGGTCTGTGGTTAAGGGGTCAGAGAACCCATCGAGATTTCAAGCAAGACAAAAAGTCTGAGGCTCAAGTGGAAATGACTGAAAGAAACAACAGAACGTGAGTTGAATGAGAGCAGATTGCAGGGAAACTACACACAGGATGGGTGACTGGTGGCACTAAGAGCGGGCGATAAATTTCAGTGATAAACCAGATATTTAAAATGATGAAACGCATCATTTCTGTGGAGTGTTTTAGGAGTGTGGGGCCCTTAAATTTTAACAGCTTGCAAGACGATGAAGCAGACAAAGTGAGCAGGCATCTTGGTGGAGGTGTGCACTCTACCAGGCGCTAGTTATGCACACAAATATCTTTGGAACCTTTCACACAGTTGTGAAACAATTACTCTGGATCTGGAGCTCGATTTGAGTGCTGTTGAAGACAGTCGTGCTTGAATAGATGTTTTCATTGACTTTCTGGTTTTCGTGTGTGTTTCCACTTTAAATTGCTCCCGTCGGTTCACTATGCTGCTAATGATTTTAGCCAAACACTCGCTCATTTGCACAAACAACACTGTAAAACTCCCTCTGAGAAGGTCTACTTTTTTGCTCAAACTCCAACGTTTCACCTTTTTTTCCCTGCAGAAATCCCAAAGCCACGGTGCAGAGGACCAACAAGAAGGTGAACAACGATCCCACGCTGCGCATCCAGAACCTGTCCATTCTCATCAGGCAGATCAAAGGCTACTATCAGGTAAGACTTATCTGGCTCGGCTTGATACAAACCCAGGTTTTTCCCAGATAAAGTTACTCTCGCACAGGTCAAAGTCATGCAGGCAAATATCTGAGCTGAGCGGGGATAAACGGCGGAAATATGCCCGGATCCTCCTCTGGCTTTGACTCGACATGCACGCTGACATGAGCTCGCACACAGAACAACGAACTGCGAACAGAGACGTGTGTGCAGATGTGGTTTCATGACTCGTTTCCAGGTGTCAAACAAGATCTGAGATGTGAAAGGAACTAAATGCAAGCCTGCCAAGTCACACGTTTGTCTCACAGAGATAAATGTCTGGTATTTATTTCCAGGCTTCTTGTATTTATCTCTTAATATCTGCTGGTTTCTGACACCGACGAGAGCTCAGATGAGAGAAAAGAGGCAGATGTTGCAGCAAGAGCAGCGCTACTCCTGGCAGCTCTCATTAATACTCCTACAGGAGGGACGCAGACTCCTCACTCGGAGACGTGACGGTGATATACGAGCGCCGAGTCACGTATGTCGAGGCTTTATCGCCGTGTTCGCTGCTTGTCGCTCTATCAGCTCATCAGGCGCCGACACGAGTCCACTTTCTTTGCAACACAGTTAATGATTATGTGAACTGAAAGGTTATAAATGAAGCCAAAACAAGCTTTGTCACACAGGAGAGATTATTTATGCAAATGTGGGCAGCTGTGTTGAATACGGAAATGCCATGCTGCAGTATATCACTTCATCCTGCGTGCTCGTACGTTCTTTTCTTGCAACAACTTGCAAAACGCAATTTTCCTGCAGATGAACACAATGAATCTGGTTCTAACGTGCAGATGAGGTTTTGCATCCATGATGCTAAATGCTGGATTTGCGGCTCACATGAAGGTTGTCTGCCAGACAGTCTGTGTAATCGTTAATCCACCTCTGATCTCTGTGGCCGAGCGCAAATTTCAGGCTTTTTATTCTCCACGCTTATTGGCGTTCCCGAATTTTCCCAGACTCGGATGTGGGGATGCAGCAACATTCGTGCGTAATTCTATCTTCAGCTTTTTGCAAACTGGGTGAAACTATTTGCATTTTCAACCAGAAGATCTTCAACTCTAAACTGACGCTGTAAACTTTGAAACGTTTTGAAGTGAACTTTGAAGCTTTCATGCAGCAGTCTCAACACGACGGATCAGAAACCTCGTCGGGCTGCTTGTTGACGTTCTGCCGTTTTTTCCCATTCGAATGTTTATTTCCTTCTATTGTGCGGCCCGTCTCTCAGTTGTGAAACCTTTGCGGAGTCAGATGATCCAGACAGAATGGGATTCACTACAGTGCTGCAACAGAGTCTTGTTTATGATGAGCGGGAGTCGAACGTGACCCGGCATGTTGTTACGACCGAGGGGCGGGTTCAGGAATGATGTCGGGGCCGAGAGACGCTCAGAGATGCACATTTTCAACACGATGGGTTCAAATTACGCCTCAAAATATGCTTTTGTTGATGGATGAATAAAATGCATGACTACAACCAGGAAAAATGTACCCGCCGGCAGGATTTCAGCTAGTCACTTTGCGATTATTGTGCAGGATAAACAACAATAAATAGCAATCGTACAATCAAATTGATCAGTACCTTTATTTAAAGGTCGTTTAGTCTCATCTTAGCCAGTAAATTACTCAGATTTATGTTTGTAGAGGAGCAGAGTGGGACAGAATTGGGAAATAATTTTATTTAGTATAACCAGATTCCAGCATATTTGTTTGTGTCCATCAGTGTAGTTTATTATAAATGTGAGTAGATCAATTTGAAAGGGTCCTTATGTTTGGCTTCAAAGTGTCACGAGCTCCGAAAGATCGAAGTCGCCCCGCTTGCGTAGATCTCGTTAGGCGCTCCCGGGTCATCTCGTTTAAACAATCAGCCTATTGTGTGCGCGTTGTCGTTTATAAGCCTAAAAGCTGCGCTAAGGCCTCTTCAAATGACCAGCAGAATATAATCCGTCACAGAGCTGACGGGCGGGTCGGCCGGTGGGCCGGGCGGCTAAGTGGCGCACGGTCGCTGGATGATGAGATGACAGGGGAAGGTTAAAGACGTTAACCGGGGGGGCCGACCGGTGACTGGACTTAACTTGCAGTCTTTAGTTCCTGGAAGTGAGTTTGTCAATGAAATAGTAAGTCGTTTGCATCAATTACTTTGTTTCACAGCATGAAATATATATTCTTTTTGCTCAAAATGATGCAAATGATGCCTTTTTTTCATGTATTTCATCTTCACGCAAGTTTCAGGTTTTCAGGTTGAGACCATGTGTGTGAGCCGGTGGTGCTGCAGTGGCGCTCTGCAGTCTAATCTGTGTGGTTTCAGCTTTAAATGTAGCCACAATAAAGCCTTTTGTGGCGCCGCTGTGTTTGATTAATCTCGCCCGTTTGTCCCCGTATCACTCCGTTGACCTCCTGGTCGCACTTATTGTCCGGCAGCTCGTGTCGGCTCAGGCGGGGCGAGACCACCTACTGACTCCAATCCCTCGCGCTCCCCCCGTCGTTCCCGCCGTGTGTCCGAATGTCCCCTCGATGGCCTTTTAGGGACTTAACTGGTCCCTGAAAGGTTCCTGGGGAGTTCTCGCTCTGTGTGCGTGTCCCTTTATGAGAGCATTTTAACTCATGTTTTGGACAAAGAAGACGCCTCCTCTGAAAACACAAGGTTGACGACAGAAAAGATGCCACAATATCTGAGTCTTTTGGGGTTTCTTTTTCTGCCTGGTCACCTTTTCATCTCCATTTGCTTCGGACTTTTACGCCTATAAGAACTCAAGTTTTCCACACATTTTTCAACTCACTAACTTATTTAGCTTTCTCACAACCAAACAAATGTCAATTATACATATTTGAGTCAGAGAATCAACCCTATGTGGTCAGAGCGAGACTCTGTTCCCTGGGATACTTGATTTAAATCCCAAAACTCTGTTTTTGGTGGATATAAACTGTCTGTCAGTGTGTTTTTGCATTTGGACGACAGACGATCCGTCCAGTGTGTATCGTGAGAAGAAACTGTTTCCGGCGTCTCCCTTTTTTTTTTCCCTGTGGTTGCTTTTCCAGAGACCTGTGGACCTTTGGGGGTCTCGGGCTAATGGAGTAAGCAGGTTTCCAATTCACTGTACGAGTCAGCATTCCGGGAGACGACCCGGAGTGGGTGGGAGACCCCGTACGAGGGCGGGGGGTCCTCCCTGGGATCCGATAAATTGATCTGACTCTTTGAACTCAATCTTTTAGTTTAATTAATTTCCTCGCCGGCGCCGTAGATCACGGTCCGACGCAGCGCCCCGAGCAAGGGGTGATCTGGGCTCTGTTGGTGCTTCTCAGCATCCGGGGAGGGGGGGGGGAACAGAAACTCAACATGAGCTCAGAGTAGCATCACGGCGAGCGCACAGATGTGTCACTTCCTCACTCGCGGCTTCGTATTTCATGTCTGGATGGAAGGAAGGAGGGGAGAGCTTTATCAAATTTGCTCTCTCGCCGACTCGCCGATGGATTTTTCCTGGTGTTGGTGGGGGTAACCTGATTCATTAGACTTGTTGAACCTTCAAAGACCAGCAGTCGTGGACCTTCTGGGACTTTAAATCCCCCCCACCCCAGCTCACCCCCTGCATCAGATGTAACCCGGCGGTGTCTGTGCAGAGGTCGAAAGAAATGAAATGTTGGACGATAATGGATTCAGCTTGTGCTCGGTCCTGCCGGTCGGAGTTCCCGCCAACATGTCTTCTATTTCTCTGTTGTAGTTCGGCTGAATAAATTCATGTGGGAGGAGGTGAACGTCTAGACGGGCTTCAGACGTGATTGAAGGAAAGCCTTGTGAAGATATCAAGGATCAACTGTAAATGCATGCACACTCGTTCCTGTACAGTGTGTTTTTTCAGTGTTGCACGGAGTTTGGGTTCCACTGAGGAATTCGGTGCGTTTTTGTTGGGTGGGTTATTAATGTTTTCCCGCTCTCTCGGTCATTCCTGCACAGAGGAGGCCACTGACGGTCTCTCAGCTGCAGCGGTCGCTCCAAATATACGCAGGGGCCTCTTTCTAATTTTGCGGCCGTGGCTTGGCGTCCTCCAGCGGGATGTGATGCGGCGCCTCGGCCAGCTGAACTGGATTTCGCCGCTCTTTCAGTGGCTTCGCTCCGCGCTCGCTAAGTAAAACCCCTTAAACCCCCCGTTTTACCGAGATCACAGCCGGCGAGCGTCTGCTGTCACTCAGTGTCAAAACTAACCATCCAGACTGAGCTGAGTTTATTACCTGTCATACTGGCGGGGAAAAACTGCACTCCAGTTGTTGCAGTGAGTGCACGTGCGTAAGAGAAACACTTTGCTTTGGTAACGTAGTTCGCATTTTTCCTCGGCTGCCGTTGTCAGAGCTTTCATGGTGGAAATAAGAGCGCCTGTGTCCTCCGTCAGCTTTGGTTTTGGGGTGTGGTGAGAAAGCTGCGAGCTCTGTTTTGACTGTTTAACAGGCTAACAGAGGCGGCCATTCATCCAGAGCGCAACCAGGCCCGAAGCTCGGCCAGGCTCCCCCTTCAGAGCGCCGGCCGACGTTCAAAAGGTGATCAAACCTTCTGTGTGTGATCCGTCCATACATTTCACACCGAGGCTTCGTGTTCGAGATGTTTTCGAAGCTTCATTTTTTCCAGCTTGCCTCAAGTGACTGTTGATCATTTGCATGTGTGAGCGAGGCCGAGGGGGCAGCGGCAGGGCAGCGTTCAGTCAAAGCGAGTGTTAAACCCGGGAGATTACCTGGTTGACCTCATCCTCTCGCTCTTTTTTCCACCAGATTACACGAACACAGTAAAAAAATGGACTTCAGAAAGCCTCACCTACTTTTTTTAATCATGTTTTTTCCTTAATATATAGTATAAATTGAGTTATCAGCTTAAAGACTTTACAAAAACACTCTCCCGATTGACGAGTTCAGTGTTAGACTTGATAAAAACTGACAATCGTAAAAATTCACTCATGATAATCTTTCTACAAATATCCTCCACACATAAAGGCAATTTATGGAGGTATGAAGCGGATAAATCATCACATAAAACTGTCTGACGTGGTCACAGGATATGGTTTGAATCTAATAGGATATAATGTGGAAAAAACACTTCATCACTGCATCAATCGTAACCAGAAAAACCAGACACTTCAGCGTCTCTAATGGACGCGCGCAGTCCCCAGTGCAGCTGCTTTTTCAGGGTTTTCACATGTCGGACTTTCTTCTGAACCCGCTCTCATGTTGTACTTGTATGGATGTAAAACAACGAGGAGCCTATTCTTTTAAATGTCACTCAAGTGTCAGTGGCAGCCGCTGGCTTTGTAATTATCTGCGCACTGTAAACAAGCACTGGCTTATCTGCGGACAGATTTGTACACGGACACGGCCGCTCCGTCTGAAAGTCTGCGAGACGCCGATGTCGAGCCTCGTTCCCTTTTGCACCCGCGAACCGGCCGCCTCTTCTAATCACAGCCCTGAGAGGGAACTGAACCTCGGCAAAACCAAAATAACAGCGAGCGCCCAAAATGTGTGCCGACATGTCTGTAAAACATTACCTCATGTGTGAGAGAGAGAGTGTGAGGGAGAGAGAGAGAGAGACAGAGAGAGACAGAGGGAGGGAGAGCGAGCTGTAGCACATGTGAAGGGGAAATATGTGGCAGTTGTGATGTCGAGTAGGTTCCCATATGCTTGAAGGGAGCTATTTTCGGCGCGAGCAGAGAGGGAAGCTGAAAGTTCTTCTTTTCCATCACCGAACCAAAGGGGGGGTTGTCGGTCTGCAGGGAGTGTCTAAAAATAAAGACATTGAATAAAAGAAAACCTCAATTTGAGTTGTTCTGAGCAGCTTTTATTCTGTATTCCTTCAGTCGGGACATGCATACTGTAAAAAACTCGAATAAATAATCCGTTTTTAGTAACGACATTGGCCTTTGATTTATTTCTCCTTTGAAACATCAACAGTGCAGCATCGCCTGAGTGTCCCTGATAGATTACAGTTGATGTCACACGTCCTGAGGTGTTTTCAACACAAAGGACACGTCGTCTCCTCTCTTTTTCTGGTGTCCTTGGGACTTCCAACCTTAAGCTTTTCAAAACACCACCGCTGATGTTTGGACTGGACTTGGACTGTTCCGGCAAATCTTTAAATACTGTGTAAGATTTCACGTGACTGATTTACTGTTTCAACATGTGCATTTTGGTGCATTTCTTCTTTTGGTTCATTGTGATTTATATTGGAAGGGTTTCATGATTCTCCGCATCACATGGAAGTTTAGTGCCGGTTCAGAAGCCAAGATATTTGTAGTATGGGTTTCTAAAGTTCAACGAATGAGGTTTTTCCTTTCTTGCATCGTTTGATCTTTATGAGCGTGTTGATGCAGAGCTTTGGATTACCAGCTACATCGGCCTCTGCAGTGATCACTTTGCACCCGACGCCAGAAGCCACTTTCACAGTACCTGGAACTTGATTTACCATCAGCAAGGGCACGTTACTGCGTTACTGTGTGTTTATATATGCAGTGAACTCATATGAGGGGAATCAAAGATAGAGTCCTAAAAGCACAGACCCTCCAGTCGTCTTCATTTGATGCTTGAGGACGATCTGGCTTCAGACTAGATTGGACCTAGCATGTGAGTTACTGTGTGAACTTAGTGTGAAGCCAGGCCCTCGGGTGTGAGGGTCCTCAGGGTGGAGGGGGCGGAGGAGTCGGTGGTGGACCCCCACCTGCCCCCCCACCTTCGGAGCGCAGCGGCGGGATCGGCTCGTCGGCTCGTTCCGCCTCCGGGCCGAACTGTAAAAAGCACTCAGGCTGATAGATAACATCTAAGAACAAAGGAAACACGGCGCTAATGGCTCGTCCGCTCCTCCTCCTCCTCATGGAGGAGATGATCTGTCCATCTGCTCCGCTTACTGCAAGTTTTTATCACCGGGAACAACTGTTGAATTTTTCTTCGGATTGAATTAGCAGATTAGTTTCGGCCATATGTAGCTTCATCGTTAAAAGGCAAAATTTGCATTTTAATCAAACTAAACCTTCCAATTTAGCCTCTCAGGGCTTCATTTAAAGGAATTAAAGTAATAAGACTGAATTGATAATTCGAAACGGCGTTTTCAGAGAGGGTAAAGCGACGACTCTTGTTGTCGTCTTCTTTCTCTGGTTATTTCTGTTTATCAAGCCATAATTCAGTGACTGGCCATCCACAGGTGAGCACTGTCTCATTATTGTTGTTTTCCTCTTTCTGTAGTGATTGTTTTTCACTGGCAGGATGCTGCTTTGCTCCTCCAGCTGCACTGCGCCAAAAAAGAGCACTACAAAAAAAAAAGCCTCCTTTTCATGTGCTTACGGCTCCATCAGAGTGCTGAACAGCAGGGAAAGCTTTCTGTGCATTGATTCAGTTCACGGGGAGGCAGAAAGATCTGGTGTTAAGTACTTTGTGTGTGTGTGTGTGTTTGTGTGTGTATGACTTTGTGTTTGTGTTGTATGTGAGAGAAAGCAGAAGCAGGTTCCTTCCCATTGTTGGCGGTAATCACCTTTTTTTTCCAAGTTCATAATCTCTGCAGCTTTTTCAGCGGGGGAGGAGGAGAAGTCCGCAGAGGGTGTGTGTGTGTGTGTGTGTGTGTGTGTGTGTGTGTGTGTGTGTGTGTGTGTGTGTGTGTGTGTGTGTGTG
>JASSRZ010000014.1:2370230-2383846 GCA_032164315.1 Malacoctenus gilli | reverse complement strand
CCCCCCCCCCCCCCCCCCCCCCCCCCCCCCCCCCCCCCCCCCCCCCCCCCCCCCCCCCCCCCCCCCCCCCCACGAAAGCAGAGCTGTAAATCCGGGCAGCCCCTCGGTGACACCCCGACGCCCCTCGCTAAGAGAAGTCTCTCGGCTATTTTCAGAAGCATAAGCCTCTCCCTGTGTCCTCCCAATAAGAGGCCATGAAATTGTGCTCGAGTCTCACAAAGGGAAAATCCAGAGAGAGAAATTTATCTGCAGTTATTCGAGGTCTGGAGACGAAAACACATTAAAATGTGAATACGGCCGCAGAGAGAGTCTGAAAACAGAGACCGTTTCATTCATTGTTCGTCCGTCTGCGTGTGAGAACATTAACTTGTACGTCTGTGGAGTTGTGACAGAATGAGGCGACGTTTTCTTTGTTTGGTTTAATAACTTCAACAGATTGACCAGCAACGGGCGTTTATCTGCAACAATAACACAAGGTGTCCGCTTCAGCTCATTAGCGGAGAGAATGATGAGAAAACGTGATGAAAATTAGTTTTAAGTTCAACTTTCTGCAAACTCAGCTTCTAATTTACTTCAAATCTTCGTAAATGTCTCAATAAAAAACATTTTTTCATGGTCAGTGTTTTTTTTTTTCATGCCAGCATTAAATACACAAAGTTTTCAGTCCGTTAAAGCTGCTGCAGCTGAAATCCTGCATGTGGGGCATTTACTGGATATCTGTATCCTGAGTGACCTACTTACTCGATTCCTCCTTTTAGTATCTGCATGCACATCACATGCTGCACCACCAGGAGTAAAGACGACTTGTGGGAAATGATTCAGGCCCCGCCCACACAGCTGAAAATGTGTTCGTTTGAAGTTTTTTACACCAACACGAGAAAAAAATCCTGTTCGCACAAAACCACTGGAAGGTTGCAGGACATGTGTCAGGCCTGTAGGTGGCGCTGCCACGTAGGTGTGTTTTACGACTTCACTCATGTTGGAGTGTGTGTAGTTTCCAGATTCACCGCCTCAGGTGGACGATCAACATGTACGATAGAAACCTTTGACTGAATGAAGCTTAACCGCCTCCGTTGGAGTAATTAAAGCTTTACTTTGTTTACAGTTGGAGCAGCTGGAGGGTGAAGTGACGACGGAGCGGGAGTCGCTCCGCAGCGCCGAGTCACTCAGCACCGACCTGATGAAGGAGAAAGCTTTACTGGAGAAGACCCTGGAGACCCTCAGAGAAAACTCAGAGAGACAGGTACACACACACACACGAATCTTGTGTATGTTAAGTCCATTTGTATGGTTGGAACCAGACAAAGCCAGTGTATTGTACTCAGCCAAATGGCTACAAGCGAGACGGCGTCCGCTCTACAAATCTTCATCGACTGTCGTCTGGAAGCTGCGACTGAATAACACGAGTACGCTGCGTAATTCACCGAGTTTCCTCCGGAGCGATCTTTGTGTAATTGATTTCCGTTTGGCTCCAGAATCCATAGACTGGAACTCCTGCTAATGTTTTATCGACTCCGCAGATTTCTGGCACCTTGTTGCTCAGACGCAGCCTCTCGCTCGCGCGTCTGTCGGGACTTTTATTCATAGCTTTCGTAAATGAAAGTGACACTTTTGAATAGGTCTTTAAAGTGCAAAAAAAATCCCAGTTTCAATGAGCTGGGGAAGCAAAAACATTCAGTGATTGTTGGCAACTTCTTTTCTCATATGTTTATAATCAGAGTTTAGTGTTTTTGAATTGAATGAGTCTGCAGGGAAACTTGTAACTAATTCAAATTGTCCTTCAGTATTTGCGCATATCATCCAACACAGAGTTCATTTAAAGTCAGATTGAGGTTTTGCTGAATAAACATTTTTCTCTCCTGCAACGTATTTATTGGTTCTTCACAAACGGACTGAATAAATAAAACGCCAAATAAATGCCTCCAAGAATCAGACTTTACTGCCAATTCTCGTTCATAAATAGTGAAACTCATGCTGAACTCTAAACTTACTCACTGCAAACATTGTTCTTATATTTTTTTTGTGAAATGTTCATTTTTTTTCCACATCAAAATAAATTGTTTCTGGCTTTTTGACTCCATAGAGAATAAAAACCTGTGGCCAGTCACAGGCTTTTACTTTGAAAAATGTGATCCCTTTATGTAAATCTCTGCATCCTGTTACACGAGTCGAATCTATTTGACATTTATGATCCCTTGTTGATGGAGGTCAATCATGTCATCGTCTTCCTCAGCTGAAGGGTCTGGAGCAGGAAAACAAGCACCTTGGCCAGACCGTGACGTCGCTGCGCCAGCGCTGCCAGGTGGGCGCCGAGGCCCGAGTCAAGGATGTGGAGAAGGAGAACCGCGTCCTGCACGAGTCCATCTGCGAGACGACCGCCAAGCTCAACAAGATGGAGTTCGAAAGAAAGCAGCTACGTAAGTGAACCTGCAGTTTTCTCTTGTTCAACGAATTTACACAATCGACTTTGTTCCTGTCAAACTGACACACAGACGAGGATTTCGACTGTTTTAGGAGGTTCATTGTTTGTGCCTGTTTGAACCGCAGGGAAGGAGCTGGAGGTGACGAAGGAGAAAGGCGAGCGGGCCGAGGAGCTGGAGCTGCAGTTGCAGAAGCTGGAACGAGACAACGAGAGTCTGCACAAGAAAGTTGCGAGTCTGGGAATCACGTGTGAAAAGGTTCGCTGCAGGGTTTAAGGTTTCCTCTTTGCTTGCTCGTCGGGTGTGGACCCTTTAATATTGCACAAAATGACAAATATGTGCATTTCTTACAAGTGCATGAGTGCTTCTCTCATCGCTGATTCATACCGATGTGACAGGTGTCCTCCTTGGAGAAGGAGAACACTGAGCTGGAGGCAGAGGGCCGTCGTCTGAAGAAGAGGCTGGACGCGCTGAAGAACATGACCTTCCAGCTGGAGGCCCTGGAGAAGGAGAACTCCCAGCTGGAGCAGGAGAACCTGGAGCTGCGGCGCTCGGCCGAGAGCCAGCGCTCGGCCGGGGCCAAGGCCGCCCAGCTGGAGGCCGAGAACCGGGAGCTGGAGAGCGAGAGGAGCCAGCTGAAGAGAAGCCTGGAGCTGCTCAAGGCCTCGTCCAAGAAGACAGAGAGGCTGGAGGTAAGAAAGGCACCACAGCAGGCTCTGAGAGGGCGAAACAGCAGCTGAAACGCCAGAATCTGAAGGTGTAAAAGCTTTATCTATCCTGTAAAGCATTCGTTCAGCACCAGTGGTGTAACTCCACCGGGGAGCAGATGATTTCTATTTTCTAATCTGGCTTCTCCTTCCCAGGTGAGCTACCAGGGTCTCGATACGGAGAACCAGCGGCTGCAGAAGGCATTGGAGAACAGCAGCAAGAAGATCCAGCAGCTGGAGGCGGAGCTACAGGAGGTGGAGACGGAGAATCAAAGCCTGCAGCGCAACCTGGAGGAGCTGAAGATCTCCAGTAAACGGCTGGAGCAGCTGGAGCAGGAGGTCAGGAAAGCCGTGACGATGCAAACCTGGGCGGTGGTGACGAGTCGGACGCGTGATGAGACTTTGAGTTTCAACTTTTGTGTCCCACCTCAGAACAAGACGCTGGAGCAGGAGAGCTCCCAGCTGGAGAAAGACAAGAAGCTCCTGGAGAAGGAGAACAAGCGGCTCCGGCAGCAGGCCGAGATCCGCGACTCCAAGCTGGACGACAGCAACCAGCGCATCTCCTCCCTGGAGAAGGAGAACCGCACCATGGGCAAGGAGATGATCTTCTTCAGGGACTCCTGCACCAGGGTCAAGGACCTGGAGAGGGAGAACAAGGAGCTGGTCAAACAGAACAGCATCGATAAGAAGACCCTCATCACCCTCAGAGAGGTGGGCTACAGCTCGCTACAGCTCTGTAAAACATAAAAATACACAGCAGGTGAAATCCAGGGAAGCTCAAGTTGTCCAAATGTTTATTCAGGAGCTTGTGAGCGAGAAGCTGCGGACTCAGCAGATGAACAACGACCTGGAGAAGCTGACCCACGAGCTGGAGAAGATCGGACTGAACAAGGAGCGTCTCCTTGACGACGAGAGCTCGGACGACAGGTACGACGAGCGGCCGCGCCGTAAAATCTCACTCGATGCGACATTCGCTTCTCCGCCGACGCTCTTAAAAGCTAAAGAGAATCATTAGGACCGTTAAAAGAGATCAGCGCAACTGGGACGTAAATCAGGTCCGTGGCCTATTTTAGGTGAGGTGCTGTGGTTTTAATTAATCGAAGTGTTTTGCTGAAAGTCCCAGCGGGAACATTTCCGTCTTCCCATCTGCAGCGAACGTCGTTACCTTTTTTTTCTCTGATGCTGTTTTGTTCGTGCGTTCCTGCCGTCTAACCTGAAACTAACCCGACCGCGGTCTTTCAGGTTCAGGCTGCTGGAAACCAAACTGGAGTCGACCCTGAAATCGTCCCTGGAGATCAAGGAGGAGAAAATCGCCGCCCTGGAGGCCAGACTGCAGGAGTCCTCCAACCTCAACCAGCAGCTTCGACAGGAGCTGAAAACGGTACGTCGACATAAAGAAAGAGAGCGAAATCCTCCGATTCAAAGGGGAATATTCAGATTCATAGACGTAAAGTACACATTCGAAATAATACATGTGTAGCTGTGACACCAAATAGAAGACCCGGTTTGAAAACTTCCCCATGACCTCCGTGAGAACCACAACAGCGACCTGACTGCTCGTCTCTCTCCACCCGTTCGGAAAAAACACCAGAAAAACGCCGAAACCACCGAGGGGCGTCTCAAGGCCGCTGCATTATTCATCCCGCCACTCTCCCGCTTCTATCAGCGGTTTTATCTTATTCATGAGGCGGCAGGAGTCTGCGAAAGAGGTGGAGGCGAGGATGTGTGCCTTCCTTCGGGGACGTGGTTGTGTTTTGAACTTGGCAACGCACATTCAATCCAATGCTCAAATGCTGAAGGGGGGTAAAATAAACTGAGCCGTGAACTCTGGAGCTGGTTTGTGTAATGGATCCCGTCAGCGGGTTCTCACTGGTTCTTTCCGTCGAACCCGAGGCGGCGTCCCACCGTCAGTCATCCAATGGAAAGAAGCGTTTCAATGTGGAGAGCAACTCTGAGGTTTTCGACGGGGTCGTTCCCCTCGCAGGTGAAGAAGAACTACGAGGCTCTGCGTCAGAGAGAGGAGGAGGAGCGGATGGTGCAGAGCTCACCTCCTCGAGGAGGAGGAGGAGGAGGAGAAGGGCCTCAGGCTGCCAGTAAATGGGAGAAGGAGAGTCACGAGGCCACCCGCGAACTGCTGAAGGTCAAAGACAGACTCATCGAGGTGGAGAGGAACGTAAGTCGACACAACAGCAGCAAGTTACGAAAGCAAACCGCTTTGTTTCTATTTTTGGATTCTGACCGGTCAGATTCAGGCTGTGTCGCTTTCTGTCCATCAAACACGCTTCTTTCTTTTCCCAGAATGCAACGCTGCAGGCTGAGAAAGTGGCCCTGAAGAGTCAGCTCAAGCAGCTGGAGACGCAGAGCTCCAACCTGCAGGCTCAGATCGTGGCCGTGCAGAGACAGACCGCTTCCTTGCAGGAGAACAACACCTCCCTGCAGACCCAGAACGCCAAGCTGCAGGTGAGTCCGGTCCGGTGGTCCGCCGGCAAGCATGAAGTCACGGAGAGAAAGTGGTTCAGATCCAGAAACTTTGCAGAAACTAAATATTATCTGACTGCAACAAGCAAGAGACAGAAATCGATGGCGACCGAGCGAGTTCAGTCCGAAGATGCTCAGATTGCACTTCAAAATCAAAGATTCACAGAGCGCTTTGAAAATAGTCAAGTGTACCTTCAGACAATGTCGGAGCATCAAAATGTATATTGACAGAAGAAAACCGGCAAATCCAGAGATAATAGAAAGTGAAATCCAGGAAAATGGTGCAAAAAATCATAGAAGATAATAAAGCGATCATAAAAGATGAGTAGATTTATCAAAATACTACAAAATGAAAGCAAAATCAATATATTATTTCCTGACAAAATACTTCAGACAGGAAGAAAACTTAATGCTTTGCAGCCCCCCCCCCTCTCACCCCCCCTCCCTGTTGCCCTGTTTGTACAGTTGCCCTGCCAGACTGCTTAGCTCCCTGTTGTGGACTTAGTCTTGTCCTCCCCGCTTGGCAGCGGTTCAAAACCTTCTTACGGGTGGCGGGATTTACACTGACCGGACACTCGCCACCGACCGTGTGTGTTTGCATCTGTGTGTGTGCGTGTGTGTGTTTGCTCACGCTGTGAAGGGAGCAGTGTGTCTGCGAGGAGACGTGCAGACAGGTGTGCTGCAGGTAAACAGGAGACCTGAAGGTGTTTCTGTGCAACGGACGGATTTAGGAAGAAAAACACACCTTTGACCAACTATAGTTGACTGACTCCAAGTCAAAAATATCACACTTGAATAAAGATTGATTGTGTCTTATTCCAAGAATTAAACTTCAGCTGTTTGATTGGCAGATTTCTTTGCTTTATTGCGACATTTAAAGGCTCTTCAATCAAGAAAATTAGTCTTGGAATGAAACTACAGAAAATTCAGTCTTGAATTGACAAAAAAGGACAACTATGTCTTATTTTCAGTCTGATTTTTTTTAATTTGAGATAAGTGGAATTTACTTACTAAGTGTGTTTTTGCAGTTGAACCACAGTCAGCTTACAGGAAACAGGAGAAACGGTTTTCCTGTTCAAGTTGTGCAGAGACTAAAGCAGACCGGGTAGAGACACGTCGCCCCCTAAAGGCCGACCAACCTCCTCCTCTCTCCCCGAAGGTGGAGAACTCCACGCTGAGCTCGCAGAGTGCCTCCCTCATGGCCCAGAACGCCCAGCTGCAGAGCCAGCAGAGCAGCGTGGAGGGGGAGCGCGAGGGGGCGCTGAAGGAGAAGGAGGAGCTGAGGAGCACCTACGAGCTGCTGCTGCGCGACCACGAGAAGCTGGCGGCGCTGCACGAGCGGCAGGCGGCCGACTACGAGGCGCTGATCGGCAAGCACGGCGGCCTGAAGACCTCCCACAAGAGCCTGGAGCAGCAGCACCGGGACCTGGAGGACAAGTGAGACGCCACACAAGTTTAATCACAGTTTTGAAGCCTCCAAAAGCCTTTGAACTCTGCTTTGACCTTCAATCGAAACCCCGTAAACAGGCGTGGCAGCAAAACTCGCATAACTGTGATTCTGGGTACTTTTGTAAGAACTTTATTCATGCTATTAAATTTCCCACACCAATACTTTGAGTTGCTTTGTAGAAGAGTATTTGTACTTGAGTGTTGTTCTCGTGGCAGTCGTTGTACGTGAGCGTCCGTGTTGTTGCGTGCAGGTATAAGCAGCTCCTGCAGAGGAAGGCGGAGCTGGAGGAGCTGGAGAAGAACCTGAAGGAGAAGCAGGAGAAGATGGTGCTGGAGAACCAGACTCACGCCTCCATGGCCGACCAGTGCAAGCTGCTCAAGGAGGAAAACGACAGGTGGGCCCAATCGTAACCTTTCAGCTTCTTCATATTTGACATATCTAATTTAAATAGTGTTTAGAAGCGCAAATAAAGCTGTCGTGCATGTATTCAAAGCTTCAGACCGTTAAATTCTTTAGCTTTTTTCTTTATAACTTAAGTCTGTTTAAATGCGGAAAAGTCATGTATGTATTTGTGTTGATGATGTCCGACCATCGTCTCCGCAGACTGAACACTACGTATCGCCAGCTGCTGAAGGACAACGAGAACCTGCAGCTAGACCATAAAACCATCAAGAGCCAGTTGAACAGCGCGAAGCTGGACCAGACCAAGCTGGAGGCCGAGTTCTCCAAGCTGAAGGAGCAGTACCAGCAGCTGGACATCACCTCCACCAAACTCACCAACCAGTGCGAGGTCGGTGAAATTCAGCCTTCAGACTGAATCCAGCTGTGTTTTGCCTGGTTCAGACATCTTGTAATGGATCCTTTCTAGTACAGATCCACGTTGTTTGAGCTCCTCTTTCACTCCTGTGTGCTTGTTAGCTGTTGAGCCAGCTGAAGGGGAACCTGGAGGAGGAGAACCGTCACCTGCTGGATCAGATCCAGACTCTGATGCTGCAGAATCGGACGCTGCTGGAGCAGACGATGGAGAGCAAAGACCTCTTCCACGTGGAGCAAAGACAATACATGTAATGGTTTGCACCTCATCACCTTTGGTCACGTTATTTGTTCATATTTGTGTTTTTAACTTTTGTGCAAAATTATGAATATTGACTGAAGCTTCTTCTGCGTCTTTCGATTCTTCAGAGACAAGCTGAATGAACTGAGGCGGCAGAAGGAGAAGCTGGAGGAGAAGATCATGGATCAGTACAAGTTTTACGACCCTTCACCTCCTCGAAGGTTAAAGTTGGATGTTTTCTCATGCAACCCCAGGAAGCGCAGCATAAAGTATTTATGCTCTGCAGAGCGTTAAACAGCTGCTGCAGCCGCAACTCTTTTTTTCCTCGAGTTGCATCTTCAGGAATATTTAATGACCGAGGGGGAAAAAAAACCTCGAGTGTACGCCGGCTTCTCGGCTTGACTCTTCCGTTCCCTCCGACAGACGCGGCAACTGGATCACGCTGAAGATGAGGAAGCTGATCAAGCCCAAGAGTCGGGAGAGGATGCGGTCGCTCACGCTGACTCCGTCCCGCTCCGAGTGCGGCGACGGCTTCCTGACGTTCCCCGCCGACAGCCAGGACAGCTCGTCGGTGGGCTCGGGCTCCAACTCCCTGGACGATCCGCTGACACACAAGAGAAGCAGCAGTGAGTACAAAATAGACTCATAACACACGTGAACCAAACACTGCAATGCAGAACGAAAAGCTGCTTTTTACACTAATGTAGTGTGTGGAAAAAGTAGTAATCTCATGCGTTTTGATGCTTCACTGATGCCTTCCTTGTTTCCAGAGAGTCGCCCAGAAACGTCTGTGGGTGAATGCGTCGGTTCGTGTGTCTGAACGAGTGTCTTTTCTTGCCTTAACTGCTCCTCTGCTTCTTTATCTCTTCCCCGTGTGAAGGGAGGAGAGGGCAGCAGTCCCATGCCCAAGGGCAGGGCCCCTCCAATGGTATGCTGCGGACGGGGTGGGAGGGCGGGGTTTATGACCCGACTGTGGCGTCTCTCAGGGCATGTTTTCGTGAGTCCATTGTCCGTGTCACTCGGCTGTCATAGACGTCACGGGTTTGAGCTGCACAAGCAACGCGAGGTCGAGTCTCCTCCTCAGACCTGGTGACAAAGAGTTTAAATTCCGGATTAAAAAAAACTTGTTTGGCTCAGAAAAGACACGCTGATCGTATTGACCAAAGACATGTGGATCGTCTGATTGGCAGAGCAAATAATGGGTAAATATAAGTTTGTTGGAGCATAAATGAGACGTGTTAGTGTGAATTTTGTTAAATTTGTCATTATTCAGGCGGAAATCCGTGACCAAACACAATCGAGTAAGTTTTCACTTTGTGTATTTATCATTTATTTTGAGAAAAAACACAAATAACAAAAGAAGTTTCCCATAAACATCATCAGGTGACTAACTGAGATGCATCTCGAGCTTCAGATATTTTCCAAAGTTTTGGGTAAAGTTTGTCCCAGGTCTGTTTTTTTATTAAGCTCCTCCTCCAACACAATTAAGCCCCTCCCCCGTCTGTATACTCTGTGTATAGCTCCCAATGCGGCTCTACACGGAGTGACTGACCTGCTGACCTGTGCAGTTCGCCTGTGAGTTCAGGATAAAGGCCTTCGATCATAGCATCATAGCATCGTAGCTATTAAAAGGTGCAATGACATCGCCGCTCAGTTTAAAGCTTATTGGTGGCGTCTCTCACGGTGAAGTCGCACAACTTCAGGCATCTGTGTGCGTTTTTGTCGAGAATAAAGGTGTTTCTCGTGTCGAGTGTTCAGGTCGACATCATTTATCCGACAGAAGTGCCTTCAACGTTTTTATCAGATAATAAAAGAAAGTTTTACTTATATCAGGTTTCCAGTTAAACGTTTTCCTCCATTCTTGAGCCAATGAACCTCGTCCTCCTTCCACCCCTCCGATTGCACCCTTTAATACTCCTCGTCGTCGTCGTCTGTGTCTCATCTAGTTGTGGCCACGTTGCCTTGTTGTGTACAGTGTGTGATGCCTTGAAATCAGCCGGTAACGTAGCGTCCAAAACCATCAACACTGCCAAGTTTGTGTGTGTGTGTTCATCGGCTGTGCGGTGGGAGCGGATGTGCAAGTGTGTGTGTTTTTATTGTGGGAGTTTTTTGTTGGTGTGTACGCGGTGACGTCATGTTTTCTGAATGTTCAGAAGTCTGCCCTGAAACGTAGGCGAGCAGGAAGCATGTCGGTGCGTCCAGGAAGCACTTCACGATTCAGAAACGGTTAAAGAATGAAGTTTAAAGTCCGTGTGGGGGGGAATCAGGACTTTTCCCCTCATCGCTCTAAACTTTGTTTTGAGTTTGGTTTTTTTTGTGAGAAACATCACGTGGAAAGTGCTGAAATATTACAGCGTAATCGTTGTCGCGATGGTTGTGTGTATTACATTGTTATTTTGTGTCCATGAGCTCAGCTGTCTCTGCATCTCTCCCTTGGCCTCGTTTGTGACGATGTTAACCACTCCCTTCTGTTCTGCCCCCCGCCCCACCCTGCCCCCCCCCCCCCCATCTTCTTGACCTCCGCCTGTCTCGGGCTCACTCCCTTCCTCTCGCTCTCCTCCTCCTCCTCCTCCTGTCTGTCCGTCTGCCTGTCTGTGGCTGCGCTCTGTCAGCTATTAAAAGGTTGCCTTTCATGAGGAACAGATCGAAGGACAAAGACAAAGCCAAGGCCATCTACCGGCGCTCCATGTGTAAGACCTCCTCCGCTAGCCGCCACGATAGCCCCCCCCCTTTCCCACCCGTCGCCTCTTCCTCTTTTTGTCGAGCGAGGACAAAGAAGGAGCGGTCTCTGATGTCAATGTGGCTGCAGCACGAGGTGGTGACGATGCAAAGAAATTAGAGCAAATTTGAGATTTTGGTCAAACTTTGATGTTTGCACCTAAACTGACTGAATAATTAATTTTTGGATTTTGTCACTATTCCCTCCTGCTGCGTCTGGTGACGTCGGTGGCTTCTCCTCCTCTTTATCACACGTAACTCATTCGCCACCTCCCCGCCACACTCGCTCCCTCCTGTAGAGGATCTTCTGTTGCTACCTTGTAGTGTCACTTAGTTCTCCGGGATGAACGAGTAACACCAACCGTACTTACCGCGCCTCAAAGACGAGGCGTGCGAATGAGAGGAGAAAAAAAAAGTGACGACAACTGACAGGAGGAGCTTCCCGCCTCTGTCGACGCAGTTCGAGCTTCATCTCCTGACGAAAGCTCGTCTTTCATCATGCTCGCTTTGGGAATCTCTCCGCAACGGGGCAACATTATCGGGCAGCTCTGTCGTGTGCTTTATGGTTTGATTTTGTTTGTGTAGAGCGAATGAAAGGCTGTGTGTGTGTGAAGGTGTGACAGTGGGAAAACTGCAGTTTTGCCTTTCATGCACTCACTTTTGATTTTAGCATGACCAAAAAAAACCATCATCAACCGCCTCACACTCACCATGGAGGACCTGAAATGGAGCCTTTGTTCTCTCTCTCTCTCTCTCTCTCTCTCTCTCTCTCTCTCTCTCTCTCTCTCTGTCTCTCTCTCTGTCTCTCTCTCTGTCTCTCTCTCTGTCTCTCTCTGCCTTCGTCAGCGAGCTGCATTTCAGATCTTGTTTTGCTGACATGGACTCTCCTCGCTCTGATATGATGCGTGCATTTCCATTGCTGCTGCTGCTGCTGCTGCTCAGTGGGGCTCTGCATGCTCTTCATGCTTTTTTTCCATCCTGGTGTAGGACTCTGTGCATGAAGTGCATAAGGAACGGTCCAAAATGTCTTTAAACCTCAGGCTGAAACGAGCCACGGGGTTCCAGGGTGATGAGCCGGCCTGCTGCCATCTTTATGCACTTTGGTTTTTTGTGTGACACTCGATGCATGTGGGTCCTGAGCTGTGCAGATGTTGAAATGTTCAACCTATGATCTCACCAGCAAAGGGCTTTCATTTGGAAGCACTGCATTCACTTTCATGACATTCAGCTCTGTTTATGAGTCAGCAAGTCAACCTCCAAGATTCGGCCTCTTTACATGCACATTAAAAACCCACTCATCACCTGATTACCTGAGTCATCGGATTATTTAGATGCACAGCATGATATCCTCCATCAGATTATCTAATTATGCTCTCACAATTGCAGCCAACACTATGAAGGCATCGCCACACTGTGAGAAACATCAGTTTGACATTAGATTAGATAAAATGTCTGGTTTCTCACTTTCTTTCTTCCGTCTCTCCGTCCGCTCAGCCATGAACGACCTGCTGCAGAGCATGGCGGTGGCGGGGGGTCCGGGGGCCCAGTGGGCGGGCAGCTCGGAGAACCTGGACGGGCCAGAAGCCGGGGACGCCGGCGGGACGGGCGGCGGCAGGCGCAGCGGGCAGCGCATGAAGGAGCTCGCCTTCTCCACCAACGCCATCGACTGCGCCCTCACGTTGCCCTCGGCGGGCCACAGCAGGGCCAAGCTTCGGCTCCAGGTCAAAGGTCAGGAAGGAAGCGTCACGAATTCGACCGAGTTTAGCTTCAATTTATTCACGTTGGAATTTAGAAGCCGCATCATCGTCTTCCGCTTCCTTTCCCAACAGCCAATGCTTCCTGTGAGGACGTTGCTGGTTCGTCAGATGATCCCAAAAGTCAAGGTAAGCTTAGAATTGAAGCAGGTTTGAACTGAATTCCTCTCTCAGAGAAAAAAGCAAAAGATTGTGCCATTTAAGCCCCTCAAGCATCTCATCCAGCCCCCCTAAAAAATAGAATCAGGTCACAGTCTGCACAGTCCCACTGATCAACTTTCAGGCTGCGCTCCCAACTCTTCGATTAAGGCCGCTCTGCCATTTGGTGAATCGCTCCGTCAAGCCGAGGAGCAAAGCGAGATCAGCCGCCACTGAAAGTAGGATTGACTCTAATTCGGGCGTTAGGACGTTATCCAGGGCAGTTAATCTGCAGCCCGGCGCTTCTTCATCAGTTGCGCGCTGCCCTAATGAAGATGACCCAGTTGTTGAGCAGCCACCAAACTACTGACACAGATTCCAAACACTGAGGTGAAGTTCAGACTGTGCAGCCAGCAGTTCTTCCTGTGTCCCAAACGGCGGCGCAGAAACTGTTGCAGCGGCTGCCGGAAAAACCGGAATCCCAACGCGTTCGATCTGAATTTCCGAAGCACCTGCTGCAGCATTCGTTTTTGTTTTGTGTCCTGGTTGTGATTCATCTTTCACGCTGACCCAGTCGCCTCTCGCTGGTGTCATAGTTTATCTTGTTACTCTGGAGTCTTCTTTTGTCCCTTTTCCACCGGTAACTGTACAAGTACCTGCTTGGTTTTGCAGCAGCGTTGTTTTTCATGTCGTTCTTTAATCGTTACTATTTCCTCGTGGGAATGTATCAAAACGGAGTCGAGTAGAGCTGCGTAGGTACTCATGGAAACAAGCCCAAAGTTTAATGGACTCTGTGCATCCAAATCTCGCTGGCCTCCGTCCACTTTTTAATTTACTGCTGCTCCACTAAATAACACGGATAAAGCACCTTTTTTTCCAGTTATAGACTGTAAATGC
>JASSRZ010000014.1:2352037-2370130 GCA_032164315.1 Malacoctenus gilli | reverse complement strand
CCACTTTTTAATTTACTGCTGCTCCACTAAATAACACGGATAAAGCACCTTTTTTTCCAGTTATAGACTGTAAATGCGAGAAAAATCTGTCACGTTTGAGTGCCGCGGATTAGTGTCTTAGAAGGTAGTTTCCCTCTTAAAATTTGTCCATAATACATCTTTACATTGGTGTGATCAGATATGATTTGACCACATTTAATTCACTTCAAAATGCACCTCATTGTGTGGTCTAAATTATTTTCTGCCGATTGATTATCATCGCTGTTCATTTCTTCTTCTGCGCTGCGTTCGTGGTCCAGATCGATTCTCTCTGGCTGATAAATAGCCAGAAAAAACACACCCAATTGATGCTACCGTTGTGAAGATCGCCTCCAAGTTCCTGCTTCGGCTGGAGGAGATTCTCCAACAACACACAGAGACTCTTAACGTCTCTCATGTTACTTTGAAATGTGTATTGATTATTTTAAAGGTTTTTCCTGCAGCAGGAATGAGGATTGTGATGTCTCGTCAACTGTGTCACCACCTGCATGTGTCACATTGTGTGTGTGTATGTGTGTGTGTCTTGTCAGGCCTGCAGGTGAAAAGCAGTGCTCTGGTTGTGTGTCCTTCCCCTGCCACACAGAGCGCTATGTGCAGAGTGCCCTGTAGCATCTGTAGTAAGTGACTGCCACTCTGCACTTAAGACCACAGCAGCGGGACGCTCTAATTGGGTGGCACGCATGTCCTGCAAAATCCACTTTGAAGGGACGACGGCGGCGTCACTCGTACACAGTCCAAACCGTCCCTGTGGACGCTGGACGGAGCGGTGGAGGGGGGTGGTCGCGTCTTCAGCACTGCTCCCGTCTTTTGGCATCAGTTTTTCCATCACTAACTGACACTAACCGTCCCACGCCGTGTCCAGCCGGTCTGCAGAGGGCATCGGCCCCTCGCGTCGAGGTGTTTCTGTCCCCTCGGCTGGTGCTTCCTTTGTTCGTCGCGCGGGCGGGCGCGCAGCGGCTGCAGCCTGGCGCGGAGCCACCGCGCGTGTCCGTCAGCCTGGCGTGTGCCATCTGCCGCCTCGGCGGGAGATGTGCCGTCAAACTGTTCGCGCGCGCCTCAGTGTCACTCCTCGCGTCGGTGCATGTTGTGTGTGCGTGTGTGCTGCGTAGATTTAAATAGAAAAAAACAACCTCACTGTTTGTGTTTGTGCATTTTCCCTCTTGTCCCTCACCCAGCCTCCAGACCCTCCAGTCTCCATAGCAACAGGACCACCAGTAGCAATAGTAACAATAACTCCCACCTCACCTCCCCTCTGGAGGGCAAAGGTATGCCCCTCCTTTCTGTCCTCCTCCTCCTGAGCACTCCCGTCCTCCTCCTCCTCCTCCTCCTCCTCCTCCTCCTCCTCCTCCTCCTCCTCCTCCTCCTCCTCCTCCTCCTCCTCCTCCTGCTGCTGCCTTCACTTCTCTCTCACAACTATAAATTGGCTGCTTTTTCTGTCAGATCACGCTAATTCTAACACTTTTGTAAACATTTCATCTTCAGTATTCACCTGTTTATTACAGCCCAACAAAATTTATTTTGCAAACCCAAAAAAGAAAAAACCTGCTGAAACGATCAATGCAGCTGCATCCAGTTGGCTTCACATCAGGTCACCGCTTCCTGCTCCGCTTCCTCTCGCAGGCACGATAAACGGCAGCCTGAGCCGGCCTCACAGCGAGAGCAGCGGCGAGTTCAGCCTGAGCCTGGACCAGGAGGTGTGGTCCAGCAGCGGCAGCAGCCCCGTGCAGCAGCCCACCTCCTCGCGATCCTCCCACCAGAGCCCCCTGCAGCTGCGGCGGTCCCTGGACCCGTCCAGCGCGGCGGGCAGCCCCGGGCAGCCCCAGCTCAGGAAGACGGGATCGCCAGGCAGCGAGGTGCTCTCCCTGCAGCAGTTCCTGGACGAGGGCATTGACCCCGCCGAGGTGAGGCCGCGTAACTGATCATTGGGTCGGCCTTTTTGGAGTCGAAATTCAAACTCCAGCACTTGTTGAAACCGTCGCACCTTCAGACTTGTCGTTTCGACCAACAGCCAAAAAGACATCGAATCAAATGATAGAAAGTAGCTTTTCTGTGATTTTGATAAAGGACAGAAGTTCCTGATTGATCAGGTTACTGAAAATTGTTTTAGTCAATCCTTTCAACATTTCCATCCTGCAAAACCTCGTTATTTGACACCAGCATCGTTGTACATTTGGCTGCTCTTGTGCCTGCAGCTGTTCCCACTCTCTGGTTTGCAGTTTGTCCTCAAAGGACGTCTCAAAGGACGCTCTGGCCTTCCAGCATTGATTTGTTATGGTGGCCTCAAAAGTCAATTTCTGCTCTTTACAAATATTGAACTGTTTGACGGTTGCAATTTCTCACTTGGTTCCGTGTCTTCGCCCGGTTTTCTAGTCTGGAAGTCAGGAGAACCTCACCGTGGACTCGCCCCGCCTTTCCTCCGCGTCTGAGCACGCTCAGAAAGAGCGCACAAAGGGCCGCGGCATCCTCCGCTCGTCCAGCGGCAGGGCAGCGCCGGTCAGCGCCGACCGGCCACCCAGGTCGGCCGGACAGCCGGGCCGCCCGACGCTGCGCAAGGCCGAGAGCACCCGCGTGAGAGGCTCGGCCCCGGTCCGAGCCGGCCTGTCCTCGCAAGGCAAAGCCACGTCCGTGTCCGAGCGCCTGGACTCGGCCTCGTCCACTCTGCCGCGGGCCAGCAGCGTCATCTCCACCGCCGAGGGCACCACGCGCCGCACCAGCATCCACGACCTGCTCTCCAAGGACAACCGGCAGCCCGTTTCCGTGGATGGCTCCCCCGCCGTCGCCGCCACCAAGGCTGGAGTGCACTCCCAGCCGACAGCCAGTGAGTACCACCCTAACAGCACCAACCTAAAAGGACCCCTAACCGCCTCCACCACCCTTCTGCCCAAGTCACTCAGCCTACCTTGCCATAGCACGGAGGACCCCGACCTCTCCACCCTCGAGTCCTTCCTCGGCCCCTCTTTCACTGTCGAGTCGGTGTTCATGGACTCCATCTTTAGCGAGTCGGCAGGCAAAAACCTCCCCTTCCTGTCTCTTAACCCCACCTTAGTCAGCAACATCAGCGGGCCCCCTGTCGCCAGTAAGACCCACCCGCCTCCCGCTATCCAGAACCACTTTTCCAGCCAAAGCCAGAGCCCCCTCAGCCAGTCACATGACCAGAAGAGGTCCAGCTCAGACAGCATCAACGAGGCCGTTGACCCCAGCGTGAGCCCAGAGGACAACCAGTCCCTGTGGTACGAGTACGGGTGTGTGTGAACGGCGGCGGGCTTTCCCGCCCGCTGATCTCGCTACGAGCAGACTCGCAAAGGGTCGTGGGAGGCGGACGAGATCTGCATGTGTTTATCAGAGCAACTCTCCGTTTCCGTTTGGTGTTTTCTGGTCCTGTTTTTCGGTTTTCACGGTGCTATTTGGTGACTTTTTTTTTCTTTTTTTTTTGCTCTTTCTGTTCCAAAGCTTTGCCAGATTTTTCTTTTATCAGACCTGTTTCCCTCGCTAACACAAGACTATTATCTGCTGCGGCACACATTGGTACACGCCTTTTTGTTTTCCACTGTTTGATCTTAAAAAGTGACACAACCTCTTCATGTCAGAAATAGCTGTTTGTTTTTTAAATGGGGAACAAAGCTGCAATTTCTTTACACCAAAATCTTGCAGCGTGTCAGATAATAGCTTCCATCTCTCTCTTTGTTCTGATGTTTCGGAGTGTGTTTCCATTGTTCTGATGTCATTATTCACTAAACTGCATGGATTTATTTGTTACACTTTGACCTAAAAACACTCATTTTGATTGCTGTGATCAAAATGGTTTTCACCTTTACCTTTTTTGTTTTGCTGTTGATTGTTTGTACTGTGATTTGTTTTGGGTTTGTTTTAGTAAGTTCGATATCGTCTCTGTATTTTCTTTTATATCAGCCGGCGCCGCCGCGCCAAGAGTGACCGTTCGCGAGTCCAATGCATCCAAACGAACCTGTCAGCGGGTTTAAAGACGACGCTTCATTCTCCCAAATGATCAGCACAGGGTTTCATTTCATAGTTGGGTGAGAGAAAGTGGAAGGTGGAAGAATAGGTTGTGGAGGAAGTCGTCACGACAGTTTTGTTCCGAAAATGAAGGAAGTCGAAGACCGTTTGAGTCGTTTGTAAATGGCGCCGATGTCACTTCAGAGGTAAAGGTGTGGAAGTGTTGCAAGTATAGACGCAGAAACGAAATGTTGGAGTGGAGAGTGAGACGCATCGACAATAAAAGTGAAACAGTTGTTACTGTTTGATAGTTTTTGCTATTTTGTAGTTCGCTCAATTGTAAAAAGTTGAAAAAAAAACATTCAAAAGGCTTTTAAATCCATTTCAGGGAATAAAGACATGCGAGAAGAAGAGAAGGAATCGTATAAATACAAGTTTAAATACAAGTTTACTCTTGGGTGGTTCTTTAATTGTCGGGTTCATCGCTCAGACTCTGGGATTTTCACTTTATTCCTAACTTTTGACCTCCTAACTTTTCCCTGGCCTGTTTTTTTTTCTTAACTTACTATTGCATCTTTTTTGGTATTGGGTAACTTTTTTTTCACTCCTCCTGCGACGCCTCCTTTTGACGAAAGTTGTGTGTTTTTTTTTTGTATTTCACAGCGATTCGATCTTGTACAGACTGTTCCAATCATTAAGTTATAATCAAAGACAAGACGAGAAATCGTGCCAACGCAAGTTTCACTGTCTGCATCTCGATGCTTATTTATTTTGGCTTTTGTACTCGGTAGGAGCTGCTCGGAAGTGGATCTCTTGTATTTATCTGTACTCACAGTGCATGAACCTGTTGTCGTCGCCCTCCAGATGTAACATGAACGTTGCCTTTGTCCTACAGATGTGGAGGGCAGAAAGTCTAAAAGCAGGAGCAGGGAGTCGCAGCAAAGCTGCTAAACCCTGCTCCCCCCATCCTCGCCTATCTGCCACCATGCTGTGTGCGCGTGGTGAGTGAGCCCTGCTCGAGCGGGAGGAAAATGGGTTGGTGTCGGGGGGGGGGTGGGGGTGGGGGTCGTGTATCCATGGGAACCTAAAACATGGTGTAACAGATGTCGTCCATCCTGCTGTGCACTTGCCTCCCCCACCTGCTTCTTTGAGCTGTTACCCGAAAAAGCTTCCCCATCCGCCTCCCCTCCTCACTGTCCCGTCCGTCCCCTCACTGTCTCTGTGGTGCCAGACGCCTGTTCACAGACCCTGATGGGACCCTGGTCTGCATGGCATATGGACCCTTTTTTGACCATGTTGCTGGAGTGGATCAACGCTGTCCCACCGCCCGCTTTTTTTGGGTTGATTTTTTTTGGTGTCTCCCCCCCCCCGCTCCAATCCCTCCAAAGGAGTTCCTGATTACCAGTCGTGTTGGTGACGGTCGCTGACGAGCCCTTCGCTGTATTCAGGCTGCTTCCCATCGCTGCATGGTGTTGGTGTCGCGCTGAAATTCCTCCCCCCATGCATGCAGACCCAGGCTGGCTGCTTCCCCTCCGCTTCTGTGTGACATCATCGTGTTTGATGCAGCTTTCTGACTTTTAACCTTCTTCTTTATCTTCTCTCTCTCTCTTTTTTATCTCCTCTGTTTTCTCTCTGCTCCTAACTTGTCCTCCTTCTCTCGCTGGCCTGCCTGGGACACAGAGAAAGGTGGCCTTGGAGCAGTTTGTTCTCAGACGCCCAGTAGACTTAATCTGCTGAGACCACCCACAGTGAGAAAGGATTGTATGCCCCAGTTTTTTCCTCCCCTTTTCATTTCTTCTTTTTTTTGTTTTTGGTTGTTTTTGGGAACACAGGACACTTCAGTAGAGAAAAGCGGCTTCCTTCTCTGTTTGTTTTTTCTTCCTTGAATCAAGGAAACAGAATAAAAGTACTAGAAAATGTTGCAGTGACGGTTTTTATTCCGGGTGGACTCCCGCGGCAGCTCGCACTGCCATCGACCCTTCGGCGCGGTGGACAGATGTGCACTAGATTCAACAGACTGAGATTCAAGTGCCAATGTTCACACAGCGGCCAAAATGGCGACTCGAAAACCAGGCCGACCACTCCATTCTGGATCTTCTGTGCCGAGACTGGAGCATTTTGATGCCTGACGCCACGTTCATCAGATAAGCGTCTTTGCAAAGGGACTCGCACGCGCAAAGACGCGTCAGCACCAAACTTTTCTGGCATCAGACTGAGGATTCGCAATCTGCATGGAGCAATCAATCGAGCCAATCATCCCACTTCCTTTATCCAATCAAAAAAAGGCGGGGACGCTGTCCAGTGGGGAACTTTTGCCAGATTTGCCAAATGGACTTTGGACAGGAAGCCATGACGACTCCATGGTCGGCGTCGCTTCCGGCTGCCAATCAGGAGTTTGTGTGCGTGATCGGAACGCGAGATAGAGAGAGAGAGAGAAAGGGATTGTGGGAGTGTTTCAGGTCACCTACAAGACGGTGGAAGCGCCTCAACGCCTCCAAAAGAACCTTCACTCATTAACGCTTCAACCATATTCAGGCATCGTTATCCATCGTCGCATTTACCTCCTCCTGTCTTCCTGCGATAACTGTAAAAGCACACAGACGGCGGCGTCCTGCTTCTGACGAGTCGGTCGATGAACTAACCGCGAGTAACCGGACGGGCGTTTAGGTGACCTGCTGTGTTGTGTCGAACATGACTCTGGTTGTGAGATCCAGTGTGTTCTTCCTTTTCCACTTTTACATGAATCCATTTGATGTAATTAAAACTCATCGAGACTAAATGTTGTTTCTGGCCTCTTTTATTCCAATCCGTTGGATGTACGTAAATGCTGACTTACCAGAGCGAATTTAACAAATTACTGAAGTCATTGCAACTCTGTCACGAAATCTCACGACATGGTGTCATTTTACACTGATTTCAATAAACTTTATTGTTCACAGAAAACATTCGAGGGGGAAAACTGACTCTAAATACGACAAAGCTGCAAAGAAGCACCCGGAATGCGCTGGGTAGTTTTTGATGTATGGTTTTTATTAACTATATATGGTCATGCAAAAAAATCCAGCATCCAATTTGAACTCAGAGTATAGACACTTAGCCCCTTTCGTTATGGTAAGGTTACAACGCATTGATTTCACTTTTTAAAGGGGCACAAACAAGCTAAGGCTTCGTCTCATCTTTTCTGCATTCTAATGTAAGATAACGTCACTGGAGTCGGACATCTCAGACAGCCATTTCATAACTTCGTGGATGCAAATAACATAGATTTTCCCCAGCAAGTAAACAGTGAAAAATTACCAGAAAGTAGACATGCATATTTCGTCCATTTGTAAAACTGCATATATGGTGCTGCTATTGACGATTGTGGGTTTTCACTCTCTTTTCCGTCTTCTTTTTCGTCTCTCCGGCCCCCTTCGATACACGGAACAGTTTCGACAAACAATTCAGACATTTGCCAAAGTATTTGAACTGTCAAACTGTACTGGGCATGTTAAAACTGCACCTTTTTATAAAGCCAAACCAGCCGGCGGCAGAATGAAACCACACGAATTCACCTGTGCTGTGGTTCATCGTTGAGGGGGTGGTCAGCTAATATTTGGTCACCAACGTTATTTACAGAAGTCGATACCCTGTCTCGATAAGAGTGCAATAGAATGTGTTTTAATGGCGGCAAATAATAAATTAGTGAGATAAAAACCTTTGGAAATCTCAACAGTACAGATGGAGCGTGTGAACGATGGAAATTCAGAGGTCGCAGTAAATTAACGCCGCCCTTCGTTGACGACTGTCTGTCCTTTAAACTTTTTAGGTCATGGACAGCAGGTCCAAAAGCAAACCTGGCAGTCAAAATGAAACAAAATAGGAAGTTTTTAAGCATCTGATAATTACTAAAACGATCTGGAAGGATTTGGCTTGTCGAGCCACATCTGAGATTTAATCCAGAGGACGTTAGACGCGTGTTTTATGTTTGTATGAAGCTTGCAAAGTCTACGTCAAACATGCCAAGAAAGAACAATTTAGAGGATGAATGTCGCTCTGTATATCATTTTCAAAGTGAACGCTGATATTTAGACTTGAAACATCGATATCAGTCATCCAAATACTCTGGCAAACTGGCTCCCCATTAAACTCGGTCCCACAGGAGAAGCTGTTAAACGGTGGTTTTCAAAGTGCGACGAGAACAGGAAGAGTTCTGCTGATACGTCCCACCAGCTGTAAAACAACAGGTTTATGGGAGGGTTCAGTTTGGGGGTGGGGGGGGGGGGGGGTCAATAGGGTCAAGCTCAGTGAGGCTCTTCCTCTTCTCACACTTTAAAAACACCTGCAGATAAGTTGAACCGTGATTGATTTTTCAGTTTGAACATTCCTGCAACTGCGTTGACACACGCACACACATACACGCGCACGCACGCACGCACAATGAAAGAAAAAGTGTCACAGAGACCGCAACACAAACAGAGCTACTCGGAACGATCAAAACACCACAGTTTCAGTACAGATTTTACGACGTGTCGACATGGTGCTGAATGTAGTTTTTCTGGGGGGGGGGCGGGTCCACAGTTTTCATGGCGGGTTGGGTCTCCCAGCACAGACGTGCTCAGGCGCGGTACGATTCACGACGCTTTCCGGGTGTCTCGGGTTTTCTTTAGAGTCTGCTGGACTGTGTCAGTACATCGACATGATATGTGGGAATTCTCTGCTTCTTTTAAGTGATCACCAGCAACAGGCTAACAAGTGCATGAGTTACGATGGAGCAGCATGAAGCACAGAAGACGGGACGGACGGCAAGTCTCTCTCCTCCGCTGGTACAAAGTCACATACTCACAAAAATCTCTGACAACACAGTGAATTAAAAAAATCGAGTGCTGCAAACTTGGATCCACTGACAGACGGATATGTTTCGTCCTCTTTAAAGGGAGAAATTTTCTTCTCGTGTGCTTGTATGATATTGTGAATTTCATGTAAGTTTTTGCCTCAAAGTTTAAGCATTCAGTGTGTCTCCATCAGTGTGTGTGAGGGGAGGGGGGGCAATAATAAGCATGATGGCAATCTTTGCCTCCTCACGCTTCCACCCCTTAAGTTAGTTTTCTTTTCAAATCTGCATAAACAACAGGAAACTATCAACATCGAAACATTAACAACTCCAACGGTTACAACAAAAAGACGAACAAGTTTGACCCGATCGATTGATTGCCTTCAGCGAAAGGCCCGAAAGGCCTTCTGGCTGGCTTAGCCCTCATCTCATCATGCCTTTGTCTCTCTGCTGCATCACCGTTTGAACATGCTTTCCAAAGAGCCGGGACTTCACACCGCAGTACAAGAAGCCAAGACGGACAGTGTACGAACTCTAAGGACACACGGGAGGACAGGAGACGGTGTGTAACGCGGACACGTCATCATCACACGCAGAGAAAAACTACAAAGACAGTGATAGGCCGTGTTCAAGAGTCACAAGACGCTTAAGGTGTAGGAATGATGGAAGTAGAGGGTGGGGGGAGGGGGCGAGGTAGGGAGAGGGAGGGGTTGGGGCGAGCCATGGCCTGAAGTTGCAGAAAAAAAAAGGTTCACTGAGACTCGGACGAGTGAACGCAACAGCACAGACTCCCGAGTGTGCAAAAAACAGTACAGGCCAGAAAACCGATCAAAACGAACAAAAACAGGGAGGAAACGTTGCTTCCGCCGCTGTCCGATGGCGCCACCTCGTGTTTCTCTGTGAATGCTGCAGGACAGATTAATTAAAGGGGGTGGGGAGGGGAGGGGGTCTTCTGCAACTTCAGGTAGAGCTGACCGAGATACTGCGTCCAAACGCTCAACCGGGGCTCGACCTCACAGGCCGGACAACATGGCAAAAGTTGTGTGTTCATGCATGTTCGTGTGTGACTACGCTCGTTTGTATTTACACCTCAGAAAAAAAAAAGAGACGACAAAAAAACAACCAAAACAAAACCCGCCCACACTCCTTGTGCCTTAACCCGCCTCCTTAAACCTTCTTACCCCCCATCTGTAATATAAATATCTATCATACACACTCGCTTTAAATATTCCCCTTTTTGAATAAAAATGACTCACCAACACAAAAACTTGCAGTTTAGGGAACAAAACGTCGTATAATACAATAGAAAAAACACCAAAATAAAACAAATGTCCCTTCAGTAACAAAACTGGATGTCTCAACTCCTTCAGAACCTTGTGCACAGCTGCTGGAGCTCCAACACTTGGTTGTAATTTTCCCCTCCCACAAAAACTACTTTTGTTAACTGCAAAAAAGTAACAATACTTGTAATGAAGTCGGCCCTCGTCGCGTCGTCGGGACACAAAGAAATCACGTTTTTTTCCCCCCCTAGATGAGCTCGGTGGCTCAGTCATACTCACTACGTGTGTGAAGTGTACTCGTTTTTTTTGTTGTTACATATACATTTTTTTAACACGTTAATACTTTTTCCACACAGCAGACAAAACGAAGACGAGGGAGGGGAGGGAGGGAGGGAGGGAGAAAGACCAGGACAGCATCACCCCTGTGTTGCCACTGGAAACATGCACCGTCTGCAAGAAGGGCCGACGTCAGCCCGGCCCCGGCGTGGTCGGAGCGAGGGTTGGACTGGGTTGGTGTTGGTCGGTGGGGTCGGTCGCTCGGCTCGAGCCTCAGAAATACGCGTCTTCTTTTGATTTTGGTTTTTTCGTTATTGACTTTTTTTTCTCGCTTTTGGATTGGAAAAAAAAAATGGTTATCTCGACTTGTTGTGTTTTTCCAAGCAGCCTCTTTCCCAGCCAGGATCCAGGCACCGCTCCCGACCACGGAGGATAAATGCTCCCAAAAAAGCTCCAGAGTTCAGACGAAGCTGGAGAGAGAAGAAGGAGAGGATCAGCGCTTCCCCTCAGCCGCCACCCCCCCCCCCACCCCCCCAACCATCCCCACCTTTCCTCTGCGCCCTCACCTGAGCTCGTGCTGCCGGCTCACTGCAGAGGCGCCGCCGGTGCCCCCGAGCAGTGGAAGTGCACGTTGAGCCACTTGGCGTCGCGGCGGTGCCACACGCGCGTCTCCTCCGACTGGCAGGAGCGCGGGCGGCCCTGGCTGTCGATGTACTGCGTCAGGCGGATGTAGGCGATGCAGGCGGCGTCCTCCCCGATGAGGTGGACGTGCGGGTTGAGGATGGTGGTGTGAACCGGCTTGCTGTTTTTACTCAGAACTGTCGGGGTCGCAAACGTGGTTTCCAGTTTGAGTCCATTCAAAGTTTGACCCCAAACGGATTAACTTAGATTATTTGATAGGACTGAGCTGAGGACGCGTCGAAACACAGAGCAACTTTGAATTTTTACTGTCGTTATCGTTAGAAAAACATCCACAAGCACGAGTAACCAGCAGGTGAACGTGGCAATTCCTTGAATAAACTATATTTGATGAAAAGCGACCTAAACTGGCAATGACTTGAATAAAATGAAGTTTTCTGATCCAAGATTTTAAAAAAATTATCTGGTATTAATGACAAACTTTAATCATGTATGTTTGTCTTGTTATTGTGCGCCATACAGCTCAGAAAATGAAAGTAAAAGGACGATTCTGGCGATTCTGGCGAGTCAAAGCGACCAAACGCCACACATCCAAATGAGCAACTTACGGTTCTCAAAGTAAAACTTGTGGAAGTCCATTCCTTCCACCAGGTTTCCGAGGGCCTCCGGCTCAAACGAGGTCAGTCCAGGGTCGCAGATTCTCCTGTCAGAGGGAAAAACGCAGTCGAATTATCCGGCAGGTAAAAAAAAGGACAAAGTTGCAGGACGTGGGGAAGATGCGACGAAGAGACCGAAAAAATGGCTCAAAACAAGACAAAAGGCATCTTGTGTTATGCCATTAACTTACGTGTAAGCATCAAAATCTCCATTATTGATGGCTTCAATCAGCTGCTCCGTCATCTTTATGATTTCCTGTTTGCGAGCTGAGAAAACAAAAGGAGGACGGGCAGGAGGCGTTACACCGGAATGAGGGTGACCCGACAGACGGACACGAACACACATCGCGCTGCCTGAAAACGACCTGACTGACCCTGGAAATGATCCACATCAACCCTGACGTAAAGACGACTCAGAGAATAGACCACAGCAACCACAAACAACTTCAAACCTGCAATACTGAACGACAACTGGAGGATGTGCCGTGAAGTCTTCACAATCCAAACACACTGAGGAGGAGGAATCACTCAGAAACAAACCAGAACTGATCAAGTTTTTGGGTTATTTTGAAAAGATTTTAAAACTTTGACAGTGTGGCATGTTTCTGAGATGTAACACACACACGACTCTGTGTTCACTGTGTCAACCAACATGCAGCTACCAAGGTGAAAAGCCATCAAGAGGCAGGAAGTCAGATCAGACCACGCCCACACGCTCCAACAGCCTCGCTGCAGCCCGGCCGTCACTTACTGAGCTGCGGGCCGCCGGCGTCACCGCCTGCGGGGGGCGACGGAGCTGATTGGGGGTCAGGACAGGAGCACAGAGCTGCGCCGCTCTGAGCTCCAGAGACACTGGCGCTGCCAACAGGCTCCTGCGGGGGAACAGCTGCTGGCAGGCGGCACAACCAGGCAGGGAGATTCACACAGCAGCGCTCAGCTTCACTAACGCGGGACTATTGATCGAGCTCATTATCAACAAGGTATATTAACCCTTTAACACTCTGCTCATCCAGGTGGCAAAGCAACATAAGAGGAGCTCTCACAGAACTTCACAAAGTCACTGAAACATTTATTTACTTGTTTCTTTAATTCATTCTATTGTTTTGTCTAAAAAGAAGATTCAAACACTTTGATGTATGTGGAAAAAAACCTATATTATTAAAATAAAATATTTTTATTACATTTTTTTCTGACCAAGAGAATCTGGTATTTACTCCAAAAAGCATATTTTTAAATCAAAATCTAAACAATAAATGATTAAATTAAAATTCCTAATGAAAAATGTGAACTAATTTAATTTAATGAATTTTCCACAAATTAAGATAAATTTGATAAATTATTAATTTATCAAAAAGATGAGCAGAATGTTTAAAAAAAAAAACTGATTATAGAAAAAAATCAAAACAAGGGAGAAAATAGAAACGGCAGTTGAAGACATGTGCCAGTAGATGGCAGCATAGGAGAGATTAGGGAGCTTGTGCCACAAAGTGGCGAAACGTGTGTGTGTGTGGAAAAATCAGCGGGTTTTTTTTGTTTGAGCTTTTTATAATGACAAAATGTGCTGGTGAAGGAGTGATGTTGGCTAAAAGAGAGAGGCGAGGGCAGGAAGTCAGAGTTCAGAGCTGAATCAGGTGAACTGCCGCTGACTTACAATAGAGTGGTGGGCCATGAGGAGCAGGGGCAGGAGGAGGAGGAGGAGGAGGAGGAGGAGGTGGGGTCTGAGTCTCTGAGGAGCTGCTCTCTATTAACCCTGCACTGTCCGGACAGGCGGGCTCAGCAGCAGCCGCTGCCGTCATCACAAAACACACACACAGATACACTCTGACAGCCAGCTTCAGGTAATCATCACACAAGGTTTCCAGCTACCGTCAACGCTTTCTCAGGCTGGAAAAGTGGGAAAAAAGCAGCAAAAATCCACAACTTTTAAAAGCTCAACGTGACACCAAGACTCAAAACCCACACGAGTTTTTATCTACGAGTTTCTTTCTGCACTCTTCTGGATAGAAACACCTAAAATACATAATCAATAGTTATTTTTTCTCTCCACAGAGGAGACAAAGCAACTGAAATATTAGAAGTATGTGGCGTTAAAATCGCGCTGAACGAAACTGAGAAACCGTCATGAATTCCAAATATAAAACACAAACAGTGAAGTAAAGATGAAGTTTGACATCAACTTCTGGAAGATGGAAATGATGAATGATCCTGCTCATGTTTGTTTTGTGTTCACAGCAGCCAAAAGACATTAACCTCAATCACAGGAACCGAGTGCAGGAGAAGGACGGCGCAGCGGAGACGATCCAATGATGGAGCGCTGCTAAATCCAACCAGCGCTGAAGTAAGTAACAGGATTAACTCTTTTTTGGAGAGCTGACCGGGAGCTCTGTCCTACTTCATACACCTGAAAGACCTTAAAGGGTCATCCCCCCCCCCGTGCTGGAGGCGGCTCATTAAAGGCTTAAGCCTGGAGTGATGCTGACGCGCACGCAAACCCAGTCATCGCGACGAAGGCCAAAACGCCCGAGTGGTCGATGTGTCAAAATCAAGGCCTTCTGGATTCAAGCAGTCTTTTGACGCGAGTTCGCTCCGTACGACATCCGATCAACGTCTGACATGCAGAGTAGGTGAAAGTTGGGACAGGTACCTTTCCTACCTTTCATGTCCTCCTCTTCCGTGTTGTTACAGCTCTCTGTGGAGCCCTGTGGAACAAGCGAGGGTCAAACAGAAGGATGGATACAGAGAGAGAGAGAGAGAGAGAAAGAAGAGGATGGAGGGAAGAAGAGATTTGAAACAGAGGAGGGAAAGCAGCAGGCTCAACGACATCGTACGTGTTTTCATTTTGTGACTCGGAGAGGGTGAAGAAGCGTCGGACACTGAGGAGGACACAGTGAGGACCTGATGGACGGACGGAGGAGTGGACGACTCCCACCCAGGAGCACAAACCAGCCAGAGCAGCAGCGAGGGAAGGCACAGAGACCCACAAACACCCCCCCCCCCCCCCCGGCCAACAAGCAAATACCAGTGCGGCAAACCTCCTAAAGGTGAGGCTGACTTTAACAGGGGAGGAGGTGTCTGGGTGTGTCGCACCGATTCCTCCTCGCCCGAGCGGCAGAGTGAAGATCGGTGTCGAGACGAAGGAAGAAAGTGCAGACAGAGCAGCAAGCGACGCGTCACCCAGTGACAACTTGTGCACCAACGTCACAGTGCAAGCAGCAAAGGCAGGTGGTTTCCAACCGGGGGTGAAAACGCCTGGACGCAGACTTGAATGCTTTCGAGTTTGCACGTGCTGCTTCCAAAGACGTGTAGGATTTTCTCCTCCGCACTATGCAAATGGCGAGGATGCAACGTGGAAAAATTTGTCAGGGAAAACATCGAGTTTTTTTCGTCTCGACAGTCACTTGATTGAGTAAAACCTTCGCTTCTCTGGTTAAGCTGCGGATCGTTCAGCGTTTTGTTCGAGAAAATCCTCCACGTGTGTTAGTTCGTGGCTGGCGGCGTGACGTTGGAGGAGAAGCGGCTTACCTTGGTGCCGTCGGCTGGGTTGTGCACGACTGTTGTCTGGGCTTCCTGGGAGGGGGGGGGGGGGAGGAGGAGGGAGGGGGGTGGGAGGTAGGAGACACTTTTACCATGCGGGGGAGTGGACGGATGAGCAGGAAAGGAGGACGCCAGCGACGGGGAAGACGCCAAGGAAACCACGAGAAGCGCGTGTGCACACCAAAAACACGGCCGGGGAGCGACGCGAACGGAGCAGCGAAGGCGGGGATGACTGTGGGCGGGGGGGGAGGCGCTTTCACCAACGGCGTGGCCAAAAGGTTTCATTTTGGAGTCTCCAAAATGTCACAGAAAACAGCCACTCACACAGTGAAACACTGGTTTTAAACCAGGCAGGGTCACAGCAGAGGAGGAGGAAGACGCAGCAGAACGAACCCCGACAAACACGTAGGTCCTTTTTTTCCCAAGACAAGAGGATGTAATAAAGAAATGACCAAAGTTTACATGATTTGCTGGGTGTGAAATAGAGAATCTGCTCTCAAATGTGGTCACAGACTGAACCAATCGCCAGAAGATCAACTTCAGTGCAGGTTTCATGTAGTTTTGGGCCTTGAAAGCATCATTTCTCTTTGCATCACCGTTGGGGCGAAGGTCGCTCCAAATGCAAACAGTAGCTTTCTACATTTTCAACCTCTTCAGGCGTGATGCTGTGGCCGTTCCTCATCCTCCGCGTCGACCCGTCGCGGTAACAGTCCGGCGATTCAAGAGCTTCAGATCTCACAACGTCGGAAAAACCATCGAAACCCACAGAGTGCCGGTCGAGTGAGTGGGTCACGCTCGCCTGGTCTTTCTTACCACTGGACCTGAACTGGGAGCATGCAGCCGTTTGAGTGTCTAATGGGATCGAGGGTTTTTATTCAAGACAGTGGACGACGTCTCGGTCGGGGACGGGCGGAGCCTGAACTTCGGGACGGCGTCGGTTTTGGGGGAATCGTGCCTAAAATTAACAATATATAAACAAAATGCTGACAGGAGCTGATGAATATGAATTAGTCTTGGTTGTTAAGAAGGTTTTAAGGAGCGATGCAAGATTTATTAAATTAGAAATTGATTTTCAAATACTTAAATTACTTATTTTGGGAGGTTTTTAGGACTAACTCCACTGTCTCCAGTCAGTTTAGAAGCAAAAAAGAGCAACAGAGAGGTGTTTATTTGCATAGTTTAATGAAGATAACATGTTTCATGTTGCTTTATGTGCTTTGCGGTAGTTTGGATCCTCTTATCTACACTATAAACGCCTCAATCCCATCACAATTCAACGGCTGCATCCTCATGAACTTCCGATCCGTCTCTCGCTGGTCCTCTCGAGCTCCTGTTTTACCCACGATTCCTCACGATTCACGAATGATTAGATTATCTGTTCGTGAAAGCTGTTGAGGGAGGGAGCGCCAGGCCACGCTTTGGAAAACGCCTCGGTTGCGAGGCAAACAGGCGGCGCCGGCGAAAAACACACCGAGGAGTCGCCAGGACCGCGCCGGACGTGATTGAAGCGTCCGCTGCCGTTCGGCGAAATGAAAGCCATCCGTCATCCCTGTCAGCGCAGCGCCATGTGAATACGGGAGGTTTGTAGGGGGGGGGGGTGTAAAACAGGAGCCCGGAGGAACCCTCGAAGCCACAGACCAGTCGTTTGACTTTAAAGTTGTCAAAATTCACCACCAAACGTCACAATTTGTGTTCAAAACAGAAGCAGAGAGGCAGAAGATGAACGATGAGACAGAGGACCAAGTACAGGAAAAAAAAGTAGTTTACAGACTGTGAATAGTGACAAAAAAAAAATACGGTGACTGAGAAATAAAACATTAAGAAGATGGAAATGATGAAATGAAGCCCAAAGGAAAAAAAAAGGCAACAGGAATGAAACCAAATAGAGATGAGGTACCATTGGAGCTGAAGATGACATGCTGCTGTCTTTGGTGCTGCTGCTGCTTACTACACTGTTTTTACTGTTGTTTCCCTGCGACTGGGGCAAAGAAACAGACACAGAGTGACTCCCGGCGCTCCCGCCTCACCGAAACCAAAGACAACCCGACGGGAACCGCCGGAGCCAAACAGGAGAGGAGTCGATGTCAATATCCTACAGACTGGGAGTGAATAAGTGTTAACGCTGCGGGAAAACCGAAGGTTTGAGATGAGACTGCGAGACGAGACTATTAAGATCCGAAACTTCTGAATTTCTACTGCTGATCTGTTTTCCTGTTTTAAGATCGGAATTTCCTGCAGAAAACTTTGCGCTATTTGCATGAAAGGCGGCAATTCGCTCCCTTAAAGTGTCCCTAAAGTTTGCAAACATTCACAATAAAATTAAAAGTTTGTCAGCACATCAATACTCGAGAGTTCACACGAAGCGTTGCGAACGTTTCCCCGTCAGCCGTGATCTTTATCTGCGAAGGAACGCCGGCTCTTTTCTGGCAACGACGAAACCGAAATACACAAAAGCAACGATTCCAAACGTATATTTGCAGCGGTTCAGGTCTGAGCATGCAGTGAACCGCCATGAAGAACGGTCTCTGATTGATCTTTGTTCCATTTTCCAATATGAGTTTTAGTTTATATGTTTATGCATGAAGATTTATGAAACGCTGGCGCTTCGTTTCTTGAAAACGCTCCACGTGAAAGCTACGCGCCAAGTGTTGACGTCAACTCGTCTACTTCTCCTCTATCCCAATAATGTGGCTGATTTTGTGACTGAAACAGTCGAATAAACGGAAAAATCTTCGAAAAGAAGCAATGTTTTTTTCAGATTGTTTCAAAAACTTTTCGCCAACTTTGCTAAAATCATTTTCTTGATGAAAATGAAGTGCAGGACGGCTGTACGAACCAAACATTCTGAACTGAGAGGAAATAAAGAAGGAATCAATGATGACGTCTCACAAATTGCAACCTG
>JASSRZ010000014.1:2293780-2317734 GCA_032164315.1 Malacoctenus gilli | reverse complement strand
CCAGACTGTGCTCCCCCCCCCCCGCCCCCCCCCCTCTCGTCCTGCAGCCTGTGCCGCCTCCAGTCAGGGTCCTTCTTCAGGCTCCATCAGATCTGCTGCTGCTGCTGCTGCTGCTGCTGTCGGAGCAGCGACTCGCAAACCGCCGTGACGCACACATGTCGGCGTGACGCCGATCGGCAAAGACACGCATGCCCACACAGACGGACAAACACACCCACACACGCACACCTGAGACTCTGATGTAATGTAATCCAATGAAGTGTTGGCAGGCTGCCGCGGGTTTGAAACCGACAGGAGTGATGACCACAGGCGGGACGGACACAAACACAGCGGCGCTGCAACGAGTCAAAATTGGAATTTCTAATTAAGTTTCCTATTCATACAAACAATCAATGATTTGTTTGATACAACCTGGTACACAACGGACTCTCTTAAAGGGCCAGACACTTATTAAACACCACAGATATGTGATTTTTTTATCATTTTAGGTCCTCAGATCACAACGAGAATAGAATCACTTACTCCTCGTTTCAACTGTCATCCGTCGTGCCGATTTCTTCTCAATCCGTCAAGAACTTTTTGAGTTACAGTCAAATTAACGACATCACCTGTACAGACAGAGGAGGCTTTTGTAGCTTGGAACAACTGTGACCCGCTACTGCTGATCAAATGAAGTTTCTTATGTTGTTTTTTCATTTTTGGTGCAAGTTGTTCCTGTTCCTATTCACATGCTTGTCTGGCTGTGTAAATGTGGCTTCTGCTCTCTTGTTTTTAGCTTCTGTGAAAGACTTCTATCTTTTTTCTGAGGGTAAAGTCTGAAAACAGCACGATTGCCTGAATTTGATCAAATTAAGGGATTAGAACAAACTTTTTTCAGTGTCAAATTGGAGCAAACAGGAAGGATTACGGCGCGCGTAGTCGAAAAGGATCCTTCGAAGCACGTTTCTTTGGCTGCATCGGCCCCCTCGCAAGTAACCGGCACAGTTCGCATCCTGTCCGGCACGATATGGCGAATGAAATTTTCATTCGTCTTGGCTTCCACGCGATGCCATATGCCGTTTGGACAAGGGGGGGAAACGATGAGCAGACAAGAGGGAAAAAGAGGGCAACATGAATATGACAGAAGGACAGTCTTGGGGAAAATAAAATGCGCTGAACCTCAGGACACACAAACACAGCATCGGTGTCAGGGCCCGATACGAGGAAAGAGGGAGGTTTTCACGCTGAGAGACGGGGGGAGCGTCCTGATCCGCTGCCGCCGCCGAGCGTGAAACCCTGACCGCCTCGATCTCTCGTCCCGTATCTACATCTTTCTCCTTCCCTATACGACTCTCTCGCTCTCTCCCTCTCATCAAATATTCACAGTTGGTCCCATTAAACATTCACCACGCAGCGCTGCTACGTTTATCTGGCCTCCGCCAATCAGCCTGCAGTGAGCGTACCACAAGCCCACCAAAAAGCCTGAAAACCAACACACACACACACACGCGCGCACACACACAAACGTCGTCTGCCTGTGATGCGGCAACCTTGCAGAGAGGGGAGGAGATGACTGGAAGGAGGGAGGAAGGAGCAGGGGGAGAGGAGATGGTGGCTGAGGCAGAAGGGGAGACGCATGAAGAAAAAGGGGGGCAGGGAGGAGGAGCTCGAGGGTCGACTTCCTCAGCTCCTGTCCGCCGTTGGGTGAGCGCGGGGCGGCCGCGCGCCTCAATAATTCAACAGCAAGACGCCAGCCCCCGCCCCCGCCCCCGACCCCCCCCCTCTCGCTTTTCACTGACATCACAGGGCCTTACCTAATAACGGAGTAAAAATACACTCACTTCACACTTCCAACACAATATGTGGCACATAATTGCAGCTAAAAATAACATGAAACGCCGTGGAGATGGAGCACGCTCGCAGCGGCGTTTACTTCAGGTGTCGGCACGGAAAGCCGGATGGAAACCAGTGGAGCCGTCGCGTTACGGCAACCAGAGGTTTCGATTTTTTTTTTTACCCCGATTTTTCATGCCTCACATCTATTTTCTCCTGTTCTGCAGCGACAGTGATTCCACGTTGAGCTCTGCCGAAACGCCGATGACCTACATTCGACGCCGTGCCTGAACGCATCCCTGCGTGGAAGCGGCTGCCGCCGCTCGCGTCGCACCGCGCCGCCTGCGCGAGGTTCAAACCGACACCAGGAATTCAGACACGATGCACCAAAAGTCAGTGATGCAGCGCCTGGAAACAGAGCTGACATCCAGATGGCTTCATTGTGAGTCAAAAAACCCGTTGTTTTAACAACACATACACAACAATTACTCATTTGGTTCATTTAGAACCAGCGTTTTTCCAAGAAATAATTCTGTTGCTGCGTGAGCCGCTCATCATCTCAACGTACCATAAACGTGCAACAACAATAACACCTATTAAGCCTTTTATTTCTGATTTTACATGTGGCATTCCCATATGTTTGGTTTGTGATCTGCGGAAAAATAAAAGCAGATAAAGTTTTTTATGAGGATTTTCAGAGTCCAGCTGAATCAGGTAAGATTCACCAAAGTCTCGCACATCTCAGAAACACACAAACACAAATTATCCGCCAGATTTTTAGAGGTTAAGAAATCTTTCGGGAGAAAAGAGACATAGACTTTCTCATTCGTTTAAAATTCTGATAATTTCAAGTTGCAAAATCAGAACAAATCCAACTGAAAGTTGAAATAATTGTTCAGAAGAGAGTTGAGAACAAATCCCTTTCAAAATGAACGCTAAAAGTTCTCATTAAGGTGAAGAAGCGACAACAGGAACAGGCGGGAGATTAGATCTGAGTTCATTCACACACACGCTCACCAAGAACCGCCGGCGTGCACATTTTCCCACAGTCGCAGCCGCCGCTGCGACGGTGACAGTAAACCTGTGACACATTTACGGCACAACAAACACAGCCGCTCATCACTTGATGAATGACGCTGACGATTTCAGAGCTTGTAAAGAGGTTATCACCCCCTCAGTCACCTGCAGGCTGACTGTACTCCAGATAGACACAGAGTTACATTCAGGATAGAAAGTCAATGAATTTACAACGTAAAAATTTAATTTTTTATAGTGTAAATAATCAGGCAAACTCCTCTCAGCTCCTGCTGTGTCGTTAATCCTGAACATGATGCAGAAATTCTGCCAAAATGACCAAAATACATAAAAAAATAATGGGCAACATCTGAAATTAGGAGGAAAAACTCATCAATTGACAGTTTTATGGTGTCTTTTTTTTTAAACTGTGTCACTTTTTTAACTCTCATCAGATGAACGCGGGAGAGACCTGAAAAAAAGGAGGCTGGGTTTACTGCAACGTCATCCTGGGGTGCAGCAAGCAAAAGCAGCGTATTAGTGATGACTGAGAGCTCCATAAATGGAAAGCAGCAGAAGAAAAATGAAGGCAAACGCAGACTTCCTCATAGCTGCGCTCCTGATACGCGAGGTTCTTTTTTCTTTTTTTTTTTTTAACTCGGGCAGCGGCTGCGATGAAGCTACTGTCAGAAAGATGCTAAAAACATTGTTTAGTCGTCCCTTTTACTGTAACTTTCAAATCTAACCACTGGTTTCTGGCTGCTGCTCTCTTAATCCAGCAGACATACAGAGACCCCCTGTGTACCACTTATGACCCCCCACATGTCCTCCTGCTAAATCTGTTTTAAACAGACTGTAGCTTCTAAGAACAGCAGAAAAGACAAAAAAGTGCCAGATAACTGTCTGTCCTGCGTCAAGCAGCTCTTTACTCAGAAACCTTCCTGTATTTTTCAAAATAAAATACATTAGCAGATATTTTTTGGCAGGTCATCAGCATGCACCTTAAAGGTTGTCTGCAAACAGTTTGTTCTCTCTGATTGGCTTTGAAGGCCAGCTGAGGGGCCCCCTTTTGCACTGGTTTCCTGGGGCCCCACAGACTGCAGAATCGCCCCTGCGTTACATAAACGCCCGACTTGTTTTGTTTTCTCCTTCCTGGTGGCAGAACTGGCAAAAGATGAACGACAGTGAGGGAAGAGCGTAAAAAAACGAGTCCAGTCCTTCATGCAAGATGTGCTGACCTACTGTTGCTGCTCCTACAAATAAACAAGGCTCCAAATTGAGCATTTACGCCTCTCGTGAGGTTTGCTCAAACAAATGATTGGGCAGAGAGTCAAATAATTCCCCCCCTCCTCGGCTCTCATCAGAGTTTGCACCCTGCGACAGCCCACTTCCCCTCTCGGCTTCTGCTTCCTACGATTTCTATCAGGTCGCCGCTGCCACCCGCAGCCGGCAATAGTCTTTATCTACTTCTGAAAACTGATGCTCCAGTCATCGCCGCTTATCTTGTGCAATATAGACTTAACGACTATCGCAATCAGTGGTCACTGGCAGCAAGGGCTGTTTTCGAATTCGCAGACGAGTCGAAACACAACAAGTTGTGATCGGATGCTTGTGGAGGTGCAACGCAGCAAAGCGGTTGCGTGGCATGCTCGCTGTGTGCGGTGTTGTGTACGTTTTTTTTACGAGTTGGAGGATCAATTCAGCTTGATGTAGAGAGTGTGTGAAGCGATCGTGCCGGAGAGGAACTTTTAAAGAAGTGAGATTCATATCGAAGCGACAACAAACAAACAAACACAGACGTCAAGTCGGACCCGTCCGATTCGCGCAAAACTGAAAGGAGCAGACGTCAGGTGTTGGTCATTGGTGGGAGGGGGGGGGGGCTGCGGCAGTGCGGGTGTCCCCCCCACTGTGAGGCTGCAGTGAAGATGCATGTCAGTGCAGCTTGAGTTGGCATGACGTGGCGAAGGCAGACTGCTCAAGGAGAAATCCCCCGAGAAGCACGACCGGAGGGGCGGGGGGGGGGGGGGCTACCAGCCCACGTCTGTCAAAGTGTGCGAAAATCCACACTGCAGCACCTCAGAACTCACCAATAACCTGAAAAAAGTGCCTTCTTATTCTCTGTCGGCGACACAAAAATATATCGTCGTGTCAGAGCTGACCGCAGAAGTGAGCGCGAAAACTGTGAAAGTGCTTCCGATGCCGAGGAACAATAACTGCACTGTTCGCCTTTTTGTGCTGCACTTCAGATCCATTTGGATGACCAGAGGGTTTGTTTACAAGCCGTCTGACTGTTTGTCTTTCCTGCTGCATTCCCACAACTCAGTCATCGGCTGGACGGAGTCGGAACGACCGAAAGAAAGGAGGGCTCGCCAAAAATGACCCACGTTGTTGATGGGAGTGTTCGTGACGGGAGCCCTCTGCCTTCTTTATACGTGAAAAAACACACTCTTGATTGAAGCCATCGCGCTCAGGGAGACAAACTGCAGTTCACCAGTCTGCACGCAGAAGGGCCGACGAGTGTGAGAAACCATTAGGCAGGTGTGATAAAACAAAATGTGAGCAACTGTTTGTTTTGTGAGAAAAGTGAGAAAAGAGCAGTTGTCAATGTGGGTTCGTGCGACAACTGTGACCACTACACACACACACACACACACACACATTCGCACACGAGCACAGAAAAATCCCAGCCAGACAGCCTATGGGATGAGGAGTTTCACCCCTGCTGTTGCCGGGTTACTGGCTCCAGACCGCTGCCAGCGCAGACAGGCACAGTAGATCAAATCGACGGCTGAAAAGGGTTTTTAAGATCTATGTTCAAATCAGCCTTTTGTTTACGGAGAGGGGAGGGGAGGGGGGGGGGGGAAGCAACATAAAAAAGGAAGGAAAATGACATGGGTGTGGGTGTCTGCGCCGGCGAGGGGAGGGGAGCAATCCAGCGCCTCCCTGGGGAAAGGAGCAGCCCAATCAGTCCAGAACTGCCTGATCTGCAGCATCGCCTCTCGACCTCTGGAGGCATCGGCTGACGTTTACTTGGACAAACACTCGCGCACACGCACGCACACACAGTCTGTGATGCACAAGTGCACACACGCACACACATTCTGCAAGGCGCCAACACTTTGCAACACATGCACGCACAAACACTTCACAACGCACGTAGAAAAAGCACACACTTTGCTGTCCACACGCAGTCTGCAGTACACACACACATACACGCAGTCAGTCACAACACACATGCAACCGTGCAGACGGTCAGTCCTCAACAGACACACACAGACTCAGTCAGTCTGCAACACATACACCCACACACACAGACAATCTGTAACACACATAAACTGAAGGAGCAGCGCCAGTAGAGTACATGTGCAAACACTGATACATGTGGTAACCAAAACAGACACAAGACGTTTGGATTCGGGAGCACGAGGCGACGAAAATCCTGCGACTCGAATGGCGACGGCAACAAATCTGCTGCAAATACCAAAGCACAGGTGGTGGTATTTCACCGTGTGCTACACACACACACAACACAAAGGTTGAAGCCATGTTTTCACAGCCTGTCGAGGGGTCTGGAAACCCAGCAACATCGCAACAACAGAGTCCAACGCGGTATTCACACACGCATAGGCACACATGCACGCACGCACGCACACGCACGCACGCACGCATGCACACAGGACTAGTGTATTAAAATGAGTGATAAAAACACAAGCTGAAAGCAGGAGGAGTGTTTGTGACATTCGGCCACTTTGTTTCACAAGACTTGAAGGATTAATGTCTCAGTGAAGCAGAAGGTGGAACCGTCTTTGTGCTGGATGACAAATCCGACCATCCTGGACCCACTTTGTCGACGTTCAAATGAAAAAAGTCTCAGAACTGCGAGAACTTCGTGCATTTATGGGACCTTTAGTGAGTTTATCACTGAACTTGTTGGATATTTGGGTACCAAATGTGAAGATAGGCCAGAAAATGTCTGTTGGTTGACTTTTTTAGGGGATATTACTTGCTTGAATACGTTGTTATACTAATCAGTCTGAGCCGACGGCATTAATATTAAGCAGTCCACCGCTGCTTCCCTTCCCACAAGCTGCTGCAGAGGATATTTCAGGCTCAGCTGGAGCACGTGCGGCGCTCTTCTTTGCAGGAGACGCAACAGCGACTGTAACAAACCAAAAATGGTTGCAGACGACTGCCAAAGCCAACTGAACCTCTCTGTGCGGCTCAGACCGCAGCAGCAGCAGGAGCGGCGGCGGCGGCAGCGGCTCCGCTTTGCCAAGTGGCCTCCAGCTTTTCAGGAATCTCCACTGACAAGCCGAGGACCGGCCGAGTGATGAGCCGGCGCCTGGCTCGCCGCTCTTGAGGAAAGAAACCGCCGCCGTTGCCGCCGCCGCCGTCGCCGGCTCTCGGGGTTGCATAATTTCGCATCAGCGCACGCTCGATGTCTCCGTGCACTCACCTCTGGCCGAGAGCTTTTTCGTGTTGATAATTTTAGCAGCATACTCCTGGCCGGTGGACTTCTTGACGCATCGGCGGACGACAGAGAAGGCACCCCTGGAGAGGAGGACGTCGACAGATCAGAGATCAGTGGGACCACTCCAGAGCCAGCGGGGAGAAACTTGTCACGCACATGCACCGCACACACATGCACACACACACGCCGAGATCACAGAGGGCATGCATGAATCACACACACCTGAAGATAACATAAAGATGGGTCACAGTGAGTCGCATGCATAATGAATACAGTTTGAAATTCAATGTATGTGAAGAGGTGCGAGTGTGTGTGACAGGGCCCACTGTGGCTGGGACAGAACTGCACCCGCCCCCTCCAGGTTTTAGCCCCCCCTTCATTGGTGCTTCACTGAGGATATTTTTGTATATGGAAAGCTTTAAAAAGTAGGAGACAATTTGCAAGTGAACAGAGTTCTGTTGTTGTTTGGCACCACTTAAAATCGAATCGACGCAGACATTGAAGAGGACAATGTCATCAAAGGGACGAGTCCAACGTGTTATTAATGTTGACAGTGGAGAATAAAGTCACATGCAACCTTTCCACGACAACACCCAACGCCTTCAGACGGTGGCAGCAGGATAAGGAAATAAAAACACCGACTAAAAAAGAATCTGTTTCCATTGTTTGCTTCACAGGCAGCCATTCAACAAAACAATAACATCAGGAGTGCTGCAAAAAGGTCAAATAACAAGATGAAGTTTAAAGGGAAAGAGAAATGTCACGTTTGGTCAAGTCATTCAAAGTCACATGAAGATATAAAAAATCAAAGTTTGAAAGATTTGTGCATCACAACATTCGAATACTGATAATAATACGGATATATTAATCATTCCAGTTTTTACAGTGTATAAATATAATATGTTAGGGTTTTTTCTTTGGTTTCAATTTAAATTGTTTATTTTGTCAAACAAAAACAAAACAATAAACAAGCAGGAAAGACTCTAAGCAGATCGAGTTCAAATGTCAATCAGATTAAAAGCCTCAATGTCCAAAAGTAAAATGGAAAACCCCCAATATATTAAAATCACAAAAGAGAATAAATGATGATTATTTGCTCATTTGGGGGGAAAGAAGTCACCCGCACGCACGCGCGCGCGCACGCACACCCCTCTGCAATGTGCACTGGTGAGAGGCATCGTGAGCGTCCATCCTCTCGCAGCCCGGCTGCATCCTCTCCACACGGACGCCTCCTTCTCACTCCTTCTCCGCCTGTCAGGAGGTGGAGCCGCTCTTTGAGCCGCACGCACAGATTAGATGTCACCGTGCGGCTGCGGACGCAGGACATTTGCACTGTAACCCCACAGCAGCTGCTGCCTGCACGTTTCGCGCTCGATGCGCCAAAATAATATTTGCAACAGCCTCTTTTTCTGTTGCAGCACAGCCTCGTGTTGCCGCCACTTTATTTCATTATTTCTCGGTACAGTAGCTCTGCAGTCTTGCTCAGAAATGCATGGGGGAAAAAAGAGAGAGAGAGAGCCGCGGATGCCACCAGGGGCACGCGGACGCGTCTCTGACGCGCGCTACCTGCGGATAAATTACCCGCGTTTACGCGGGGATGTTTTTCGCCACCTTTCTCGCGCCACGAGAAGCCGCGAAGTGGAGCGATGCACCTTTAAACGCACACACGGGATTAGACAGGAGCCTCTGCGGCGTTAACACGAACCTGCCGACAGCTTATTGTCGCCCAGGACGCTTCCTCTCCGTCCCTGTTTGTTTGTTTTTCATGCTGATACATTTTCTGACAGCTCCTCTGCTGCCTTGTCAACACTGGAGTGATCGCGCACAATGGCAGCAGGAGAAGCAGAGGAGGAGGAGGAGGAGAAAACGTGCAAACACCACGCACACACACACATACGCACACACACACACACACACACACACAAATACAAGCTGACTGCATGCAACAAGAGCAGCGCAAACAGCAGCCGCAGCCGCGGTGCAGACGGTGGCTTACTTTCCCAGCTCCTCGTACAGCTGATATTCGTCAGTGAATCTGGTCGAGGTTACAACTGTAGCCATGTTGACTGGAGAGAAGAGGGGAGAGGGGGGAAAGCGCCTCGCGTTTCGGGAGGAGAAGTGGTGAAGGCTCAGAAGGGGAAGAGAGGCTGGAGCTCAGCGAGAGAGTGGGAGGGGAGGGAGGAGGAGAGAGAGAGAGCGAGAGAGAGAGAGAGAGAGAGAGGGAGAGAGGGAGGGAGGTAAACTGTAGTAACAGAGATCCTCTACTAAAAGGAGTCGCTCGGTGCTGGAAGCAGCTGAGTCACATTAACGTCAAACACCGCCAGGCGAGTTTATTCTCAGTATCACATCATTCAGACGCAAAATCTTCACGGACGCCAACAGAGTGTCAAACAGCTGAAACGGAGACAAAAAGGAAGGGACGCGAAAGTAAAAGCAGAACTGTCAGACTAATAGAAAGCCGAAAATTATAAGGCAGAGGTAGAAAAGTGAAAGGAATAGTTCATAAACGAGGAAATCAAAAGAAGTAAAAGCTGCGTTCAGAGGTGTGATCCAGCAGGGACGCAGCTAAGACGTCTAGGTGCGATGCAGCCCCCCCCCCTTTACGAAGCGTTCAAGTAAAGCATCTGAAATTTTAAATGTTGATATTTTGGATGGAAAACGTCGAAAAAATAAGTACAGATGATTCGTTGTAGATCCTCGTCAATGTCATTTTTCAACAAGGGTCAAAAAGTTGCAATTGAAAAAAAATACAATTCAATTTTCGAAGTATGTTTAAATATTTCGGTTGCATTTCTTTCATGTGCGCATCATTGCATCAAACGATGCAGCGAGAAACCAGCACGAAACCACTTTTATCTCTTCCGCATAGTTTTGTTTTGTAAATCTCAGAAATACCTGGCGGAGTGAGACGTCTTTCTGTTTTGTTCCTCTTTGACTGCCGTGGAGGAGATGAGACGCGAAGCCACGCGAGATCTTTGCTGGAGAACCACGAGCTGCGGGTCGACGTGCAGTTTCTGGACCGCCGTCCGTCCGTCTGTCCGTCGGTCCGTCCGTCTCCGGTTAGACGCGCCTCGGCTGACAGCGGAGCGGCCCCTGAACGCAGCATCCCTCCAGTCCAGTCAGACGTGAAGCCGCGATGGCTCAGTGTGAAACCGAATCAGACACGCTTCAAAACGTCGCTGCAGGAACCCCGAAAAAACGCAGTGTGGATTTTATGAAACTTAATGTACAGTTTGTAAAACAGAATGAGAGATATTTGCACATCACCTGATTTTACTACATTTCTGACTCTGTCCTTAAGTTTTGTACAATATAACATGATTTTATTTTGAAAAATAGAAATCAAAGATCGAAAATAGGAATAATTCTGGAGTTGAATGTTCTTATATTACCTTGAAGAATTTCTTCTTACATTTAACTCCTTCCTTTGACTTTTCTCTTTGCTCTATAAAGAGTGAAACACATCGATTGAGTCACTGCGTTTTATGAGTCCATACAGATCGAGTGAATCATGTGAAATAATCCAGTCAGCTGTGACGCGTAGGAATCTACGGTAAAGCGATGCATCAAGAAGCTGTCAAACATCTGGTTCACTCAAAAATTTCACATGTTGCGGTCTCCTTGAGGTTCCTTCGTCACTAGGTTTGGGGTTCACGTGAGTTACGTAACGCCCTGCTGTGTTGTAAAAAATACAACGTTCATGAATACCTCATGATGGAACGCATTAAAATGTCCACGTTTAAGTGTATTTGTGTGTTTTCGGCCGTGTTCGCGGCAGCGGGGGGATTGTGAAGGCCCAGTGCACAGGAAGGACTGCTGGTTGTTTATGTCTGCTCCGATGCTATAGCCTCGACTGACGCAACCACAGGCCGGTGGGATTCATAGCAGGTATCGAGTGGGTGTTTTTCGTGCTTTTAGTCGGTCTGTCTCCCATCGAACCTCTTTTTGTGTTAGAAACGCGATGAATCTTCTTGGTTGTGGAAGCAAGAAACGTCCAATGTGTTTTTAAAAAGCGCTGTTTTGCCAGGAAGCCGTGAACATCTCACACCCCAGAAATCTGTGCAACTACAGAAGTGTGCGACCGCCTTCTCCTCATCCCGCATCGAAACCGCGAGCAAATATCTGGCACGGTGGTTCGAGGGGCTTTGCCGGCGATTAATGAGTGTTTGCAGCGCGAGCAGGAGCAGTGCGACCAGTTTCCCCTCCCGTAATTACAGAGAGACGCTGTGATATGAAAGCCTAATTAGCGAGGGTGCAGAGGTAACGTCGTATTAATTGCTGAATAGCCGCAGATGCTTCCCGGCGACGTCGCCGTGAGACGGGCCCCGGGTTGTGGCGTTGCTGTGGCAGGTTGAAGGGTGGGCGGACGGGGCGGCGCGCCGAGCGGCCGGTCACGACTTCTGAAGCTCGTGACCTCTTGAGATAAACGTTCCCTCTGAAAGGAGTCAACAGTTTCCTCCTCAGCGCCGGTTGCTTCGAAACCACAACTGTTCGTGAGTAACGTCGTCCATGAATGTTTCCGAGACGTCTCCTCTTTCCTCCATAGAATGCACGCCGTAAAAGACGACAACCCCGTTCATTTAGGAGGCAAAAGACATTTTCAAGGGTAAAAATCTGGCGGAAATAGTTTCCAGTGGGTCGAAAACGGGATCCCGCTGTCCAACGTTATTTTATTCCAACAGTTTGTTCTCAACACGTCGTAGAATCGGTGCAGACGGTTGTCGTACAACGTATCATTTCGCATATTTTCCAGGAGATCTGCAGCCGAGAAGAATCCTGAAGAATGACATTTTTCAGAGGACAGAAGCTACAAAAGTGCCAAGAAGAGGTCGGTTTCCCATCTTTTTTTTCCCATTGGGGGGTTTATTTAACTCATTCCTGGTTAACCTCAGCTGACCATGCCTGAGTCGTGGGCTACTGCGTCTGGGGGGGGGTTCCTGGAAAGCACTCAGGGGGTCAAGGACCCTGCTCGAGGGCGGCGAGGTGGGCGGGAAACTTTCCCCCCTTCAGGATTCAATCTGGCGTCTCGCTGCTGATCGGATTGGAAATCCCCTCCGTGAACCACGAGGCCTTCGCGGACCCCCGTCTAAAGATTTGAGGCTACATGACATGTCCGTCAGGCTTCTGTGGCTCTGTGATTCCACAGGCTCCTCCCACTCCTCAAATAAAACAACCCCTGTGCCGAGTTATCTGAAATAAGAAGCGGTTGTGGCTCTTTGTTCCAAGCGCCTTGCGGTCTTGACACTGTAACAGCAGTGTTGTGGAGCCTTGCAGGCCAAAGGGGGAGTGACTCACCCTCCAAGAATGTTTTCGTCCCGTCTCATTCCTGCTCTGCATAACCCCCCCCCCCTCCCCCCTCCCACCCCCCTCCTGCTGTAACATCCCTGGACTCTCGTGGTTCGGAGGTGTTTGTGTTGACAAACACCCCCGAGGTCAAAGGCTCCCACCGACAGCCGAGGTGTCTCGCTGGCTGCCGTCAAGTGAATGTGGTTTTACAGTTTCCTGAGGATCCGTCTGTCACCGCCAGCACGTTCGAATGGAACCATCACAGCTCGGTGGCGACTACTTGACGCTCCAGCGTGGCCCACGGTGAGCACCGGTATGAGTTTGTTGCCTTATCGGCCAAGGATTAGGGTGGCAGCGACCGTTGGGTGAGACTCAGTTGAGCCGTCGATGTCTCACAGAAGGAGTTTGGTGGAGCAAAGACTGTTGCCGAAACGCCAACACGACATACATCCCGTGAATATAATGGCTTAGTTTCGAAACAGAAACATGAGCCCATTGTGTTTAACTTCCAAGAGTTTCACAAAAGATCTGACGATGTGAAGGTCCCCTTACATTCAGCCGATTACAGAGCAGTGGAAGTGACAGCTCCCTCCCACAGACTGGGTTGCGCTGCGCGCTCACATGTGTGTGTGTGTGTGTGTGTGTGTGCGAGAGTGTGTGTTGGCGTGACACCTCCTCTGTGATTTATATCCTCTGACAGTGCCTTATTTCTGCGGGCCATCGCAGTATACTGGGAATGTGATGTGTGGGCATCAGAGCGATTGTCCTCACCAGCGTCTCTTCTGAAAAATCTCATCGTTTGGCGTCTCGAGTGGGAAATGCATGAGAGTGAAAACAGTTAATTTAAGGACTGGAACCTGTGGATGTTCAAAAGTATTTGCAGCATAATATTTTTTTTAACGGTTGCGAACTCCAGGTCAGAAAACAAGCCGTGAAACAAGATTACCACTTGTGTCGAATGAATGCGGTGAATATCTGGGTCACCGTCGCCGCTGCAGTCATGGGAAAGGCTGCCCAGTTGTCCAGAACACACTCGCTGACAGCCTCCACATGGGGAGAAGCCACGGAGTGTCATTGCCTGAAAGGTTGATGCAGTTTCACGAAGCGCTAAACTGAAGCTAATCCATGGAATGTTGATTGAAGGAAGGGGGCGGAGCTTCTTTGGTGGCACAAGTGGCTTCTGCCTACAAAGGATTGCAGATGTGCACCCAAATCCAAGACACTTCAGGAGGGGTTTTTTGTGCGAGCACCATCTTGACTCGATTCTACTCGGCTCTGCTCGACTCTATTCTACTTGACGCTCCTTTTTTTTACTGATGTCCCCAGACTTTAGGCCAACTGGATCATTTGACGCCCCTGATGTTGACCTGTCAAGTATCACATTGACTGAGAGAAAACAGGAAAAGGGTCGAACAGAAAGGCTTCAACTACCTTCATCTATTGTGTTTCCTTCCTTATACGTTTAAATTTCAAGCATGAACCAGCAAAGCTGAGAGACGCTGACGAGGTCGGACTGAGTGTGACACCAGCAACACAAGACAGATCACATTCAGCCTCGTCCTTTCACTTAATTCTCACTCTAAATGTGTGCTGCTCATACAGGGAGGCTTTTTTTCCCCCCACCAAACAAGGCTTTTTAATCTGATACACAGGCTCTTCAGACACGACAGCCCCCCGCAGCCTCCCAGGAACTCTCCCCCTCTTCCCTCCTCCACTCTTTTTATTTAACTGTACGCCACAGAGCTCTGAGCGAAACTCGGCTAATGCGTCTAACTCGATCTTCCAAATGAGCACGAATAAGTGAGTAGGAGAGGAGCAAAATGAGAGATGAGGCGGGTTAGTTTACCGCAGAAACGAGCAACAAGCTGAGGGGATGAAAGAAAAGAGGGAGGCTGATGGAGGGAGGAAGAAGAGGAAGAGGAGGAGGAGGAGGAGGAGGAGGAGGAGGTGTAAGAAGTTGACCAGAGGGGGAAGAGATGGTGGAGAAGGACAGCTGAATATTCATTATGAGGCCGCTGGGGAGAAACCCACAGCCCTGTTGCTGCGATGTGTGGGATCGCTGCAGACGCTCACACACTGAAACACTGCTACACGCACACACACACACACTGAATAAGACACACACACACCTAAAGGCTGGGGTCAAGGAGAGAGGCGCTGCGCACTAACACTGTTGGAGCTGTTTACAGAGTCACGTTGTTTAATAAACGTTGCTTCAGCAGTACCAGCCCCAGAACTGTTCCCATCAAGCTGCATCACAGCACCGAAGGCACAAACAGCCCAGTAAATCAGGCCACGTGAGTTCCGGACTGACCCGGCTCGGATTCACGAGGAAACGCGAGCATAATGGACGAGCCCTTTCGCCGTCCGCTGCTCTGAAATTGAGCAAAAATAACAGAGTCCTCAGTATTTACAAATCAATACTCCATTATTTTGCCGGTCCAGCCCATCTGAGAACAAACTAGATATATGTGGCACTTTACAAAGTAATCTTGTGAGCGGTTGGTCCCTGAAATACTAGTTTAATTTCCCTCTAATTATAAGCCAGATGAAGACTTTTCCATTAGAGAGAGGAAGGGACTCGATTTCAGCATGAAACATTACTCACCTCATACGCTGAACCAGAAGGTTGGAGCTGCTCAGTTTCAGCTAAAATAACCAGTTAGTGAATTATAGCAGATGATGAATCACTCTAACAAATCTTTTCCAACACAGTTTGCATTTTTTTTCTGATCTGAGACCCGTGAAGCTTTTTGAGAAAGTATGTCACAAAATGTGCTTCTCCTAAATCCTAAGGATTCAACGCTTCACTAACTGCAAAGGCTTTAAGTGTTAGTAACCCACCTGCACCACTTGTGTTGTTTTGTTTCAGTGATCCTTGATTTTATTCAAATTAAACGTAACACAGCGATACAGTAAAGCAGCATTTCTCGGTCTGTAAACGAGCCGTTGTTGGTCGGTCGGTCGGTCGCTGCTGCAGGCTCTGGACATTTGTGGTGGTCAGAGGTCCTTTGAAAGGCAAGAGGAGCGGACTGCCAGCCGAAGTGAGTCCGCGTGACCCCCGAAGAACAAAGGAACAAGGTGACATTTGACAAAAACAACCCCCCACGGGTGCCTCCGTGTCGTCCTCGGAGGGTCCTCTCGGATGATTAAGAGATGAGACACAGAGGGGTCACTGCGGGCCTCACTTCCACATGCACGCACTCCAGCTCTATCTGTATTAATCAAAGTATTCATGAATTCGGGGCGTGCGCGCCCGCCGACGCGCGCGTCTGCTCCCCGCGCGGCCCGATGACGGCCCACAGTTCCCCCCGCTGCTCCGGCTTGGCCGCAGGACAGCGGGTGAGTCAGCGTGCTCAGCCAGCCGAGGAGCCCTGTCTGCTTTGTCTATCAGGGCTGCCTGTTTATCTGCAGACCTCCAGTGTTTGATCTCGGCTCCATTTCATCTCTTTGACCTGGAAGTTTTCTTACCTGCTGCTCTGTCTTCCCGGTGGTTTCCATTCCTCTCTCTCTCTGTTTACTTGTTCTTAGATAAGGGTCTTGATTCTCTAAATGTTTATTTTCAATATATATTTTTAAAAAATGGCGATATTTGTACAAATATTGTTGGGAGAGACATTTAGAATATGTTGTTTCTCTGCAGACGTGACCCCACTTTCTTGAAAAGGGCTTTTAATTTGCATAATCTGCAGTGTTTGATCTTCATCATCTTCCTTTTCTCGCTGTCTTCCTCCTGCCCGTTCAGGCCCAGCCAGGGGCTCCACACCCCTCCGTGGAGCTCGGGATCCGCCATGGGATCGTCCGGTGGATTTCTGGGCAGGACAGCTGTCTGGTTGTACTCTGCCAGCCGCATGAGAAGATGTTTCACCACATCCGGTCGGGCCCGCGCGAGATCGAACCTCTCGTAGGGGTCGGAGGTGACGTTGAACAGCCACACCGACTTCCCGAGCTCGTTGCGCCGCTTCTCGAGCCTCTGCCACCGCTCCGGACCGTCGGGGAGAGCCTGCGGGGGTATCCAGTCCCCGTCGCCCACGTTCCCCGTCAGCAGCTTCCAGTCGCCGGCCCTCAACGCCGCCCTGACGGCCGTGTCCCAGATGCCAAAGCCGTTGAGGACCAGCGCCTTGTCGTACGGCTCCCCGGGCTTCCTGGAGACCGGGTCGATGTTGAAAAGGATCTCAGAGCGCGGACTTGGAAGCCCCTCACTGACGCTCCCCCACACATCGTGACCGTCGAGACCAGGGAGAGGCCCCGAGGACCCAGCGAGACCCAGTAATGTTGGATACCAGTCTGAGATATGAATCAGAGCTCTGCTTGCGACTCCCTTCCTCCTCAGGAGGGGACTGTGGACGAATCCCACAGCTCGGACGCCTCCTTCCCAGTAGGTCCCTTTCCCACCCCTCAGGGGCCAGTTGCTGCCTCCAGACAGCGGCTGCCCACCGTTATCAGACGAGTAGATCAGCACTGAGTTCTGATAGAGTCCGGTCGCCTTTAGTTCCTGGACAACTTGTGCGACCCCCTCGTCCAGGCAGCTCAGCATGGCGGCGTAGTGGCGCCTGAGACGGTTGCTCTGAGAGTCGTAGCGGTGCAGGAAATGATCCGGGGCCTGTAAGGGCGTATGAGCCGCCTGGAGGGACAGATAGAGGAAGAGTGGTGTTTGCGGGTCGTGGCTCCTCAGTATCTGCTTCACCCTGACGGGAAATTGAAAACATTCAAGGTCTTGTGCAGTTTTCAGCCTCATTTTTTTTTCATTGTTTGAGTCAAACTTCGGTGCTCACCTATCGATGTAGAGAAGAGTGGAGTAGTTCCCGCCCATCTCCCAGGCCGGTCTGTCGCCGTCGTGGAGGTCAAAGCCGCAGGCTTCAGCACCGTCGCAGCTCCGGTAGGTGAAGTGGTCTCCACTGCCAGTCAGGGTTCCCAGGAAGCTCTGAAAGCCACGTCCTGTAGGGAGGCAGCTGGGCCTGCAGAAGCCAAGGTGCCACTTGCCCACCATGTGCGTGGCGTATCCGGCTTCAAGCAGGCGCTCCGGTAGGGTGGGGACGTCTGGAGGCAGGCAGAGGGGCTGGCGAGGTCTGATGATCGAATGCTGGAGTCCAGTGTGAATTTGGTAGCTGGTTAAAGCAAAGAAATATACATTATTGCATCTATTACAAACCTACATATAGAGCAAGTTCACCAAATCATGGCCACTTGCAGGATTTTTGTCTGATACCTTGCAAACATGCGCTAAAAAATACAAATGCATTTGGTAAATTTCTCCAAACAGCAGAGATGAATCACAAATATGGAATGTTTACCAGATTTTCTTACTGTATAGATTTTCTTTCTATATTTATTCTCTAACTGCATACAAACTTACCGCCCTGTCATGAGTTGACTGCGGGACGGAGAGCAGATTGGCTGGACGTAATAGTTCTCTAGTTTGACCCCCTCTGCTGCCAGCTGGTCCAACGCCGGCGTGTGGACGTCTGAGCCGTGGTAGCCAATGTCCCCGTATCCCTGGTCGTCCACCATGACGAAGATGAGGTGAGGTGGCCGGGTCCCTTTCGTCCCCTCGGTGCCGAAGCAGCCGAGGCCCCCCAGCAAGGTCATGCCAATCACCAGGAGAGGCACTGGGCAGATCCCTCCTCTCATGTCCAGTAAAATCCTCCGACACTCCAGCCAGTGAAGTCCGACTTTGTCTGCGTTTCCTTCCGATCTCCAGACAGCTTGTGCATGCGGGAGAGATCCGTGGATCAGAGGGAGCTCGTCCAAACGTCCCACCTGCCCACCGAAGCTCGAGTCGACGTCCTTTCCTGGGGCTTGTTTTGTTTCGCGAGTCGAGGCTGATCTGGTGCCAGCGGCTTCGAGGCGGGTGGAGAGAGACTTGGGGCAGAAGGGGAGGACGCTGGCAAAGGTTTGCGCTGGAGAAAAAAAGACGGAGAGGTCTCCATTTTTTTGCATCTCCTTGTTACATTCCGGTGTACTTCGTGGCGCCTCACACTGCCACCAAAAAGAGCTGGAAAAAAACTGCATATATTACACAACTTACACACTAACTGTCGAGATATACTGACCTTTGCCCAGTTCAACTCATCAACAAGTCACTGAAGGATTGTAGAACAAAGTATTTGTAAGAATTACCAATAAAGCAAAAGCTTTGATCTATTAATCTCTCTTTATGAGCCTTTACATTGAAACCTGACGTGATCTCTTCTGCAGTTTGCTGAGAGGAAAACATTTCATACCTAAAACAGTGGACCAGCCTCAAAAATGACATGCTAAGCCTGCTACAATATGCTGTAGCTTGGAAGACTATAACAAAAGCTGATCCATCAATAAGAAATCATTATTCGTGTTCGTTTCCTCGACTCCTGTTGAAGTTCCCACTGCTCGTTTACAAAACAACAAATCTAAATCAAACGACGCCTGTCATCAGGCTGTCGTCACCTGATGTCACTGCATTAGTAGTCACCTGATGGTAATTATCATTCGCAACATACTGAAAACCCGGTCGACAGGGGAAACAGGAATCGTGGTGTGAATGTTTGGTCGGCCACGTGGCTCTCAGCCTTCACCTCGCTGTCATCTTCTCCCCACGACGCTGAGAGGAAATCGATGCCTCAAAAACGAGTCCATTTCCCAAGATTTGGCAGCACACCGCCGCTGCCTCACCCTGGGGGGAAATTTCACGGGCTTTCTACCCCCAGCGAGAGCGAGCGGTAAGATTTGGAAAGGTGATGTCGAATGAGGCTGGAAGAGATGAATTTATAGCAACGGAAACATTTAGGACGAGTCGCAAAACAAAAGAAAAAACCCCAAGAATGAAGCATCGCAGGCGAAGCAGCATTAAGGGATAAGAGCCCTTCGCCGTCAAGGATGAGATAGTACATCGTAAACAAAGTGGCATAAAGGGAGCAGTCACTTTGTCTCGCTGAGTGTGTACGTCGGGGTCTCTGGGTGTAGCCATCAGTTTGCCTCGGGGAAATGCGGGGCGACATGAACTCCGTTTTACCGCTGCGAGAAGGGGGGCCGGCGAGGGGAGTGGGGGGGGTTGTAAAAATGGAAAGTGACAAATGTCTTCTTGAGGAGCGGAGAGAGAGAGAGAGCCGGGGATTGTGCTCTTTGCTCAGCTGTCTGAGGGGGATGCAAGGGGGGGAAATGCACAGTATAGACTCCATAGTGACCCCATGTTGTGAGGACTTCCAGCTAAAAAAAACAAAACAAAAATAAACATCACGAACTTAACGGCGCTCCATTTTTTAACTGCAGCTCGATCTTTGCTACTATTTCAGTACAGTCGTGTGCCGTGTTTTCAGCACGAACAGCGTAAAATATACTTTCTGCATGACAGAGAAAAACAGAAAAGGATGCAACCCCAGTGTGTCTTTGTACAGTTCGAGCATGTTCGTACAGTAAGTGTGTCTGTTTGTGTCTGTGTGTGTTTGTGTGTGTTAGTGTGTAGTTGGAAAGAGGCAGTGGTGCAGATGAGAAGAAGGGAGTAGCAGTGGGTGTGATTTATTCATGACGACGAATAAGTGACTCACTCGATCTGGAGCCACTCTGTTGAGCCCGAGCTTAGGTGGAGTGTGTGTGGTGTGTGTGTGTGTGTGTGTGGCTCAGGTATTACAGATGTTGTAGGGACCGAAGTCTGTTTACGGACTTGCCTCTGCCTCATGGTAAACAAAGTGACGTCCACCCTTGATGTGATCCGTTATTCCTTTTGGTGGGGAAGTGTTTCAGGGATCTAAAAGGCCCCCATGTGACACAATTTTTGCATTTCATGCACTGATTTGTGGTACAGTGAGTGGGGGTCAGTCTAAGCACAGGAAGCTGATCAACCAGAAACCAACTAATGTGAATCCACTGGCTCAAAAGTGGACTTTTTCAACCATTTTTCTCCACATTTCTCAATTTTTCTATGCTGTGGACCACTTCCTCATTTTTTTGATTTACTTGAAGCTTCGAGTGACCAATTAAATAATGAATTCTTCAGTGTAATAGTTATTTAAATACACGTCAGACTGTGTAATCCAGAATTACATCAGTGGAGGCTGGAGGCAGCGGTGTACGAGGGCAGTGAGACATCAGACGGACGTCGTCACTCGCACCAGCCCTGAAGGTGACACTGACAGAGACCCTGGCTGTGCTGCTCCTGAAATACTCCAGGATCATCTTCCAGCAGACAGAAACTCAATCCACTCCTTATTCTCCTCACCTCGCACAGTGATGGATTGACAAGAAGAGGCCAGGTGGGGGTGGGGAGAGGAGGGGCGAGGGGGGGGGGGGGCTCGCTCAGTCTTGTCACATCCAGCCGACCACTCAAACGATGGATGTCGTTGGCCTCATGTCGGATTCTTCAACTTTGGGCAAACTTTTTCCAGCGTCCTCCTCCTCCTCCTCCCTCCTCCTTCCTCCCCCTCCTCCTCCTCCTCCTCCTCCTCTCTCTCAGCCCTCCTTCGAACCTTCTCGGCTGGGCCGTTTCATCCTGTCAGACGTTTCCCTCCTGGGAGAGAGAGTGCTGGCTTTGACTCATCAAAAATGAAAAGGATTACACAAGCTCAATATGTGCATGTGTGTGTGTGGAAGAGTCAGTGTCGTGATGTTACAGGCAGTGAAGGGTGCCACCCTGAGGATGAAAGGAGTAATACATGTGGATTGTTAGCTGAGCTCAAACTGAGATCGAAGCCGAGGTGGAGGCACGTTTCTTTTAGGTACAAACATCTACTGTGTGCAGGCTGTGGACGGAACAGCCAGAAAGTGTCCTCGAGGAAACATTGTGACTGTCACTCATCTGCTGACTCTCCGAGTTCCCCCCATCCAGGTCTGGAGATGAAGAATTCAGTGGCAGTTGGGGGGGGGGCACCACGTATTTTTTTCATTCAGGAGAACAGAGGAACAACCAGGGAACTCGTTTGGGAGGACGGCACTGAATCTCACACCTCCGGCTACCCTGGTCCAAGATTCAGACCAGGCCAGTGTCCAGTTTGCAAAGGGACGTGATAATGTCCCTAAAAATTAGTCGCATTAAAAGGGGATCTATTCTGAAACTGGATCTGATCGTTTAACGGCCATTAAAGTCACGGCTAAAAATCCAGAGAAGTGAGAGAAGTGTTTGCAACTCAAGTAAAGTCAGGCTGCAATATGTGAAGCTATTTATATTTATATATTTCTTCTCTATAATATTTAAAGGACTTGGAACAATACAGAGAAAGTTTACGCGATTAAAAGAAGTGCTGGAAGCTTTTGTTGTGAAAAATCTATTTTTTTAAAAAATCGTCACAGAAAAATGGAAATCTCAAGTCTGATGTTCTGTATCAGAACTTTATCAGAAAATTTAATTTGTCTACACAACCCCTTGTATAGAATTTAGTTTGGGAATGTATTTTTCCAGGTGGCTCAGACTGACCTGTTGTGCCAAATATTTTCAAACTTTGAAAAAAAAGGTGAAATACGTCCCAGTCAAATTGAAGCCTCTTGACAAAATCCTGTCTGGCGCTGCGAGGGTCCGAACAGAAGCAGCGGCTTGAACCTGTAAGAAGAAATCTGATGAATTATAGACTGAAGAGAAAAGCTGCAGTATTCTGCAAAATGTCAGAATTAGAACTGCTCCAGAAGAAAAAAATAGAAGAAGCAACCTTTTTAACTTGACATTTTGAAAATGTGAAGCTCTCCAGGGTCAGTAAATCGTGTTTCCTGAAAGGCTACGGCAGCCTGTCGAGCACAAGCCGCTCTCTAAAGCTCCTCCTTTAGACAACTTTCTTTTAGCTGTACATATTTCATGTGGGAGATGCGGTGTATGCATTCTGAGGATGTGAATCACAATGTTAGGATTTCCTTTCATTTTTGAGGACAGTCTAATAATATTCCTTTTTAAAAAATGACCTAAATTAAGGAAATGTTGGTAAAAGTTGGCATCTTTGATCTCTGCATGCGTTTTGTTTCCAATGAAACAGATAGACGGTTCATCTCATGCACTGCGTTCACTAAAAGCTCAGTTTACATCATGTTTATTTGCATGTCAGTCTCATTTTTCACCCGGCCTAAGCGGTGGGGGGGGGGGGGGGGGGTCGTGGTTGGCAACGGCTGGTGGGCAGTATCTGGCACAGACGCCGCAGTTAAAGGGCACCGAGTCGGTGCCTGCTGCTCCTCAAGAAAAAGCTGCCTGTCAAAAAGTCTCGTCGGGGGACGGCGAGCTGTGCCGGCAGAGAAGTCATTAACCACAGAAAACAGCATCAAGGGGGCAGAGAGAGAGAGAATGACTGCACGCCCGTCAGAGCGAACCGAACGAGGAGGAAAGCCTCGAAAGGACAGATAGTCACACAAACTAATTAACCAGACGAACATGAGAGGGACAAAGCTGTCGTGTCCTTTAACGTCCAAAGGGAACCGAACTCCTCACTGGGCTGCAATCTGAACACGCTCCTTTCAGCCATTTGGCTCCTGTTGCACAATAGAAAAGGAATGGAAAATAGAAAAGACCACCGGGTAAAAACATCAATCTGTCGCACTAAATTCACACGATTTCCATCTAAATATGAGGGAGTACAAATGTTTCTTGACTTTCTGAAGCCACTCTCTGCATTGCAGTTTGCAATTTATTGCTTTGTTTTTGAACCTTGTGCAATCAACAATGTTGATTTCGGACTTGAGGTGCATCTAAAGCAGCTTTTCATCCCTTTCAAACGACCACAAACTCCAAAAATTGAATTAAAACACTGAGAATTGACGACATAAAACCTGCAGGTGAGCAGACAGGCCGCCATATTTCAACCACTAGGGGGAGTAAAAGGAGTAAATGCCATCAGTGTTTCAAATACACCTCGGTTGAGATATCTGTGAAGTACCTTTAGTCTCCAGAGTGAACAGAAATAGAAAATAAATGAGTATTTTGTCTTATTTCTCAGCTCTGATGCTCATCTGCGATACTGTTCGCTTCGAACTGACAGCATGTGAAGGAAGATAGTGTGTCATCTTTTTTTTCTGACTGTCTGACCCAGGACTGATCTTGGTTTCTATCCTGAGGTCTGGAGACAGCTGCACGGCGAGCCTGCCAAAGGGGGCAGCTATCATTGGCAACCTCCTGCAGCAGCATTGATAATGGCCACGTCCGCCGCGGTGAGGTGATCGCTCAGCCTCTATCAACAGGTCTGAAGGCCTGCCAAGGAACCGCAGGAAAATACAACATAGTGGAAATGAGTTTACAAACGCTCAGACCTTGTCAGCGATGACAGGCCATTTCTGAGGGAACTTTCAAAATAAAAGCAGCTTTAGCGATCAGAATTTTAACAAATCAACTGTAATAATATTGATTTCAATCTGACATAGCTTGAATGTCAAACTTAATGCAGTGTTTTGCTTGCAATCTGATCAAATCTAGTCTAATATTATTGTG
>JASSRZ010000014.1:2263026-2293680 GCA_032164315.1 Malacoctenus gilli | reverse complement strand
TTTGTAAGCCTGTGTGCGTATCTCAGCATGGAAGGAGAAGCGTCTTTATTCTTAGCATCAAATGGAGGTCTAAAATTCTGCGACTGTACAAACAATGAATAGCAGCGATTGACAACTACTCAGCACTGTGATATTTAGGCAGGCTATCTATCCAGTGTTGGCATAATAAGTTGTCCCCAAAGGCTGAACGATGACAGCCTGAAATGTCTCCAGATCCCAAAGAGCTGTCAAGATGCGGCGGCCGCTTCACACCAACTGGTACTGAGGACGCTCCGCTCCTCGTCTACATCGGTGATTTGTATCGGAGGCCCTTTCGATAAACTGAGGGGGTCTTGGCGAGGGAGCGGCGGGCCGCTATCACGGGAGGTCTCTACTAAAGGTTACTAATGACCTCAAAGCCAGATATGAAACGCTGCCATTTGGATGATGCTCGTGCTAACGTCGCCTCGGCCCACAGAGAAGCGGGCAAAGCGGCAGAGGTGCCGCTGGTGTGTCCTATTTTTGGAGGGGGGCTATCAGCCACCCAGTGGCACAGGTCTGAGTGACAGGACAAGTGTTGAGTTAGACCCTCCCCCTTGCTCAACTGGAACAGGCATTCCTCAGTGTAAGCAGACACAGACCCACCCACCCACCCTCCACCCCCGTCATACGTCTCTCTTCTTCTCCCTCCGGCTCTCCTTTGGCCATGACGGTCGGCCCACTCTTGGTATGGGTGGGCACACGGAGATGTGTGTGTGTTGCGTGTGCATGTGCGCGCGCGTGTGTGTTCAGGTGCGAGCGTTGGCCTTGGAGCTCAGAGGGAAGTCAGCGCCCGGACAGTGTGGCAGGCGACGAGCAGGTCAGAGCTCTGGAAGGGGGCCCTGACCGCTGACCATGGGGCCGACGCACTGACGGGGGCCCCTCGTTGAAACACAAGAACCAAAGCGAAACAAGGAAAATATTCAAGGAGAAAGAAGGGAACTCGAAAAGAAAAAACAAAAACAAAGAAAGAAAGAAAGAAAGAAAGCAGAACAATGGTAGCCGAGGAAGTGATAATCACATTGTCCGGTGGAGCGCCGTGGGGGTTTCGTCTCCAGGGGGGCGTGGAGCACCAGAAACCACTCCAGGTGGCAAAGGTAAGGCGGACCACTCACAGCTTGGACAGCGGCCAGCGTTTCAGCGCTTTGAGAGTGAACACTGGAAAGTCGAAGTCTGTGTCGGATTTCTTAGCCTTACAAAGCAGAAGTGAAACATCAGCTGAGATATATTGGGGGGGGGGATTTAAGGAGCTGCGAACAAAGCTGAAGTGGAATATTGGCAGGCGCGCAGCTTGGTTTGGGGCCTGAACATGAGTCACAATCTTGTTTCAGGGCCGTGTGGGCCCAGACCGCTGAATGGGTGAACTTTACACTTCAAGTGCAGCAGCGTCAGGCAGCCGAATGCCTCCCAGTCGGGTGTTGTCGCCTGATTGGAAATGTCCGAAAGTTGAATGTGGGCTGAAAAGGGGATCGACTCAAAAGTCTGAACATTGTCTCAATGAACTTCTTGGTGCGTCTTTGACTCTCACTGACACTGACAACCACTTGTGCTTTGTGCACGTAGGGGATCATTTTTTTGGATGCTTTGGAATTGAATATGAGGAGTTTCTGCAACTTTTCATCCTAAATGTGATCTGTGCTGCTCCATTACATCTCAGAAATAAACTCAAATCACCTCAACAATCATACCGTTTGTTCAAATTCAAAGACAACTTCTAACCTGCACAATTTGTTGATAAAAAACTGTGTGAGTACAGAAGGAACAGATTAGAGAACAAACAACTTGATTGTGTTGATTCCCGGAGCTTCAGATCAGATTCAAGGTGAACTGTGCTGCTCGTGTTTCGGCTGTTTGTTCACGATAACACTCGTACAAGAAAAGAGTCGATTAAAATGTGTGATTCTCGGATAGAGACGCTTGTCTCCTTTTACTCCACAAGAGCAAATTCCCAATGAGGAAGAATTTACTACCCGAAGTGGCTGGTTTCAATCGGAGAGAATAAAGTTTGAAATTATATCCATGGTGAAATATATACCGGATAAAAAGATTAATGAGGATTGCGAGTAGTAAAAAAAATATATAGCTCTTTTAAAAGGTCACGCTGAGAATATGAGAGAAAAAAAAATACATCACATTTATCTTTAATTCAATACTTCAATTCCCTATTTTTTTTAACTGTTTCTTCTCAGTCAATCAAACGAGTTCTGATTTTCTAAAATGAATTTGACACTTTTGGCTCAAACTTTAAAGACAAATGACTGCTTTGACATTCTGGTTTTACAGCCCCTTTACACACATTTGTGAAGCACACATTCACACACATGTGACTTACACTTTCAATATTTGTTGACTTAGCAAAAGTACTTTTCTGGGGGACTATTTATAGTTGCGCGGCAGCAGGTCTCGGGGTCAGCCAAGGTGTGTGTTTCAGCTCAGTGCTAAAAAAATGAACCTCACACACTATTTGGGGTCGCTGGTATCAAGAGAAAAAGTCTTTCATGTGGTGTAAAGAAAAAAAGCTTGGTTAAAAAGGCTTCGTTCATGTGAATGTTTCAAGATGAAACTCTGCTAAAAAAGCAAGAAAAATAACACCTTTACCTGATTTAAATTTGATATGCATGTAAATTTCAAATCATGCTTGATTGAAGCAGTTGTAACATAAACGTCTGATCAGGATTGGACATAATATAAAGTCCGTGTGGAGCCAAAACTCCAGTGAACCATTTGACCTTCATTCACGCTGTCTGTCTGTCTGTCTCACGGCCCTTGAATGGATCGGTCCTAAACATGCAAAAAACAAACTGATCCAAACTTTATGAAGTTCTGCTTTCCTTACAAACGACTGAATCAGCTCAGAAATGTTCTTTTAGAAGTAGTATTATGTCCATCTGAGAAACGTTTTCTGGGTCTCTTTTCTGAAGCAAAAACACTTCCTGCAAACAAAGCCACCATTTGATATCAATATATTTAACAATAATATTCAGGTTTGCATGATTGGGAGGTCAACAACTCGGTCACAAAGTCACCTTTATGTTGGTGAACAGCTGTTTGGGCCCGACCGTCCAAACCCGCGTGCTCCTTCACCCCTGAGAGCAGGAAGACACAGTCTTGTCAGGACCCACAGTATGTCGTCCCCAACAGGTGGAGCAGCGCGCAGCTCCGCTCGGAGAAGTGTGTCGGTGGCAGGTTCACCCCCCCCACCCCCACCCCAGCCCCTCCCCCCATTAGCCTACCTACTGCATGTTTGTATGCGTATTTATACGACTTTCCGTGTATTCTCGTCCCCGGTCCATGTGGTCCATGTGTGCGAGCATGGAAGGGTATTATAACTGTTGTGATTTGCAACCGCAAGGTGACTGACTGAATGAATGGCTGTCACCCTGTGCCACAAGCATGCACAGGCCACTTTGAAAGGCTTAGCTAAATGGGGACATGGGATTTCATTACAGGCGAACCAGAATAGCTGGGAAGGAAACTAATTAGGCCAACCAAAGCAACACTTCTTTATCTCTGAATCGCCACTTTCGAGACACGGTGAAGTGGGGGGGGGGGGGGCTGCCCGGACGGGGAGAAAACTCACCTCCGCGTGGTCTTCCCTGTGTGACACGTCGGATATTGCTCGCGCGGACCTGAGGCGGTTCAAGGTGGGCATAACGCCACGCCGCTGACAGACGTCAGGCACAAATAGCCGAGCACCAAATGAAGATGGCTGCTGGCTGGCATTTCCCTGTTAAAGTGTGCATGAGTGGTCCGCCCCGGCTGTAATATGTGGCGTCCGTCCGCAGCAAGACGGAGCTGTCAGGACCCAACCTGCTTTCTGTCAGTCACGGTAACCCACCGAGACAAGACAGCAGAATTGTTCTCTGTCGTGGTTTGTTCTCGTATTCTTTGCCACTGCAGAAACTTAACACACACGCTTCCCTCAGACTATTATTGGATTGAATCAGTATACGGTCACGCCAAACCTACAGGCCTCAAGATATATTTGAAGCAAAGACATCCCCAAATAATAAGCAAGAATACTGACCCCATACCATACAGGCCGAGCACGGCCACACCTCAAATATTCAGACGTATGTGATTGATGAAGAAACGCTTTAGATGCAGACATGCAATTCTATCCAATTGTCAGTGTTTAGATTTATGGACTTATTTGGGGTCCCCTGTGACTCTCTGTCAATTGCCAGACTTGAATCATGGCTGAAACTTGTTGCACGTCTCGTTTCCCGTGAAGGTGCGTAAACGCAGCAAGGCTTGCAGGGCCGGGCTGCAGGAGGCCGACGAGCTGGTGTCCATCAACGAGCAACCATGTGGAACGCTCTCCCACGCCCAGGCCATGGACCTCATCGACAGCTCCCCGGGGGTCCTAAACATCCGAGTCAAAAGGTCTGAGGAGGACGAGGCCGGCTGAACAGCATCCTTGGCCGATTTTAATGATAAGGAGAAAGATGAAGCTCAGCCACATCCGTCTCCTGCCGTTCAACAATAAACCCCAAACATCTGATACGCACTCATCTAACTTTGCTCCGTTTCAATCTCTTCGCCTCCTTGCAGAGCCCCCGCTGCTTTTCAGTCCGTGGTGCTCGTGACCCGAGCCCCGTCTCCACGTATAGACAAAGAGTACCGGGCTGCTCTGAGAGCCATGTCGCCCACCCATCCTCATCACGCGCCGGTCCGTGAGGTCCACCGCAGCCGCTCCTCCCTGACCAGCGGCCTGACGTCCCCGCCCGGTAGCGAAGCTTACTACGGCGAGACCGACAGCGACGCAGATGTCGCGGGCTACGAGAGGCAGCGTCGGCAGAAGCGCCGCAGCCCCAGCAACTCCAACCCCGCGAAACCAACGGGACGGACCTCCCCCGAGGGCGGCGAGACGTCGGAGATGAGCGGCTACGACAGCGCTCCAGACGCGCAGGTCAACCCCCGTTTGTTGGAAGGACGTGGGGGAGATGGAAACGGAAAAGGGGGGCTGCCGGGTGTGGCCAGGAGGGAGGTGATCTACCAACCTCCTGGTCCGGGAATGTGGTCCTCCCAGACATCCACCGAGACCTCCTCCATCATCTCCTCGGCGGACGACCAGGGTCAGCGGGATGCGGGGCAGGAGGAGGATAGTGGCTTCTTAGAGCCCGCCAACGTGCCCCTGGTCTCCCCCGAGAGAGCCAAGGAGGCTCTGATGCTGAGCTCCCGCAACCAGCTTGTGCCCATGGTGGGTCCTCTCAGCAAACCCATTGACGAGGAGCTCACAACAACCTACATGGAAAAAGCCAAGCAAGCCAGTGAGTAGAGACAAGAGAACCCTGACATGGACCACTGCTTCATAGATGTTGTTGACACGCTATTGGTAGAGATGTGGCTTGATTCAGAAAAAATTAAATATCAGTAACCTGGTTCATTTTACAGAAGCATAAACTCAAACAATTGTTTTTAATATCATTGATTGCAGTTTGCATTTATTTTCCAGACAACTTTGCCCAGATCGTTTGGGCCTTTTCCTCGATAAGCCATGAACATTTTTCTCCAATGTCACAAGTTCTGTGTTGGTTGGGATCGACACAGCCCAAGCCCATTAAACAGAGCACTACGAGTGCAGTTTACTATATTTACCTCCAGTTATGCATGTAAAAACCCAGCAATCAATCTGTGTGCACTGAAAAGCATCTGCAGCTGCTTAAAGGGATCAAGTCGCATAGCAGCGATACGCTCAGCGTCTCGGCTCTTCACCTTTTTTCTCTCATGTATCTGAAAGATAAGAAGGTGAAGAGAAATGTGGTTAATTTTCACGAACTGCCTCAACACAGACTGATATTTCTGCTTCAGCCTAAATCTAAACAAGCAGTTTACAAATATAAAAGGAGAATATTCAACAGTAACAGCGATGTGAAGTGTAATATAATGTAAGAATTGAGTAATGGTTTTTGAAGAGTTTACAGTGAACAACAGACAAAATTTGGTCATGTCTTAAAGTTTGGAGGGATGTGGGGTTTTTTTTGTCTTTTTTCTTTGTTTGTTTGTTTGTTTTATTGATTTTTCCTTAAAAGTTGCAATTTTTCATTATTGTGCAACTGCTCCATCCAGGATAACAGAACAGTCATCTGGCTGCTTTAAAAATTACTCTTGTAAATCCCCCCACCCCTGACTGAGGGTAGAGACATTCCCATGTCCTACTTAGGAACCTTGTCCTGGACAAATTAAGAACTCCCCTGCATGGCAGTTCACGTTGGAGGAACAGAATCGTGTTGCCTCTGATAATCTGCTTAATACTATAACAAGTTAAAGGATAAGTTGAGGCTGCCTTTTGAAGTTCTCCTTCCAGTCACCTACAACAAACTACATTCCACTAACTTGTGGTAGTTTTCCTTTGGGTTGGATGTCAGGTGTACGTAAGCCTAATAATGTGAGAATTTACCCTTCACCCTGGCTAATGTGAGAAGCTAAAGGCTTGGCTGGAATTTCCCCGGAAGTGCTTCTGTGGCATGTCAGGAAATGAATGCCTGCTGAAGCTGCCGGCGGACAGGACAAGTTTAGCTGTTCAGAGTCGGTTGTAGGTCAAATCTTCCAGGCCAGAAACTAACAGCGCTGACTTTCATTCCCCGCAGAACTGAATCGCGGGGATACACAGCAAGACAAGCAAGTGAAGGAAGCCAAAAGCAAGTGTCGAACAATCGCATCTCTTCTGACGGACGCTCCCAACCCCCACTCCAAGGGGGTTCTGATGTTCAAGAAGAGACGCCAGCGTTCCAAGAAGTACACTCTCACCAGTTTTGGAAGTGTCGATGAGGACACATATCACGATTCTCAAGAAGAAGAGGACGGCGTTTTCCCTGGCAGTGAGTCTGAATTTGACGAGGACGGCTTCTCAGCAGCCCCGGACCCGACATGGGACAGTGACTACTTGGATATGCTGGAGAAGAGGGCCACTGCGGGCACTGAAGGTCGAGGAGACGGAGCAGAGCTTGCTCCAAGTCCAGGTTTGAGTGACACGGCTGGCAAGGGCGCCCAGTTGTTTGAGCAGCAGAGAAAGAGGGTCACTGAGCATGCAAAGAAGGTGGAGGCCGCACAACCCCAAGTTCCTCCACAACCTCAAATACAGGTGCAGCCTCAGATGAGTCAGTTGTATCCGGAGGTACACCCACAAATGCAACCGAACCTCCACCCTCAGCAGATGACGGCACCATCCACACATCCAACGCTATCTCAAGCTCAAGGTCCAGTTGCTGCTGCAGCCTATGGAGTGTCGAATGGAGACTTGCTCACCTCGGCTATTAGCACAGCCAGCGTGGTGATGTCACCTCCACCGGTTTCACCCAAACCAGCAACTGCCCCAGTGACAGCTCTGTCCAGTCCCGTACAACCAGCGGAAACGCCATTGCCAGAACAACCGGCGAGTAACGTTCTAAACCGAACAGCGCGCCCTTTTACCCCTGGCTTCATCAGCATTCGTGCTGCAACTGCCCCTGTAACTTTCCGACCACCAGTCACAAAGACGCCACAGCGCCCCGTGTCATCTGCAGTTCCTGCCCCGCCATTTTCCACGGCCTCTGAGTTAGCTCATGCTGCTCCACCAGTTACTTCTCAGATTCCTCACGGTCCTCCTCCAGTGTTTTCCCCACTTTCTGCCGCACCTTTAGGGCATTTTTCTGCCGCGCCAGAAGCTCACCATCCAGCCTTTTCTAGCGCTGTCGACACAATGCAGCCATCGCTGCCAGTAATCGCTCATCATCAGGCTCCATTTGTGGCTATGAATCAAGCACCCGTGCCGCCAATGCAGCCGGTACCACCAATGGTTCCTCCTCCTATTCCTCCTAAAATCCAGATCCCTGGTTTACCAGAACCAGCACCTCCGCTGCCTCCACCTCAGATGCCAGCTGCTCAGCCACCACCACCTCAGTTCTCCCCACCACCGATAGCTCAAGCGTCAGTGGTCTCACAGCCTGAAGCTGTACCCCCCACCCCAGTTCCTGGTCCAGGAGGTCGCACAGGAATCTTGCTTGAGGCCAGACGGCGTGGTGGCAAACCCAAACCCATGTTTAATGTTCCAGAGGTGAAAAAGAACTCCCCGAACCCTGACCTGTTGTGCATGGTACAGAACCTGGACGACAGGTACTCCAGATACAAACAGGGCCAACCATTCGACGAGCCTCTCTATGACGGCGGTGATGAAGATGATGGCGAAGCCGGAAGAGGGAGGATGCCTCCCCCTGTGGCACCCAAGCCCAGAGTCATCCACGAGGTCCCGCAGATCATACAAGCAGGGGGCAAAGGAGCCCAACTGTTTGCCAAGAGGCAAAGTCGTATGGGTATGTATGTGGTAGACACCCCGCCCGAGACCCCTTATCAACAGGAAGTGTCATCGCACAACAGAGTCCAATTTCTGGACGCCCAGAGTCCCACCCTTCCCTCTCAGTGGAAATTATCTCCAAATGTCCGGGCACCTCCTCCTATTGGGTACAACCCACTTTTGGCTCCCTCAATCCCCACCGGGCCGCAGAGGGATACAAGCAAGCCGGACCCCCGGGGTAGAGGAGTCACCCAAAGAGAAGGGATTAAGGCTCTGGATTTCATGAGACGTCAGCCTTATCAGCTCAACTCTGCCATGTTCAGCTACGGTGGGAGCGCTGCCAATCTGTCCGCCATGCCGTCCTATCAGGCCCAGCAGGCCGACTACACAATGGTGGGCAGTTCACTGACCACACCCCGCCAGATCCCTGTCAAAACAGCCCGCGTCTACGAGGTCAAGCGCTTCTCCACACCCACACCGATGTCGGCTCCCACTCTGACTCCAAAAGTCATCGCGCCTCGATCGGCCACGACCCTCGGAGAGCGTTTGACGCATTCTGGCATGATATCCCCTCCGCCTGCTCAAGTCTCCTTCAACATGGAAGCGACTCCGGCGTCACCTCCCGCCCAACCACTTGGACTGCCCCACCTCCCGAAATTCTCTGCACCACCTATTCCAAGTCTGGTCCCGCCTTCAGTCCCCACACCTTATACTCCAGTGTCCTACACCAGTGGGCTCCAGACAGCCAAGCAGTTCCAGAGCGCCCCCGAGCTGAGCATCATCGCGTCTCTGCCCCCGGTCAAGTCGAACCCCATTCAGGCACCGAAGCCGCATTTTGTTGCCACCAAGGGAGGAGTTCAACCCCGGGTCTGGAGGCCTGGAGCATTGTGAACAGTGACAAATCCCACGCTTGGACATCCTCGCGCTTGTGGACTGAAAAACAAATTCAATTTGGTTTCTTATTTGAGTTGAGAAAAAAAGGCCAGCAGGGAAAATCCACAAACCAGTCAAGTATTCCTGATCATGTCAAAACCTGGTTTCGAGCTCACATTTATCTTGCTGCTGACCGTGTGATGATAATATTAATCATAATGCTGATAATAAAGGTATGTTGCTGCAAACTGTATGCTGTGTAGTCCACCGTTCGCCTGTCCTGGGGGAGGTTTGTGTAAGGCTCCTGGTGATTTCTTCTACTAATTTAGCAGAAAACCTATCAAATCGGAGCCTGTACTGAATTATTCTTTGAAACTTGAAATGACTGGAAAATTCAATGAGCTGCAGTTCTGTGAATAGGAATAAACCACTACAGATGTATGTTGTGTGATGTTGATGGGGAGGCGGCAAAACGGGGTGTTTATCCCTGAATGTGTAATTCTCAGAATGTCCAATTAAATGTTGTGCACAATGTATTTTTTTTTTGTTTTGTTTTTTAATGTACTCATTCTGTCTGTTGCATTATCAAGTGAGACACACGGTGACCTGATCTCTACTGGTAGCTTCCACGATGCACGATCTTTGGAGATATAAACGTTGTCTCGGTTTCGGCTCGCCATGAAATGACAAGTTAAGAGAAGGTCTCAGAGAATCAGTGAGGTCATGGCAATTGCCTCCTGGCTGCTATTACAGCAGAGAAATGCTACTGTTTCAGCACAGGTCACAAGTCTCCAGGTTGTCACTTGACATTGGATAACACAGCTCACAAATGCTTCCTCGACACAGCAGAGTACTCATTAGAATCAGTGTAATCTTTGCAGATATGTAAATTCTTAACTTTTATTAAACAAATAACACAGTTGAAGGAATGTGTAGTTTGTTCTGTTTAGTTTGTTGTTTAATGTGATGGGATGCAAAGGGATGTCGACGGGGTAAGAGGTGGAAACCAGCAATTTAAGGGATCCAGAAGAAGGTCAGGTCGAGGGGCCGGCTGTGAGGGGAGGTCATGGGTAATATGTTCTCGTAGGGGGGGGCAGAAGATCGAACAGTATCTCAGATCACAGGAGTACTGAAATGATCATGACTGAATGTGACAAAACTGAGATTTCTGGGTGAATAGTCTAAATTCCCTCAACCGTACGAAAACTGAAAGGAATGATCTGGAACGTTTGATGTGAAACTTGTTGAAGCAGAAGAAAGAGATGGAAGAAGCAGTGACTTTACGCTGGTGTCTTTCCGTTCACAATGGATGCTGTTGACAAAGTACGCAATGAAAACATTTGATGGCTTTGTGCTTTGAAAGGGTTTGTAGGTCAAAGGGAAAAAATACGACACAATAAAATGACTGTGTTGCTTTCATATACTCTTGTTTTTTTCCACTATTTTTTAATGACAAATATTTCTCTCAAAGCTTTTTTCTTGTTTTCATATTATCAAGTCGAAAAAGAATCTAGCTCATAGATTTTGTTGAGGTGTATAATATGATAATGTTTTTCAGTGTGAAAGTGTTTGGTATTCCGCTGAGTAGAAGTTAATACTGACCAGGGGACACAGCATTTCTAGAGGAATAAAATTAGACTTGAAAGCTTTCACAGTGTCTCGTTGGTCTGATTTTATACTGCCCCCTGTTGTTGACTGCGTGGTAGTGCACCGCCCTGAGAGACATCGGATGTGGATTCATCAGTGCAGTGAAGTGCTTCTCAACTCTCACAGTTTAATTTGAAATAGCAAAGAAATAAACGCCACCAGGGTTCACACTCAACATTTAAAGCAGCAAACAGAAATTACTTTCAGTTTGGCTTCCTGTCACTCACATCCATGCAAGCTATGATAAAACAAAGCAAGTGAGAGATGGGTGAGGCTAAGCTAGTTAGCTTCCATAGGAGTGACAAAATGTTTTTACCTGTTTCGAACTATTGTTCCCAGTTTTGCAAACTTCTATATGAACACTTTCTGCATTCACGGCTGCAGCCAGACATTTGTGCCACCAAAGCTTTTAAGACTTACAAATAAAACCACACCAGAGTCCAATTGTGGCTCCGCATTATCCCATCTTAATGGGTTATGAAAACTTCAAGCCACCTGACACAAGCGTTGCATATAAAATACTCCCCCACTGGGTGGCGCTGTGGCTCCTCAGTTAAACTTCTCTCAGCAGGACCTTTCTCTCAGCGTGACATTTCATTGCCAGCCTCCACTCACAGGGTGCCTATTTATAGGACTGTTAATATCCAAACAGAGGACTATTTATGTAAGGTGGGAATGACATTTTGCCAGGTCACTACTGTAATTAAAAGTCGGCTCCTCATTTATCTGCCAAAAAAGTCTGGATCAAAAAAAGTGACATTGAGCTTGTGGAAAGCTTCTATTTTTAAAATAGCACAGAGAGCATTATGTAAAACAGTACATGGGGAATAACTGTATTTGTGATAGCTTCATCCTGCACAAGACTTTCATTAATATAAATGCAAATTGGTACAAATCCCTCAAGAGCAATACATTCTTATTCCAAAGAAATTATTATTCTAATTGTCAATAACAAACAAATGACTTAAGAGACAACACAAGCTTCCACTCGATTTTGACTTTCGAGTCGAGAGAGGCGGATAAAAACTCTTGGAACAGACGCTCACAGTCTAATATCTTAAAAAAGGGGACAAGGACGACTCCAGATCATGAATACATGAAGTAGAGAGTCTGAAGACAAATTCATAAGTACTTTTAGATAACTTGAATTTTCTTCTATGATTGAGGAGTGAAATCTTTGATTGAATGTACTGAAAGCATTTGTCTCTTGTTTATCCTGGAAGTAATTTTTTTATGACAAAAAACACTAATAATGACCCAATGATTTCAATTTCAAGTTCATGAAAGTGTCTCAAGTCAAGGTGTTAAGACAATTTTGTGTGCTGTTGCTATATATGTTGGTATATATATTTTTATCTTTCAGTAAAAAAACGGACAATTCTCAATAGCTACTTGCCATCGTGACTTTCGCAAACGTCTCCCAACAGCTGGTACAAATCCTGCAAACTCTCAACATATAAAACCATCATGTTCATAGATCAGGGTGGAACTTTTGCAGTGCATAAAAACTACAATTTATATTCAGTTCATCAAGTCCCTTTATTTAAAAAAAATAAAAATAAGAGCTACATGCCTCAAAATAGGACGTTTTTGTATTGCTGTTTGAGAAATACTTCTCAGAAATGAGGCAATATGTGCAAAAAGAAATCAATGCTATTTTGTATCTACTCTTGGGATTCTCTCCCGGTTGCACCACCTGCTTTTATAATGTAAACACTGCAGGAGGAGCCAACGGCTGTCTTCTCTCGTCCGCTCGCACGATGCTGCGCAGAAACTGAAAATGTGACAATCTGGTGTCAGCTTAGAGTCCCGTGGGGAGTAAAGGAGCTAACTGTCGGCACGTAACACAAACTACCAGCACCTTAATGTACAGGCGCATGTTACACAGTCACATCTTGCACTTGTACATGCTCTACTCTGCCCGTCTCGCCGCGTCCCTTAAACACACCCAGAGTCCTTTGAGGTTACCTTATAGCTGGGCCCCGTTCCCCTCGTTCTGAACTACTAAATATAGGCGTCCGAACCATCTGTGAGAATGATTTTGTTCCCTTAATATCACCATCAGCACTTTGAGCTGGCCAACAGAGACTTCTCCCCCCTCGTCTTGATGCCCCCCTCCCCAATCTCTATTCATACTCTTAACCTCATCCTCCTCCACCTCCTCCTCCTCCGCCTCCTCCTCCTCCTCCCTCCTTGACACCAACACCACTGCCACTCACATACCCCCCCCCCCCCGCCCCAACCCTCTGGAAGACCTGCCATCTAAGTGTTGGGCAGGTTTTGCACTTCCCGGGACCTGGGTCCAGCCAGACGCGGGGTCGGAGGCACTGAGGGATTTGTAAACTTGTGATCAAGACCACCATCATTGAGCCCTCCAACACTGTTTGGTATTTATAGGTCTGTCGTAACTCCAAGGATTACAACAAAAACCCGGTGAGTGGATCCTCCGTCCGATCAGCGTGCTTTGTTCCAGGAACAGACCAACAGCTTGGATTCCACCAGATCTGGGAGAGGGACTATTTTTGGGCAATTTGCTCTTCCTTCAATATTTCTGCTGGTTGTGCATCTGGTCTTGGGGGTAGCTACAACCAAGAAGACTAGTTCCAACAGTTCAGTAAAGATTTCTTCTCAGCTGCTCGATTCCTAAAGGGAATACGAAAAATATTTGACGACATTAAATGGATCTTCGGATCCCTTTGCTGCTTTTAGACGTTCCCGGTATTTCACAGTGCGTCTTAAAATGACCGAGGGAACGGGTGAATGTGCTGACCATCCCTCTCCGAGGGCGTTGCAGAGATTTTTATATGAGGTTACCAAACCCTGATGGGGGGGGGTGGAAAACTTGGGCGCAGAATACCGCGGGCTTATGTTCTTTTACGTGACTTAAAACAGTGTCAAAATCCTCCTCCTTAATATCCATTAGCCCCTCCTGTTGTCACTCTTGTTTTAAGAGAGGTTTGGAACAGCTAGAATTGTTTTCTGGCCGTGTGTATTGTGTTCTTCGGAGTTGTGTCCAGCCCATTTGATAGTCCAATGACGCCATTACACCTCGCTAAAATGTCTTGGCTCGGAATGACTTTTAAAAATAGCCGCAGTGGGTTTAGTTACAGCCTGTGGATGTGATGTGATGTTTGGTCTCTTGATTGGGCCCTGCAGAAACTGGCTCGAAGGAGCTCAGATGGAGAAAAATTAAAGAAGCTCGTAGTAAATCGAGAGGAAATTGGCGCACAAGGAAGGTGCTTCAAAGAGTGAAATCAGCTGATATTCAGTGGTATTCGTCAGCACTGATATTCTTCACATGAGATGGCCTGAAAGTAGTTTTTCATCTCTGACTTCCTGAACGTGACAAAACAGCCTGTTTGGTCCTTGGCCTTGACCTGCACGGCCGCAGGACAGTAGCTAAACTCCCCAAACGTCAAAGCCCTCCAAAACCCGAGCGTGCGTCTGTTTATGTCCGCTCGCCGTGTGTGTACGGATCCCGTGTCACCAGACAAAACTGAAACAAGCCCGGAGCTATACGTCTCCGACGGCGGTGGGGGGGAAGACATCTGCTTCACGGGGGAATGCAGGGAATCTGAGGTCACTGACATCCTTCTTGAACTTGAAAAACGAGCAGGGCCTGCGCTGCCTGTCTGATACATTCAGATCCTGTGGATTCACTTTCACGGCTGTTGGTGAGGGGGGGCGGGGTGGGTGGTCCCGAGCAGCAGTGGCGACAAGATGGTCGGACCAAGACAGAAAAGCCCTTCAGTCTGTGTAAAACACGGAAGTTTTAGCCAACTCCTAGTTAATATTATGACACATTTGTCATCTGATCCATACCATAACCTCCATTTTTACAACTTTTAGACTTTTTTTGCACCTGATAACAATATTTGAAATACATTGGATGCTTTATTATTCTTTCCATAAGGGAAACGTAAGAGTCTTTCAGGGGAGATTAACATTGCACATCAGTTTTGTGGGCCTCACAAACTTGCACCACTGCTGTTTTTCACGTTTAACCTCGAATGGATTTTGGTTTCTCTGTGTTTTGAACTGTGTTTTTCTTTCGACCCTCCAGTCATGCCTCTGGCAAAACCTGCCCCCCAAAACAAGAGGAAAAAGCTCACCAAGATCATCACCGACCTATCACATATCGCTCAAGATGGTAAGACCGACGTGAACCGGCATGAACGTGAAACCAAAGGAATATTGCATGATGTATATCATCACTGTGAACAGAAATAGGTGGATGGTGGCGATAGCAGAGTAAAACACAAAACATAGGCGGAAATTTTGATGGCATTGAAACAGTTCTTTTACCATTAATTGCTAACAAATGAAAAGCAGAAAGTTTTGGCTCAATTAATGGATTGAAAAACGTGAATTCATGCATGTAAATGCAAAGAGGGGAAAGAGGAGGAACTCTTAGAGGCGATATTGAAAATACTAACAAATCTCTCCAGATGGCTTTTAAAAGATAAGGTGTAATCTCTCATCTAGAGTGTGAGGCTGAGGCAGAGGAGTTGGACCTGGGGACGAAGATCATGACCCCCCGAGACATCATGCTGGAGGAACTGTCCCTGATGAAGAACCGGGGCTCCAAGATGTTCAAGATGAGGCAGCAGCGAGTGGAGAAGTTCATCTACGAGAACAACCCGGACATCTTCAGCAGCGACGCGATGGTGGGAGCCTGCAGTTCACTGACAAAACTCAATGCTGGCACTTTTCTGTCACACCACAGAATTTGGATACATAATTGTGAATTTTGCCACTGTTATTTGTTCCCTTAGCTTTGCATCACTCCTGAGTAATCATATTATTTGAAATTTGGTTAAAATTTTAGCTCTTGGACCACTGAGTTTTTCTGATATTTGGGTTTGATTGTATCGATCTTTCTTCCAGGACAACCTTCAGAAGTTTGTTCCTTCCCTCGGCGGTCAGATGGGAGGTGGCATGATTAACCTCGGTGGGCATCTAGTGAGCAAGGAGACGGGACATCTGTATATTGGACAAGCGGGCGGGGCCCCCGTGCCTCCTCCGAAGCCTGGAAGCAGGGGCGCAGGAGCAGGCGGAGCGGGAGGCGCAGGAGGAGCGGGAGGAGCAGGTGGGATGGGTCTTGGTGACGGCGATGGAAAAGGAGAAGGATCCAGTGAGTGGTCTCTGCACAAAGGTTGGTGTCTTTCTGGGGTCCAACTTGTAATTACATTCTGTTCGAAAGGTGCATGAACTCATTTCCACACACTTCACATCCGATGCTTGAGCTGTGGCTACTTTCCTCACAGGAGGTGGCGGGAAAGGCGGCGCAGGCACGAAGGAGATTTTTGTGAAGACATACGTGTCTCCATGGGAGAAGGCCATGAAGGGGGACGAGGGTCTGCTGGCCACACTGAAAAGCTCGATGCCCGGTCCCATCGACAGTAAAGATCTGCCCAAGTACAAGTGTTTCAACAGGTACCGAGTGCAGGTCTGGTTTTGACAGGTGCTGTGTAACTAACGAGGCCTCAGTTAACCCTTCATCTTGCCTCGTCCAGGAGCGCTATGCCCTATGGCGGCTTTGAGAAGGCCAATCAGTTCCTGAAATTCCAGCTGCCAGAGACTGAGGCGATCAAAGAGGAACCCGAGCCTGCAGTGGTGTACCAACATGACATTGGCTGCCGGCCCTCGTTTAACCGCACTCCCATCGGATGGGTGGGCAGCAGCGAGCCCAGCAGCATTCACATGGAGACGGATGCCGTGCCCTTCGACGGGGAGACCGACGAGCTGTGAAGCCCCGATCAAGCCGTGGTCGTACCTGCTGCGCTCATGCACGCGCGCAAGCATGACTGCATGCATAGCAGCGCGCACACAAGGTAGATGAGCTACGATTAACTGTTACACTGACGATTTCAATCTCTCCGCGTGGATAACTGAAAGCTTACGATATGTGGTCATGCCGTTAACCTGCTCTGTGTTTGATTGTGAGGAAAAGAAACAAGTTGTGGTTGGTTACAGAGAGATAATCCATCAAAAATGTTTATTTGTTAAGTCAATAAGTGGATTCTAAATATTTTAAAATGTTGTTTTGTTGGTGAGAAGGGACATATTCTATCCACAAGGCAAGAAGGACTCATGTATGACGGGTAGATTTACAATATTTTACTGTTGTGCATGCTGTCTTAATATGAACTTGTCACCATATTTGTTGTGTCACGATGTCTTACATTGTTGTTTTGATTCTCTGGTCATTGATTGAACTGCAAAAAAGCCCAAAAGCCTTGTCTAGTCCAGGATGCACGCATAGAGTCCGCTGCTGATCGGGTTCACTTTCTCTTCAATAAACTGTGACACTCCTCTTGTAGAGTATTTTACAGTCCCTCTTTTAAACAAGCACCGTCCAGAAGATTAGTGACACATGGAGGTAAATGCAGGTAAGTGGCGAGCTGAGGCCATTCAGCACTCACATTGGATGATAACAGAGTTAACACACAGGCACTCACTCCAATGGACAATCAAAGTGGCCAGTTAACTTGATATTCATTTTTAAATTCAGCCTATGGAAGGATCTCCTGCAGTCACCGGGGCAAAATATAAATGACCACACATTCACCAGAATGAATGGGCATTTGAAACAAGTAGCAGCCAGAACCTAAAAATAAGTGACGCACAAAAGCAACTGTTTCATATGAGCTAATCATAGAACCTTAAGAAAAACATGAAGCACAAATCCCCCTTCCCAATTACTTAGCATACACTGACTTACCTTTGTACAAAACTTGGGCACGACGTGAAGAGAGAGAAGCTGTTAAAAACAGAACTGCTTTTTCAGCATTTCGTATGGTCAGTAAAGTAGCGTTGAGTATACCCCAGCACTGGTGGGGGCGCTAATGTTCAGATAAAAATCCTCTTTGCCTCAAATGAAACATATTCACAGAAGAAGTAGCTCTCCATGTATTGCAATGTTTTAAGGGGTTTTTTGCCTTTGAACGTTGGAGAACGGGTTGTGTGTGATTTGTGAACTCCGCACATCCTGCGGTCCAGTCTGCCGTTTGACGGGAAAGTGATGGACTCCTGCTCAGCAATACAAGGTAACGCCACTATCGACATGCATCCGCACCTCAGCTGAACTAGCTTAGCTCACTTTCACTTTCTTTGATCGCAAGTAAGTTCACTCGATGCGCATGTAAAGCTTTCCGGGTACAACTGACCGTCAGAGCAACCCAAATATTCATACAACACACAGGTCTAATCTCCATGAGCTGACCAGTAGAATAAAGTAATGCAATAAAACGATGTCAAATACTTGCTTGTCCCGTCAGAAGAGACGTAAACGCGACCTGAAGCTACTTCAGATTGTCGGGAGGCACGTAAGCGACGTCACACACAGCAACCACGGACATGGGTTACCTAGCAACAGCAAAAACTCCGCTTAATTCTTGTCTATACGAAAATAACACAATACGCTTTTCGAAAAGCAACCTCGTTGTAAGGTTTTTTTGAAATAAACGTTATTATGCTTTAGTTAAGTGTTAATTTCTGAAAAAAATCTTAAAAATAAAAAAATTCAAAAAAGTACGTTATTTTTTAACGGAAAAATGTAGTGTTGAAGGTTTATCGAATCTATTTATTTCTATTTATCATTATATAAATGTATATGTATTATTATTACTTTTTCGTCCTGTTCTCCGATCAATATTTATTTAATGGAATAACAATGTATCTGTTATAGCAGTTTTGAAAAAAAAAACTTCTGCTAATTGGTATAAAAAAAATGTTCATTATTTCTAAAGATACAATTGTAATGTCCAAGGTCTATATTCCCTCAATAACTGTTTGCACAAATTGTCTGACAGGCATGTCCAGGTTATCTGATTTTGTGATACAATCCAAATTAAATTAATTCCAGCGTGTATGCCCCTGTGTCTCTGTTTCAGGTGAAATACAGCAGTAATTTTGCCTCATGACATCAAAACCAAAGACCCATTTGGCAGCCCTGCCTCGGATAGAGATACTTGTGTATTGGGTCCTGTCCTTCGGTTCTCATTTGTATTCTTTCTACCAGCTGCACAGGTTCTCCAAGGGTAAGGTAGATGTGGGCTGGTACATTAGATGAATAAAATGAGTGGAAGAGGTCATGAAAAAATAAAGTGGTTTCCTGTTTTAAACCTCAGAGCACGAAGCGGGATTAGCAAGAGAATTCCTGCTGGAGAAGGGACTCCTCAAGGGATTTAAAAGGGTAACCTCAACACCCATTTTGCATTTTCTTTAATGTTTTCATGCCGAATTAAGATGCTTGTCATTGTCGGCCTGTGATACACAGTTGAAATGATGCACTAAGCTGTGTGCGAAGAGATATTTTGGCATTTTAACTCTCACCGAGTTTTCGGTTGGTTTTTTTTTGTTTTTTTAAAACATGTGGCTGACATTTTTCTTCTTTCAGGACCTGTCAGACTTTGAGTGGAGTTTCTGGTCTGGATGGGCCAAGAAGTCATTACTGTGGACTTTGATCGGACACGGTGTCATATCCAGACTGACCAGCATCCTTCTCCCGAAGGTAGGAAGCAGCCGTTACTTGCTTAATGGGATACAGCCATTAGGAGACGTAACACCTCGTTTTTCTTGTGTTTCTCCAACAGCTGCGGATGCAAGCACTCACACTGTACGGCCTCTTAGCAGCCTGCGGTGCATTAGGGATCAAAGGTGTAAGTGTGCTGCTGGTGTATCTGGGCTTGTGCTTTTTAGTGGCGCAGCTGAGAAAGCCCGCTCTGTCTTGGGGATGCAACCTGCTGCTGCTGTCCACTCTACACATCCAGCTGGTACAAGATATTCAGGTAGGTTAGTGTCACTTATGTTATACAACTCTCTGATTTCAGGGGCTGCATCTTGCATTACAAGCAGAGAACAGGGCTGCAACTGTCACCGCAGATTTGGCTCATCTATAAGTGATGGATTACTGCAACAACAAAGCTCCAATAAAAAGCTCCAGCAAAAAATAAAGCTTTTATCAACTCTTTGACAAAGATGTAGCTGCTTTTTGTAGCTCTGAAAGTGATGCAACACTAAAACGTATCATTTTGACTGCAAACTCGGCAAGTTTTGAGTTGGAGGCAAAAGGTATGTGCAGCAGATCAAAAAAAAGCACTTAACTAAATTATTCATGTTGTGAATAATTTAGAAATGAAGCCTCACAACTTCAACAAAAGCTATGCAAAAAAACAGTTGTCACCTAATTCTTTCCGAAACTGTGTTTTTTTTCCAATTCATGCGAACATCTGAATGATGTAAAAAAGTTATTTTTAAATAGTACGAGCATTGCTTAGCTTTGATATGAGCAATATTAAAACAACATTGAATTTAACGCTATGATGAAAATAGTATGTTTAATCTTGATCAAAGCAAAGTCAGTTTCCCTTCAAAGTGTCACAAACTAGTGGGAAAAAGTTTTGTATTTGTGTCTCTGGACAGAACAGAAAACTGTTCTGCTGCTGATTGGCTATTAACACACAAATTAAAGACAACAGAAGCTATCTGCTATTTATCTTCCTCAGAGTTTTCGTGTCAGTTTGCAGCAGCACAGTCTAAATTTACTACGTCCTCCATGTTTTTATTGACAAGATAAACTTCAAGATTTTCGGTTGGTTTCACTCCGTGACTGGTACTGAAGTGTCATAGTGGTAGTAAACACAAGAGGGCGCAAGATACTTAAGGTACGTTCAGCAAGCTGGGCTTTTTGGAAGTAGAGTGAATTTAAAAACATTGCAAATTTACAGTATTTCCTCGTGGTTAAAAGATAATGGAAAGCTCAGTGTTTTACCACCCAAAACAATACGCTCAGTTTAAAGGTGACTTTTAAATCATTATCAGATGAAGGATACAATGAGAACAGTGTGACATTCAAATAAATCCTCTATTTTAACTTTAAATCGGGTCTGTTTCGAGTAAATTTTAAGTGTTTTAGTCAGTAAGGTATATTTTATAAGTGAGAAATAAAGCTAACCTCATTTTTATCAAATCAGAAAAGGCAACGTTGCTTGAGCACATGGAATTTAGTTATATAGAAACATAAAAAAAACCCTTTTTTCTTCAACAAAATCTATATATTGTTATCACATCAATTAAATTTGCTTCACTGAGATGTTTAAATCAGTGTGTCTCCAAGAGCACTCTGACCGGCACTGTATCTGCTGCACATCAAGCCCAGTCACAGTGATGCAGCGAAGCTCCCGTCACAATCGCTGAGCGGTAAATGTGGAGGAGTGAAATGGAGCCGAGTCTCCCTCCTTCACTCCTGCTCTCATCCCCGCAAACACGTGCAGCTGCACCGAGCCCGAGTCCTGTGTTCAAGCACAGCTTCAAAAGCGGCGGCGTTTCCAGCGTTCCTTAGCAGACCTCATTAAAAGTTGTCTTAATATTTGAGGGGAGTTTTGACACATATTCTTAGCCGGTTGTCTAAATAGGCTGTAATCCCACCCTTAATGCAAAATATTCACAGGAATGTGCGAGAAATAATTGGCCTCCTCTCGCTCCCTTTCAGAGAGGCTGGTATGCGACCGAGGAGGAGTACTATCTGCTGCTCTTCAGCGTCGCTGTCTGCGGTCTGCGCTTCATCAGCTTCAGCCTGGAGCACTGCTGGAGCCCTGCAGATCACGGTGCAGCCGTTCAGCTCTCGTGGCTGTTTTCATACACCTTCTATCACCCTTTCTTCTTCAATGGACCAATTGTCACGTACAAAGACTACACCGAGCAGGTAAGGGCCGGTGAGGCTACTTCTGGAGTGGGCTGCGATGGTCGTCTAAAATTGTCCTTTGTCTGGCGTTTTTGTCTGGAGGAGGCCGAGGCTGATTTCTGAGTGCAGGTCTCCTCTTTGACAATATATCAGTGAGGGGGTATTTTAGGTACAAGGTAGCCGTCAGTGTAATTTTCCCAGATTTGTCCTGCAACAGCCACCTTTGGCTCGTTCTGCCGGCTTCCTCTGCATCACTCCTGTGATGCTGGTCCTCACTTGCTCTTGGATTCGATCTAGTTATTCATACAGCAATCACCCCCCCCCCCTTTTTTTTTTTTAAAGCCTCAGCATTTGCTTCACAGTCATAGAGATTCACCCGGCGTCCCTAACAACATGCTCCCGTCCCCCTGCAGATGCAGAGGCCCACTGGGCAGATGGACAGCGGGCCGGCGGCTCTCGGCTACCTGGCGCTCCGGCTGGCGCGGATCATCCTGTGGTGGTGCATCGCAGAATACATGATCCATGTTATGTACATGCACTCCATCCAGTCTAATGAGACCTACATTGAAATACTGCCCCCATGGGCCTTGGGTAAGGCTTTCAAACAGGTCTAATGTTTCCCTGCCACTTCAGAGACACTCGCTCAAAGTGTTTTTGAAATGCAAAACTCACAAACATTTTATTCCCACTTGGTTTGGTCGGTTGGAAAACGCGCACCAGATACGCTAATTACTGACTTAATCATTGTCTCGGATTATTGAGCCAGTTTTTTTTTTTCATCTGTGCTCTGATCTGGCTTATATGCGATCCAGTGTTTAACAGTATTTACAGACAGTGGTCTCATTTTTTCCATTATTGTCTCCTAAGTCACCCGGCGTGTCTCCACATGTCTCGCACTAACAGCAATGTTTTTTTTGTGGCTGCATCAGCAGACACAGAAGGTAAACTGGTTCAATCTCAGCAAATGTAGCACTGCGTTATATGACAGCATGAACATTTATAGCTGTGTGGGTGTGTGTGTGTGTGTGTGTGGAGGGGGGGGGCGTTCTTGCTTATCTGGGGTCTCAGGCCCCCTGGGTAAATGCCAGGTGTATTTATTGGGGCCTGAGACTCTGCCTGCTCCAAAGCTTTCCGAATTCGATTCGCACGTGTCGAAGAAAGCCGCAAAAACGTAATCGCGAGGCTGGCGACCAGTTTGCCGTTTCACTGTTGTGCTTTGGCACTGTTGAGTAGGGGGTCAATAACCTTTCTTTGAAGCAATCTGTGGGGTCTCGAAGGAAAGCAGGTTGTTTGCTATTGATCTAGAAGCTTCAGGTCCACCCACCATCGTCTCACCGAACCCTTTGGGGAATTTCCCAAATTAAACGGCAGTTAAAAGGGAATGGCAGCGGCCATCTGCCTGCTGACAGCCTCTGCATGTTGTCGCCGAACGCCATTCTCGGCTTGTTGGTAAATTTTAAATGTAAGAGCTCCTCGAGGGTTTTTAAAGTCATTTCACAAAGTCGTCCATTTAATTATTTTCTTAAGCACTGGCCCTGCAGCTGCCATGACCGGGGACAGATGTGTCGATAGATCACTGACAAACAATTCAGACGACAGCGCAGAGCTGTTTCAGGAAGTGTGGCGGTCATGTGTGGCTGCTGGAAGACGTGAAATCAATCGTCTTTTTTGGAGGCGATGCGACTTTGTGACCTAATTTCCGTATCGATTCTGATCAATCAGCACAGCGTCGTTAATCGGGGCGCCTTCTCTCTGCTCCCCCTGTTCCAGGCGGTCTGGCTCTGGCTCTGGTCCAGTTCTTCTACGTGAAGTACCTGGTCCTTTTCGGCCTTCCCTGCATGTTCGCCACTCTGGACAACCTGGTCCCCCCGGGGCTTCCCCGCTGTGTCAGCATCATGTACAGTTTCACGGGGATGTGGAGGTAAGGCGGCACAGCGGCGAGGACTCAGCATTATGCCGTTCCCCGAGCATTCCTCAACACTTCAGCGACAGGCCAAGCTGGCATCCATCGTATCCCTGAGGGGGAAAGGTACATTTAAAGTCAAGTGCTTCAAGTACTCGCTGTGCCGTGGCAATCAGATTTAGACCGGGCACAGAAGATTGTCTCATTTTAGGTCATTACTGGCAATCAGCACAATAGGTCACCTCCACACCAGGAGCTTTATATCATTCTTCCGGAGTCACGTTTAAAATGGTTAATGCTCTGTATTTGCTGCTATTGCTTTTGAATCAAAATAGATCCAAAGCAGCGTGAACAATAGTAAAACAATGAAACCTTTTTGGCATGTTGGAATTCAAAAGGTTGACATTTATAGCCTGGTGTTTCTCACTGGACACACAGGATGGTTATTTTCACAGTCTGTTCAAACTGTATTACCAGGAAAGAAGCAACACTTTCTTTTGTCCCTCTGATTAGATGTTTTCTATACAAATACACACACACTCATGTTGTTGTATCTGTCAGATTCACCTCAAAGAGTCAATATGAGTGACCAAATGGACTATCCATACAAAGATTATGCCCAGTTTAAGCTGAAGGGGTCACAATTGTGCAAAGGGGTGGAGGATGAAATCAGGAGACTAAACATTATTTTTTTCTTAAAAAACTGTTGCAAATTGTGTTTTTCTGGTGGTGTCTGATGATAAAACCTTTTTTTTCCTCCTGCAAAGTAGAGTTAGCTAATTTAGTTATTATGTTATCGGATTAAACTTGAACATTGTAAGTTTAATGATGAAAAACTCTGACGCAGTTACGCCCACACCTCACGAAACCAACTTGAAATCCTCGTGATGAAAAGATCTGTTGCACAGTTGCAACATTTAATCAAATCAAACAGGCAATAATAAGCAAACCTTGTGAAATCTGATAGAAAACGGTTAAATTCTTCCAAAAGCAATAACTAAAAATCTGCTTTAGCACAGAGTGATACTGTGAAATTGTGAGGGAGTGCAGAGTATCCCTGAAGTTCGTGTGACTTCCTTGTTGCGCAATTGTTAATGCTCCTAAATGTGATTAAATGTGTGAAACACTCCCTTAATTTAAAGCACATACCGTTGAGATGCAAGGTGGCATGTTGCACCCGCAGTAAAAGAGGGGGGAAAGAAACCCACCGAGCTGTAAGTGAGACGGGCCAATATGCTGACTCCGACGCACTTCAGTCCAGCCTGCGTGTGCTGAGCTGGCCGATGTCGACTGCATTGATGGAATGCATAAAGCCCGACATCATTGACGGAGCTGCTCTGCTTTATATACGCACTGCCAAATCTAATCTGCCTAATGACAGAGAGAAGGCACGCAAACACACACATACACACACACACACACACAGGCATCATATCAACTGCCCGGGGTCTCAGTTTGCATCATTCCCACAGCACAAGTGTTTCTGTCCCCCTGTTTTATTATTATGTAAATTCATAACTCAGATCTGCATTTTTTTTCATTGTCAGGCACTTTGATGAGGGGCTGTATCGATGGCTCATCAGGTGAGGAGCCACTTCAGGAGCCACGGACGGACTAATTCAAATGTTAATGCTGAAAGAAAATGCGAAACGAAAGTCTGTCTCTCTCTTTTCACTACTTCTGTTGATCAGATACAGGTGAAAAGTCCCAGAAGAGGGGACCTATTAAGTTAACTTATTGTCTATTGGACTGCCTGTCATCCATCCATCAACCTCTCTGTTCGTCTGTCCCGTCTCTCCATTCATCCTATGCCTCTTTAAATCTTCCCATTGATTCATTTCATGTGTTTCTCCATCTCTATCCACCGTTTCTCTGTTCGTCTTCTTCATTAATCCTGTATCACTTGTTTGTTGCTGACAGTGGGGGCTTATTTTCCAGCGGGGATCTGAACCTGTCAGCTGTATAACCTTTGAAAAAGGTGCCTCCATCCTCCCTCCTCCCTCCTCCATCCTCCCTCCTCCCTCCGCCCGCATGTTTCACTTTAATGGACGAGGGTGCCGCATTTGCATGCGGGCTTTCTCATGATTATGAGGTTGCATGTTGTTGGTGAACAGTTCTTGTGTCGCGTCGCCAGCTCCTGCACCCTGGAGAAATGTCGCCCTGTTTAACATGTGCATACGTAATGGCAGCATTATGTGTTTGCTCACTTGTACTTTGGACAACGCGCATTATTAGTTCGTTTGCTTTTAATGATGCACACTCGGCTGAATGCGGCCTATTGGGAGTTTATGGTCTGCTTGGTAGACGCGGGTTGCTACATTAAGGCAGCGCTGCCGCTGCACGGTTGTCAGAGAACGCTGTGATATTCTGGGGAAGCGTTCCCTGTCTTGGTTCTTATTTGCTAATTAGTGTTTTTGTTGTCTGTTTCCTGACGCCGCCGCGGCGTACGCGTCCATCTGCTTTTCAGATGCTCTGAAAACCACCCGTATCAGAGAGGGAGAGTGGCTCCCATTAATTTGCTAAAGATCCCTGGATTTAAATTGCTAATGCAGGTTTCCATTTTAATCCGTGTCCATTGGAAATTGTTTTCTCCCGCCTAATGGCATCGCTCGCAATTATCCCTCCGCAGATGCAAAATAATATCCGTGACACAATGCCCCGGCGTTATTCCTCGTGAAAGTGCCTTTAAAGAGGTTTTAATGTAGTTTTGAAATTCTGCTGAAATTGTCTGAAGAGCGCTGGAGGAGTGCGTCGGTGTTAAATGATGTGCTCCACATGACTCACTGACACCCTCGTCTCCCCGGACAGCTAAGTGGCTCGTTCGGCGCCATTCCATTACGCATTCGCTGCCCGCACGCCGCCGCGTCTCCGCTTCTTCCTTTCACTCACATCCAGTTATCGGCCAACAAAGAAGCTCTCGCAGGTGATTGATTCACTTAACGCGGCCACGCCGGAGAGCGAGCGTTTGATCCCACGTCCTGGAAAATATTAGTTGCAGGTGTTTTTCGTGTGGGCTCGGCTTTTGTTTGGAGAGACGGCGGCTTTTAACCTGGATTCCGATCGCGTTTAATGCAGAGTGAAGATCGAGTCTGTGACAGTATCGCTGCTCAATGTAAAGTAAAAGGTTCAAAGTACGACTGATTATTCAGATCGCTCAACTCAGCGAGTCTTTCTTTCTGATCTGTTGTGGGAAAGTTGAACCAGGCAGATTATTCACTCAATCAATATCCATCCTGCAAAGAAGATCGATGACAAACACAACGCAGAGATCCAAACGAATCCAATAATCAATCATTAGATAAATTATTTAAACTTTCTGATTGAGTTGAGGCAAGAATTCAACTCGTATATTTTAAAGCTCATGAGAAAAATGAATTGTCACTCAAAAAATCAATAAAAAGGAGAGAAAGTTATTGAGTTTCAAGCAGAGAAAGGAGATTGAAGAGTAAATGAAATAAAGGAGACAGACTGTTGGAAGAATCTGAGCAGCAACACAAAAGATCAAAACAAATTATGACATTTAAAAACCAACAATGTATCATGAATCAAACAACAGATTAGTTTGAGTGATTTGACCAAAACTCTGAATTTAAATGAAGAAACTAACTAAAAGTAATATCCTGGTGTCAATATCACCAGAAACTGTCGAATTGATGGTGATGATCAAGTGACTTCACGTTTCGAGGAAGTGTTACTTGTTGTTATGTTTGTTCTGTTATGTTGCTATAAATGAGCAGCTGAAAGAAGTTAATTCTGCACCGTTTCCTTCCCAAAAATGTCTCATTTTGGTTGCTTGCTTTTGTTTTATCGAATGAAATAAACTCTTTGGGCTGAACCGAGCGTGTGCGGATCAACAGTTCCGCCTGCCAAACTAACGCCCAGCGACAGTCTATGAAGCCTGTCAGCGCGCCGTTTGCCACCATCTGCTTGGCGTAATCAGATGTTGCGTAACACGGCGATTATTCGGGGCCTCGATGTATGTGTGGGAAATTATCATATTTTGATTAACATCTGTTTGGAATCCATAAACGAATGTGACGAGGAGGACGCTGCTCGGCATGCGCAGGTATCCGGTGTCTCTGCCGCGGCTCCGGCACTCCGCTCCATCTGTCTTTGCGCCTCCTTTCATCCTTTAATATGGCCGAGCCGGCCACTCTATTTTAAGAGGAGAAAACGCTGGCTCATCTTTCAGGAACATTGATTAGCCACAGGGTAGCCGAGATAATTAGTCCCCAGCTCAGCAACACTGCACACAATGAGGTGTTTGTTCAGTGCGTCGGACTGATGCATGTTCAGACGCCGTCTGCACCTCCGGGACGGGCTGAGCGCTCGCAATATCCACGGCCATTTTTCTCCGTGACCGGGTGGCCGTTTATCAGTAATTGAGAGGATGTTTGCATCGCTCTCACACGTGCGAGCAGCCGCTGTTTTTATCAATGAGGAGCAATCTCATGTCAGGTCTTTGGGAAGTAATCCGCCTTATCCCTAATTATGGCTTAATTGATAGATTACACAAATTATTCAGTTCCTCGTCATCGCCGGGATGGGGAAAAAACACCGGTTATGTAAAGGGAAACAAAGCCGAGCAGCCAGCTGTGGAGTGGAAATGGGTCAGTTTGACTCAGGAGGAGGTTAAATGTGTGTCAAGGGTTTGGTGTGAATTATTAACCGGACCGATCGATGTTCCCTGAGGGGCCTTTTTATTTTTCTGCCAGTAGAAAGCAAAGTCACGTTTAATTGATTAAAAAAGAGACATCTGGTGTGACGGGACACGAGCCCTTCATGGATGCGTTGCGGCACGCTCATTTGAAGTCACATTTTGAGTTCAAGATAGATAGCTCTTGTCTCATCGATCCTTATTGTGTAAAATTGCTCGAATTTGTATTGTTATACTTGATTTATTTAGCCTCATACTTGAGTCTCCTGCTCATCCCACAAATGCATTTCCAGTCTTTTTTTGGGCCCAAAATCTCAATTTGACATAAAATAACACATTCATTTGTATTTCTTTTGTGTCATTTGGTGAATATATTCAAATGATTCACAAATGAAATATATTTGTTAAAGAGTTGTTCTTGTGTGTAGGGAAAAACTCATTCAGTTCTGCTGCAACCATGTGATTTATTCTGTGAATTTTAATTGTACGTCACCTTTTCCTTGTTCCAGATACATCTACGTGCCTTTGGGAGGGTCTCGCCACGGCCCCTTCTACAAGGTGGTCTCCACAGGCCTCGCCTTCGGCTTCGTCTGCGCGTGGCACGGCGGCCACGACTACCTGCAGTACTGGGCGCTGATGAACTGGGCCGGAGTGCTGCTGGAAAACGGAGTGCGGTCGCTCTTCGCCGCCTCCTTTATCCGCTCCGCCGTTGTGAGTCGAGGATTCATCTTTTCGCTGCCAACTGGGGGGGCGGGGGCGGGGGGGCGAAGCAGCAGCAAGCAGGCCTAAAGAGATGTAAAATCCCCGGTTATCCCATCGATCGCCTAATGAAATCTTTTGCTGTAGCCTGAAATAAAGAGGTCATACCGGCGTAATCCGACTTAATAAGATATAATGCCTCGAGCGAGTACGCCGAGTACAGACAGGCTTCGATCCTGTCACATCTAATTGGCATGTACAGTTATTGGCCGACAATATTGTGAGTAAAAGTCGGCTTCCACTCCATGTTGCGGTGGAGCCACTCAGGCTGCTTCCCTGCTGCTCCGGCCGTCAGAGACGACTCGTTTCCCCTCCCGGTTTCTGGTCAGGCCGTTCGTTAGCGGCAGGTGCTTCTGTGTTCTTCCTCTCCGAGATTTACGGTGGAATTTCCCTCCTTTTTTTTGGCGCGTTTTGCTTATTTATTCATTTCGCTGATTTCCCAGGAGCGGACCTTCTCGGCGGTGATGAAAAGGCGCTGCGTCGCCCTCCTCTCTGCCTTCTCCACCGCCATGCTCATCCTCTCTAATCTGGTCTTCCTCGGGGGGACGCACGTTGGCAGAATCTTCTGGAAGCGCGTCTTTGTTCAAGGTAGACCGCCTTCCACGGTCCTCACTTCGGAGGAACTCTGCGCCCTTCTTTGTTCGCTTCTTTTTCGCTTCCCGCCATCGTTTCCTGGTCGCGTGTTTGTCTTCGCCTCGGCAGCTCACACGTTCCGAGGGAAAGTCATTCATTCGTCTTTATCGGTGAGACAATCGTGTCTTTAAAGCCAGAGTTTGAAGAGGCTCTCACCGACGGGACCATTTAAAATCAGTGACGGTAAATAGGTTTGTATATTTAGCAGCATCTTTCAGTGAGGCTATTTCATGCATCTGCATGGGCGAGAGAGAGAGAGAGAGAGAGAGAGAGAGAGAGAGAGAGAGAGAGAGAGAGAGAGAGAGAGAGAGAGAGAGAGAGAGACAGAGAGAGACAGAGAGAGACAGAGAGAGACAGAGAGAGACAGAGAGAGACAGAGACATCTGCTTCATGGCTGTGCCAATGCCTCTTCTGCGCCCCGTGTCTTTATTTGGCTCATTTGGTACCTAAAGCGAGATGGCAGGGCCTCCTGAAGCCTGTCTACTTATGATAAGCAGCAGTGTTCGCTGCACCCGCTGCCGGGCTTGGAGGGAAGTCAGAGCGGAGAGAACCCGCCGTCGATCTGCTATCTCTCCCCATCTATACGAGAAATCCACGACGCGTCGGGACGAGCGGCGCTTTGAGATGCATTCGGAGGGAACCGCCGCAAAACATTCCTCTTTTTCCCTCCCGTTTATTGGCTATTCGGGAAAAAGTCTCGACAAAGTACGAAGCTGCGAAGTTGAAGTCAGAGCCGCACTTTAGCATCGGCTCTCCGTCTGGCTCTGCCTTTTGTCTCCCGGAACTCTGAGGGGAAATATATTTCTGCATCCTCCGCTGCTAATTGCCGCGCCGTGTTTACCAGCCTGTCATTTACTCCGCCGGTTCCTCCGCCTGCAACGCGGTGTGAAGTTGTGCGACATTAAAACAATGACAGCGAAATGAAAGCGGCTCCGACACCCCGTCCGTCTGAGGCTGATGGTCTGGAATTAAACAACCTTTTTTAATCACACCTGCAAGTGTTTGGTTTTTATATTCGGCCATCTGTTTTCCATACCTGCTTCCTCTCACTTAGTAAAACTGAGCTCGTAGATTTGCATTGAAGAGATTTCTTGAGGCCTTTTACACTTTCTGTTCATAGTTAACCTTCACCACACACACACACACACACACACACACACACACACACACACACACACACACACACACACACACACACACAC
>JASSRZ010000014.1:2208452-2242083 GCA_032164315.1 Malacoctenus gilli | reverse complement strand
ACACACACCGCTACACTGCTGCTGCTACTTGTCTTTGCTGCAAATTTGTACCTGCAGTCACTCGCGTTACTGTACCAGACGAGTTTCGTCAGGACTCGATTTTGACTCTTTGAAGGTGCATGACTCCAGAGAACTTCAGTCCAAAAATTACAGAAAGAAGCAAAGAGAAGAGAACCATAATGGTGTCTTTCCAGTGAGCGTCAGCTTGTCCACTCATGAAAAAGTAACATCCGTCCTGTTCTTGTCCGTCCTCAGTTTATTCAGAAATCAAGCAGACAGGCTGCAGTTCGACCACGACTCACTGCTGCCCCCTAAAGCAGAGAAATGTCATGACTCAAACTTGACATTCTGCCCCTTTAATCAACCAAAACGTCGACAAAACGAGTCGCAGAGCTTCTGTTCTCAGAGACGATTGGTCCTCCAAGTCCAGCCGACTCTCCGCCGAGTGTCAGCACGTCGTTCAAGTGCAAGTAATCAACAGGAAGCCGGCCGCCTTTAAAACAAACCTCTCCGAGGATGAATGTCAAGCGGAGCAGGATTATGGGTCCATTTTTAGAGCCTTCGCTGTGGCCGTGATCCAGACAAATGAATGATACAATGACGCAGGCGCGAGAGAAAGAGCACAATGAGTTTGATTTTAGATGAATCATCGAAGGGAAACCTTTATTTCCCAGCCAATAAAATCGCTCCATAATCAGCAGTTTTGACAAGAAGTAAAAGAAATATATGATCGTTTGAGTTGATTAAGACCGGACGTGACGGTTCGAGTGGTTTTTCTGGCATCGATTTGCCGCACGTTCAGATCATTTCGGCGTCACGCGAAATCAGCTGGTGGTAACAGTCGCTTTGCACGCCGCTCGCCTTCAGATCACCGCCTGCTTTGTTCTGACAGAAAATCACCTCTATTTTTCACATTATGCAAATCGGGCAGAGTTTACATGCTTCCAACGCCTCACTGTTAAACAGCAACATCATTGTTAATGTGCACAACACATTTATCACAATCTAATGGATGAAAAACACCAATCTGAAGCTGAGGAATAATCTTATAGCTCTGGATGATTAAAGGAATAATTTATGCTTTTAGGAGCTGAACTTCTCTGCTTTTGTCATGGAAATGTCCACTATTTATGATAATGCAGAAAAAGCACAAGTTCATGCTAAGATTTAACAAAAGATTTACTTTTCTAGCTCCTGTTTTAATCGAAAAATTGTTAAAATGGAAACTGACAAAATCATAGGAGAAAACTCAATCAACTCAAGAGCCTTTAAGAGAGTTTATATGAATTTAACTGAATAAAATAACAGATATAAGGACGTTAGTAAAACGAACCTTTTCGGTGTCGATTCCCCGGGACATGGACCAGGTGGAGGCGATGTAGTCCATCACTCTCTCGCTCAGGCCTTTGGGGACCTGGTAGAGTTTGAGGAAGTCGCGGACGCTGTTCAGCATCTCGTGGTAGCGGTTGGTGTTGGCGTACATCTGCTGGAAGATGGTGGTCACGTTACCGAAGATGGTGGCGTACAGGAGGGCTGAGGAAGCACGGGGAGGGGGGGGGAGACGGAGAGTCAGACGTTAAAACCAGCTAAAGGGCAAAACTTGGCAAAACTCTGCTTCGGGAAGACAAAACGCAGACATTCGAAAGTTTAACGAGTTGAAAGGGAAGAAAAAAAGCTACTTAAAGTTGAAAGAGGATGAGTTCGGTAGGAAGTCTTTGGTTTGTCCTACAGTAACCCAACGTCTCAGCAGGTTTAATTAAAAAGGTGACAAATCGCTGTTGCAACTTTAAAGTCATAATAAAAGGTCATACATATCTACAGCCTGGTGTATGAGGAGAGAAATCTCCAATATTAAACTTGTGAAGAACTAAAAAAACCTCCAAATGTGGTTCAGGAGCCAAAATATCTCCAAGAATAAAACCCCATGAATCAAATCTAATCGAAAACTGTCTTTAACAGGAAGAACATTAACCTCATTTCAAAGACTGTGAGGAAAAAGACACAAGTATCTACAAATGCACATTAAAAAGTGTAGCGGATTGTTCCTTTAGTTCGCCCAGAGGAATGCGCCTGTTTTTTTATTATTTACACAGCACACGGCATGATCTATGAGATGAAGTGAGCCATTAGACTTAATATTGTTTCACATGGTAAATGCTTTAATCAATCACATGGGAAATTAACAATTACTACCCATCACTGCCCCCAAATATAATCAACAAGACTCTCGCCAAAAGCGAGAAAAACTATAATTACGGCTTCATTTGGAGTGTGTGAAGCCATCCATCCTGGCGCAGCTACATCCCACTAAATAAAGGTTGTTTTGTTTTGTTTTTTTGTCCTCCCTGCTCTCGCGTCGTGACGGCGGGTTTTAAAGAGACGGAGGGGAGAGAGGTGAGGCGCGGCGTCTCGGAGGTGGTTGTGTGGCTGAACTGGTGCAACAGCTGGCGTGTGCGCGCGGATCAAAGCCATCAGACGTCTGCTCAGTGTTCTCCTGGCAATGGAGCCCTAATTAGCCCTGCTAGAAGGGACGGAGAGGAAACATGCCAGCCACACATTTCAATTATCCTCAGATGATGACAGTAACCTACGATTTTTTTTTTCTCCTGCGAGCCCGAGTGTGTGTGCGCGCGCGCGCGTGTGTTTGTTTATCTCACGGCGCACAATCAAAGTGCTGAAAACTGCACAGGGAATAATACTAATTAAAAAGCGCTCAAAACTCCTCAAGGGCGACGAGAACCACAACTTTCATCCTTTCATCCCCCCATCGCGCCGCGGCAAAGCCGCGTTATCGAGCCTCGCAGGGGCGGTGTGATGCTCTTTATCGCCTCGACACAAAGAACATGTTTTGTGTTTTGTCGCGAAACACGCGTTGCGGCACATTAGCAGACATCAAGATGGGAGGAAAAAAATAGTCTGAAAGAAAAAAGGGAGAAAAAAAAGGAAAAGATAAAGTTGAGACAGTTTAAATCTGAGATGACTCGACGATCGTCTCCTTTTGAAGTTGCCCAACTTCGCGGGTTGCGCGCAGATGGCGCCGCTCGGCCGCCTGACGAGCGGAGCGCCGCGGCAACAAAAGGGAAACGCCGTCGGTCCGTGCGGCATCAGCTCGTCTCCGTCGCGCTCGTCTCGCTGATGTACACAACTCCGCCGCGATCCCGCTCGCCATCCAACAGCTGGCTTGTTTGAAGGTGCTTAAAAGACAGTTGACACAAACTCCAGCCCCAGGCCAACGGTTGCTATAGAAACAGAACATATGTATAGTGCCCCCCATTCCTCCCTCCGCTTCCTCCATACACAATCCTCTTCCTCTTCCTCCTCCTCCTCCCTTCTTTCCCCACGCTACCCCACAATCCCTCGTCACACTGTGATCTTCTACTGCCAGCACCGATCCAGCGCTGCTGGTAAAAATAGAAACAGTATCAGGGCATCCATATTTCATAGAGAACAGCCACGGACTGCACGAGATAGCATCTACAACCCAATCCTCCCCAGGCTGGCTGTGTTTAGTGCTCAGTTACCGAAGGTATTTCACATCGTTTGTTTCTTGCAATGAAAATCATTTGACAAACAGTCTGCAAATGAGTTTCTGCACTTTAAACCCCCTTGAGGAGAAGATTGATACAACAGGGAAGTCAAAAGGTTAACAGAGAGACAGCGAGAGAAAGAGAGCTGAAGAGAGAGTGAAACGGGGGAGGAAAAGTTAAGGAAAGTGAATAAATGAAAAAAGAGAAGGCATGAGAGCGACAAAGAAGGGGAGTGAAGGAGAAGGAGAAAATTAGAGCACGAGAAACAGAACGGAAACGACAGAGCGAGGAAAGTACAGATGAAAAGGTTGAGAACAAGAGAAGGAGGATTCGAGAGAAATCAAGAGTCCTGGAGTCTGACAGAAGACGAAAAACGAGGTAGAGAAGGAAAGACTGAGGTTGAGATTGAGAGAAGTAAAAATCGAGGTAGAAGCCAAGTGAGGAAGATGGAGGAAGAGATGGAGAGGTAGAGACCGTGGTCAACCCAGAGAGGTAAAGTAGTTTGAGCTTGTCGCAGGTAACAATTGAAGTAGAGCTCAAGCAATGTCGAAAGAGAAATAGTGAGGTAAAGACTGAAGTTGTGCTTGAGAGGTAAAAAATGAGATAAAGAGGTAAAGATTGAGGTACAGATCGAGTTCGAGCTAGTCGCAGGTAAAAATCGAGGTAGAGGTCAAGCGAGGTAGACAGAGGAAGACAATGAGGTTGAGCCTGAGGTCCAGTTAGAAACGGGTAAAATATTGAGGCAGGAACAGAAATTGGTGAAGATTTAGAGAGGTAGAAATTGAGGTCAAATTTAAAAAGAAGCTGGAAAAAAAGAGGTACAGAAAAAGGGTAAAAAGACAGAAAGACAGAGAGAGCGAGAAAGAGATTGAGGCAGAGATCGAGCGAGGGAATTAGAGGAAGAATAGGTGGAGATCAAGGAGAGAGAGAGGGGGAGGTATAAGAGGGACAGGAGGGCTCTGTCACGGTCTTCTCCGCAGTCTCGGATGGAGATGGTGGCTGGAAAAAGTGCAGCGGAGGTGAGCGGTGATTGCGGAGGGATCGGAGGGAGAGCTGTGCTAAATTGATCTGGCAGTGTCAGTTATTGCTGCGAGGTGTTGCTCTCCGACGCAGTCACACATAATGGCACCGCGCTGCACACTGTGTAATGAGCCACACAAGCTCGAGACACCTTATAAATATTGAGATGCGGGAGGAGGAAAATCTGCCTCCTTCTTAGTGGATTACATGTTTTAGCAAAGCAGCGAGGGTGAAATTATTGCAAAGAAACATCTTCCAGTTTTAGTTACTTATTTGCGGGGAGCAGCGAATTACAAGCGACGTATTATTTGGCACAAAAAACCCCACAAAGATGTCGCCTCCACCTCCGAGTAGGAGCCTCCTTACTCACCGTTTGGGTTGCTTTTCTGCCTCTCAGAGGTGTTTCATAAAGAGCCGAGAAAACTTCAATTCAGCACAGCATCGCCGAGCACACAGAGGGAATGAGCCTAATGCAGGCCAGAGTGACACGCTGTACTGTACATGTCACTGTATCAAACTGACTGAAGCCGACAGCTGCGCTGATGAGACCGAAAAAGAAGCTGATGGAACGTTGCTCAGAAATGGCGAAAAGACAGTTTGAAGCTCGGCATTTTTTCCTTTTTTTCAGGTCATTTCCACCGAAGCGTGGCTCACATTCATAATACGCCGCATTGATACGGTCAGACGGGAAAAAAATGCGTTTATGTAACACCGAGTTGAGTTGTGGTTGTATGAATCCAGCATTACTCTCCCATTCACCCATGTGCTCGGGCTGGAATTGCTGGACGTCTCCCCAGGACATCTCCTCAAGCACCTCAGCTGGCCCCTTTTCATGTGAAAGAGCAGTGGCTCTACCCCGAGCTCCTCCCAGACGACAGATCCTCAGCCTTTGGTCAAAGTTCATGAGAGGAGGGTCATAACTGGACTTCAAGATGCTCAAACTCCTCCCCTTGCACGGCTGCCAACTTGGCGAATTTCTCTCTAAATCTGGCGATTTTACAAAATCCTCCGGGATGCTTTTTTTGGTCGACTTTTTCTGGTCTTCAAGAGACGTGAAGGCTCCTATCATTTAGAGTCACCATCTGATTTTGATCACGTTACCCATTTGTAGAGCGCAAAGTACTGCAACAATATACGACAAAATACCACAAGACGTACTGAGAGCGACACTGATTTTGGCAAAACCCGGGACTTCTCGCTCTATTACGCCGACTTGGAGAGCTTTATTAAACCCTGAATGAGGAACTCGCTTCGCGGCCAAATATTGCATTTTGAATCCTCCATCGCAGCCTTGAGAGGAACAGTCCCAGGTGTGACTTTGTTCAAAAAGATCCTGCTGTCGTGAGGAGAGCCGGCAGTTAAAGCACTACAAGCCTCTGATACTGGAGAGGGAAAAATTGCACTTAGCTCTTCTGGCTGTGAACTATGTTCGACCTGAGTGGCGAATTCCACGTTGAAGAGTCGGAAACATTGCTCAGCTAATCATGTGTAAAATTGTATTTTCTGAAATTTGATGGTTCCATTTATAATTCACTTATTCACCTGCCTCGGCGGGTCGAGGCTTTAAAGAGCATAGCTGAGCGTCTCATGTATCATGTATCTGCTACATTAAAGTGGCGAGCGGGAGAGAGAGAAAAAAAAGGGAAAAGGCCGCCCACTCACATCCGATCATCATCATGGCCACGGCGAAGATTTTCTCCCCGTCGGTGGTGGGCGCGATGTTCCCGAAGCCGATGCTGGTCAGGCTGGTCATGGTAAAGTACAGCGAGGTGATGTAGACCGAGTCCTTGTTGGGCCCGCCCTCCCACTTGCCCGAGCCGCTGGCGTTGAAGCGGTACGGCGTGCCCACCGTCTCGGCCAGGATGTAGAGCCAGCTGTCCTCGCGCACGATGTTGGTCTCCTCGTCGATGACCTCGTAGTCCCCGATGCTGTACCTGAGGGGACGAGCATCCGCGGCATGTCAAATCCTGAATTTCACACCTTGATCAACGGACTGGAACACGGAAATGAAAAAAGCCTGAACGCAGATCACATAAAAAACAGTCGAGCGGGGAACCCTTTTTGTTACTGTTTTATCCTCATAAACGACATTATTTGTTTCAATAATACTCTTACTTTGAAGGCTTTTTTCTACTTGTTTTGGTCCCATTATTCCCTCCTTGCCTGGCCGCAGCGCCATCTACTGGTCCGTTTCTTTGTAAAGGTTTCCTTCACGCCGGCTGAACAGAAAACGATACTGAAGTGTGCTATAAAATCATTCTGACTGGGGAAATTCTGTGGGACGCCGAAGAAAAAGCGGCTTAATTTACATCCGAGCACGTCTTTGTTTACACGTGAAATATCGGAGACACCTGCCTCCTTGTGAAAGACCTTGGAAATGAGGAACAAAAAAAGCATTTCAGAATATAAATGAGACAAATCTGATGATGCAACAAATGCCGTCGACTTTCCTTGTTTTTTTTCCCATCCTGCTTTCTGTTTTTTTCCCCCCTCGGTGCCCCGTCACAGGATGCGCGTCTCCTCAGCTGCCAGCAATTTCCCCCCCAATCAGACGGCATCATTTGAATAATTTTTATCGAGCCCGGAGGAAATAAAACGCAACATTTTTTCTATTGTGTGGCAGGATTTCGATTTTTTTTCCTATTTACAGCCCTGCCGTTCGTCTCGTGCTGCAGCCACCCTCATTTCTTTAAAAAGTGACAGGAGAAAGAGAGGCTGCTGCGACTGCCGCCGCCGCTGCTGATGCTGCTGTCATCCGAGTTGATGATGGTTTAACTTTTCTCAACTCGACGACGCGGCTCGGCGTGTGGCCATGGCAACCACAGAAACCACAATGAGGGGGGAACGGTACAGGAGCTATTTTTACTGGTATCGCAGGCTGGTTTCAGAGCCTCAGCAGCCTCATCCAGTCAGGATTGATTACGCCGTCTGGACGTCTCCCGTGACAGCCGCTGGAGCCGCAGTTTGACGTCTTACAGCTGGATTTTCACGTTGAAGTTGTTTCCTTCAATATGACGAACGCAAGAAAGACACAAAATATTTAGGGATTTTGACAGTTTGCATCAAATTATGATGGTCAACCAATTGGATCGGACCATCTTCACCACTACAGCTCTTACGCCGGTGTTCCCAGTCTGTAGGGGGCAGTATGCATCAAAAAAAGCCAATGATCCTGCAACAGGATCAGGAGCAGCTTAGTAGTATCGATGCATGCGGCAGGTGAAGGCTGAGCCTGTGTGGCAGAGAACTGCTGCAGGAGTTATTGATGGTTCTGACTGAGAGGTGTCAGGATACACCGCAGCGCAGTTTGCTGCGTGTGACGGTGCCCAAACGCTGACGAGTCAGGGTGACCACGGGGGTCCCTGTCCGTCGCAGAAAGCGACAAAAAAAAGGGGGACACACGAAGGGGGAGGAAGGTGTGCTGGTCTCGGTCACGTGGACGGTCAAAAGCCGGCGCTCGCCGCTTATCCGGGGAGCACTAAGCAGCGGGGAGCTGGACGGAAAGAAAGCAGTGGGATGCTCTGCAGCGTTCTGCCAGAAATCATTCGTTACCGCGAAGTGTGGAAAGGTGGAAGGTAATTTGAAACGTAACGTCTACTTAAGCTTTGTTGCAGACCACGCACGTCCTTTCATGGACACAGGATAATCGATGATGTGCTCTGCCACACAGCAAAAGAAGGTTTAAGAATAGCCCAGTGGGGGGGGGGCACGAACGAAATTTTGACCTGGTCTCCATGCAGGACAACCGTGTCCGAGCCATCGAGGCTTCTCCTCTGTCCAATATTGTCTTAGTTCTTGTCCCTCGACACACCTTCAGAGGCCGGTGCAGCTCTGCCTCGACAGATCAGAGCTGTTTTATCAGCAAGGAGGGAATTAGACCAATCTCAGACGGGTATTTACAGAAATACGGATGGAGGAAAACAATATTTAAAGTGAGTTTCTTTGACAAACGTGCAATTTTGTGCAAAAATATAGACACACACAGAAGCTTTTTCACTACCAAACATATTCTGGATGTTTCAATGTATGACGAACGTCGAGTCATGAGAGGACATCTGTGTCAATCTGTGGTTGAGTGCCGGCTTCATCGCCGTCATAAACATGATAAATCGAGCACAAAGTTAAGCTTTTCACCACATTTGCCCCCTGTAGAGGAGACGATCTGATTAGAGTTTGGAGCCCCCCCCCCACTCCATAAATTTGCATATTGATGTCAAGAAAAAAAAAACTATTCTCTTGAAACCACCGCAGCTCTTTGTGGCTGTGAGCTGCTGATAAACATACAGTTTTTATGTGTAAAAACAAGCAGGACGGCAACAAGTGGCTCCTAATTAATGGCCTAATTAGCTTAATCAGTGACCTTATTTGTGGTAATTGGCTGCGCTGTTGGGGGATGGAGTCGCGTTATGCAATGCGAACACGGATTCACAACAAACGCCAGCCGACGACGTACCAGATGCAGGCCAGCCAGTGGGCGGCCAGTCCGAAGACGCACACCAGCAGCACCAGGACCGCCGCGCCGTACTCGATGTAGTGGTCCAGTTTACGGGCGACCCGGCCCAGGCGGAGGAGCCGGACCACCTTCAGGGAGCTGAAGAGGCTGCTGATGCCCTGAAGACCGAAGGTGGTGCGAGAAAAAGGCAGGGATCAGAAAACGCTCGTTGTTGGAGCACATTTTAGCCAAACATCTGTTTCAAAACACACTGAAGTCGATATATTTTCACCTTAATGCTCCTCATCACTCATCCAGCTAAATATTTCACCTTTATTGGGCATTAAAAAGATGTTTAACCCTCTGTAAATCTTCATTTATACCATATTACGCTGTAAAAAGTACTTTCAAGTACTCTTGAGGACAAAAACAGTGTGGAAAAAGCTGAGTTATGTTGCTATTTATGTGTTAATACAACAATTTATGTACATACAAATATGTTTTAAGCCGTCTATCCCACAAACACATTTCATTAGTATTCAATTGAAAGTTCAACATTTTTCTTTAAAAGTTTATTTACTTTCTCCAATTTGATGTATGTATTGGCCTGAATGATGCTCACTGAATTGAAAAAATAAGAAAGCATCTAAGAATCTATGTCGAGTTTTGGCTTCATGGCACCAAAATGTCCTTGAAAGAATCAAACTCCAGCAGCGGGAACGAGCAGACGCCGACGTGACACCGACTTTCTGTTCGACTGATCTCGCCGGGTGTTCCTGTACGATCCCATAAGTTTGTACAACTTCAGCAGTTACATAAGCAGAGGCGCGACGTCTCCTCGGCTTAGCCGAGCGGCGAGACTCGCACGCGGCGATTCGAACAGACAACTGCGATCCCATCAGTCTGCCGCGCGGCCCGGCGCTGCTGCTGGGATCCAGTGCGAGCGAGCGAGCGAGCGCGCTGGCTTGGCAGGGATATTGATTTTTGCTAATGTGCTGCGGCCTGCAACGCGAGTACAACTGCAGCGCTCGCTGTCACTTGATCCCATCCAAGCCGCCTGCCAGACACCTCAGCTGCAGCAGCAGCAGCAGCAGCAGCTCTGAAATCACTTTGCAGCCCCGGAGCCGCGACACGATTCAATCAGAGCAGCAGCGGAGCCTCAGAGTTCAGCCGCAAACACCAAGTCAGAGGAGGAGTTCGAATATGAAAGGAGGCTCTCATTGAGGGAGCAGCAACTCACTCTCTCTCATGTTGCTCATCAGTTCTCTGGGTTCGAAACATGGACGTGTATGACAAGCAGGTTAAATTGAATGCCCTCCCAGTCATTACTTTCCACCAGATTCATTAGTCGGTGAACAAGTTCATGTTTAATAAAGGGTGCAGAAGTGCTCTTCAGTTGGGGATATCGGGGTAAAACTTCATCGCATCTTGAAAAAGATTAACTGAAGATAGCGACGTGACCGCTGGTGATAAGTATCAAATTTTGTTCGTGGGCGACGAAACCAGGAGGAAAATTGTGTTTATTTGCTCTTCAGTGAAATGAAAACTTGTTACAATAAGAGGAGGTTACTGGTCTGCCCACTAATGCCGGAGGCTCCCTGAACTAAAACGAGTTTTACACCTCGAGTTAATCTGGCGTTTTTCCTCGAAACGGAAGCTTTTTCGCGTTCGAGTCAATGTTCGAAACAAAGGACACGAAGAATCCAGTGCAGCACGTAACGTGTTCAAAGCACAGCGACGTAAAGGATCATCTGAAACATCTCGAACACAAAAGGCAAACGTTTAGAAGTTACCACTGAAAAAACATCCTGAACATCCGCTGAACCTTCAGTGTTCCATTCAAGCCGCCTCCGTTCACCAGTTTGGACCAGCAAGTCCGAATGAAATAAATGCCGTTCGTGACGGAAAGAGGAGATTCGCAGCATGTTAAACAACTCCTGCCACGGAGAACTTTTTCTTTTTAAATTTTAGATGTAATCCATTTGTCATAAACGACACGTTAGTGCTGATGGGGAGAAACGCTCATGCAGATTTAATGATGCTGTTGCTCATATTCAAATATTGTAGGAGACGATTCAGGCGATGGAAGAAAAAAAATCTTCAGCGGAAAAAAAAGGCGGCTCGTATATTTCAACTGACTCCGTCTGACATTTATTCTCTGCATTAATGATTCGCTGCCGTTTTCTCGTCGAGTGTGTAAAGAGTTTGTTAAAGGGGGCAGCGTGGAGTGTTTATTAAGGGGGTGCGAGTGTCGACAAGTGAAACACACACAAAAAAATGGTTCATTTTCATATTCTAATCAAAGTGAAGCCTACTTGAGTGACAGCTCGGTGGTTCCAATTCTTCCCATCGCGTCCCCATGCATGAACGCAGGCAGAAGAGGAGGAGGAGGAGGAGGAGGGGCATGCAAACAGAACAGAGGGATGAAGAAGGAGGAACAAAAACATAAACACAAGTGAGAGAAAAAAAAGACAAAACACATGAGCAAAAAAAAAAAGAAAATCATTCCATCATCAAACAAGAGAGAAAAAGACTTCAAATCATATTTGTGCAGTGAAGCGCGTGCAGCAGCGCGGCCGCAGCATGCGCGCGGACCAACGCTCCTCCGCTGGCGTCGCCTTTTCAAAGTGACAAAGCTTTATTAGTCGTTGGCAACAGTAACGGCCGGCCCGCAGCTCTTTAAGACAGCCAAGAATAACTTTGACAGCGGCCTTTGTTAATGATCCTCTCTCTCTTACTCGGAAACCTGTTGGGGGGGGGGGGGGGCAGCCATCAAAGTTATTAATTTCTGTCGTTAGGGTCCAAAGCAAAAGCAGCAGCACCAGCAGCAGCGAGATGTTTCCGCGCGGCTTTAATAACACAGCCAATTGTTTACTGGCTCTCATTTAGCGCGGCCGCGGATCGCCTCGGAGCAATTTGTGACAAATTGGAGTCGGTGAGTTGTTGCGGAGACGATGGAGGACGATCTTGGGAGCGCCGTCATGCCGCCGATGCCGCTTCACAGCCGCAGTGACCAGAACCTCAACAACCTCGCTCGCACCACACAAACGACCAAGCGTTGAAGCGCGACGCTGCGACTGATGGCCCCGCGTTGCACTTGGACTCATTTTGAACGATAACTCGCGGAACGAATTTCCAAACAACCATAAATTTCTTGGGTTCGGGCACAAATAAATCTTTGTACGCCAAAATAATTCACCAGAAAGCTTCTCAGTGCACAAGATAATCCATTTTTTAGGTCAAACTGGCTCCTTTAAACCTTTTGTTTGGCCACAGCAAAATCAAGTGCCAAGTTTCAAAGCCAGGCCTGAACATTAAAACGATGATTCAGAACTCACATTTTGGCTTTTTCCAATCTAAACATTTTTGTCTCCAACAGAGGAGGACAAAAAGGACAAAAAATTGGTTTCTGACCAGTTAAAATCCGAAAATGAGACTTGAAAAAGCAAAATTTGTGACTTTGCTTCACAAAAATACCAATTTATCATTTATTTGGCTCTTCAAAGACGGTCTTTGTCTGTCACACTGCAGTAAAGTGTCTCCCACAAGCAGCAGCTCCTGAAACTTTTCAGCTTTGCAGTTTTCTCGATGATGCCAAAAAGGAATCGAATAACATCTGCGCATCGCTTGAATTCCCAAAAGGTGGATGCCCCTCCCCCCCCTTCCTCCTCCCAAACCCCACCCCGCCCCTCCGGTTGACCCCGACTGCTGCTGCCGCTTCAGCAGGTCAGCGTTCAGGATGCTGAAGCGTTGAAAGACTAGAAAGGGACGAAAACCGCTGGACCTGCAAACAGCGGCCGCGTCTGCAGCCCGGCGGCGAGCGTCGCCACTGGATCCTATATTACCTCGCAATGTGTGGCGACGCCCCCCCCCCCCCCAACCCCCCACCTTCCAACCCCCGAGAGCCGACGCACACTGTGCCGCTTGCTGTGTGACACACTGCGCAGTTAAATGCTATCACAGCATTTTACACAACCACATTGAGGCAAGAACACGCACACACACACACACACACACACACACATCATGAGACATGACATGCTTAAGCACACACACAATGATGCATTGACGTAATGAAAAACCAGCAAATGGACGACCCCAGGGCTCCATTTAATCAATGCGTGTGTGTGTGTGTGTGTGTGTGTGTGTGTGTGTGTGTGTGTGTGTGTGTGTGTGTGTGTGTGTGTGTGTGTGTATCTTGAAGAAGAGCAACGGCCACATTCAGAAGCCGCGGTTGCCACATAAACACGATTTCAATTGACAGAAATAGAAGCGCTTTGCATGTGAAGACGTGAATATTTTAAGCAGAAGTAACACCTCGCACTATGAGCCAGCAAACAGAGACACCGGCGCGCATCTCGCTGTGTTTTCCCCGATTAGACGGTGAAACTGTGATCGGAGCCGTTATGAGGAACCAGCACGGAAAGCTGGCCTGATTGAAAAGCAGCCCCGGTTTGAACCGCGGCTCGTTTCCCAGCGATTCGGCCCCCCCCCTTTTTTGTCGGCCGCTCGTAAGGTGTTAATGGTTTCGGGGCGTCGGTGACACAGCAGAGCGCTCGGTTTGACGACGCAAAGAAAAAAAAAAAGCCTCCTTCCTCCAATTAAAATGCGCCAATTATCTCAAGATCCTGTGATGGCTCTCCAGCAAACACTCACCGCTACAGTGGAACATTTATAAATTCACAAACAAGCATGTTGTTATGCCGCTCGCTCAGACTTGTTTGTGTCCCCGGTTTGCCAGGATCCAGCCTCAGCACACAGCAGCGATGAAACACCGCCGAGTGTCTGCATGGAAACAGTCTCTCAATCACCCCACATGAGGTTATTCTATGAATCTCAACCTTTTTTCAGAGAAAACAATCTGATTTGAGACATTCAAACGCGCTTCATTACCGTGGTGATATAAATATCATGTTGCTTTTGGAGTACGTACATACGAAGTGACGCAAGGCCAATAGTTCAGTTTCTCATCATCTGACAAAGCGCATCACATCACACAACACGCATGTTGTGTTTCATCTTGAACCTGAGTTGCTGCCAGTGTTGCGTGTGTGGGCGTCCTGCACGGCAGCGGCGGCGGCAACGTAGCAACTCCCCACACAGGCAATGCTACAAGTCATTAAACGGCTGAAAATTGCTCTGTACACAGCAATAAAACACGACTTTAGTATCAAAAGCTCGACACGGGACGCAAGAGTAAAGGAGGCGGGGCTTCATCACTCCCTCTCCCCAAAACATAAAACACTCGAATTTCAGAGGCAACCTGAATGCATCATCAATGTTCGAATCTTCAATTTTACTCGTCCCAACGTTCAAAACCTGAAAACTGGAGGCTCGAACAACACGTCCACTTTCAAAGTCGTCACATACATCAACTTCCTGTCCACATTGAACAAATGAAATGAGACGCTGTTCTCACCTCGTCCACGTTTTCGAAGGCGTTGATGACGTCGTAGGGCAGGCAGGACAGCAGGTCGATCACGAACCAGGTCTTCAGGTAGTTCATCCGGATGAGCTTGGGGTCCGAGATGACCTCGCCGGCGGGGCCGACGAAGGTGGTGTGGAAGTTCAGCACGATGTCCACCAGGAAGATGACGTCCACGATGCTGTCCACCACCAGCCACGTCACGTTGTTCTGCTTGGTCTTGAAGGAGACGTTGTAGGGCACCATGATGGCCGTGTAGAAGGTGAGGATGAGGATGACCCAGTCCCAGGTGGTCTTGAAGAGGCAGTAGTGCAGGATGATGTGGGGAGGGGTCTTGGGGGTCTCCTGCTTGTACTGAGGTAGGATGTCTGAGCCCAGCTGCAGCACCTGGAGGGGAAACACGGCGCCACGTGGGACACTGAAAGAAGAGGAAAAACTGTCCTCTGGACGATTTCCGATTCGTCCAGAGTGAGTTTTACTGGCTGAAGATTTTGGGGAGCTTTTCTTCAAGAGAGCGTCCCTGTTTGTGCGATATTTTTACGCAAAGTAAATCCAGAAATTAAACCACAGACTTACCTCAGCCAGGCGAGAGTGCTTGTGCACGTTTTCTCCTTTGTGGACTGTCGGCTGCAGCTGTTGAAGGACTCCTCTGCTGCTCGTGAGAGCTCGAGTCAGTCGAGCAAACTTTCCCCAGCCTGAGGGACAATAACACACACACACGCGCGCGCGCGCACACACACACACACACACACACACACACACACCACCGTGAGTATTTCCAAGGTTTCTGCTGGTACTGTGTTTTTCTCAGGGCTACGGGACGTCTTTTGCGCTCGTGGGAATCCGGGCGATTCGTTCATTATCGAACAACTGCTCGAGAGTTGCTAATTAGGCTGATCGGAACTCGATCATCAACCTGACATGCAGCACCGAGGGTTCAGCGCGACTCGTGTTTGTATCGAGGTGGATCCACGATACCCGATTGTCGACTCTGTGCTCGTGTACAGCTTGAAAAAAACCCCACACATTTATAAAAGAAAAGGCTCCCTGACAAGAACCGGGCAGCGAGTCTTCGCGAGCTCAACCAGCCTCCGGCAGCACATGTCCATTGATTTTTGCGCTTGTGTGTTTTTGGCTCAACTTTATGCCAAACTTTTGGGCTTGAGATCCATAAAAAGTGGCGCAACTCCATGAACAAAAAAGCGGTTCAGCATTGCAAAAAAAAACCCAAAACATGCTCAGAAATACAGTGCCACCAAAACCTGCTACAATCCCATCAACCAAAATGCTCCAGAGGGCAGTTGGGAGTCGCATCTGTGTGTTTTTGTAATTTCAGGCATGTTGGGAGGTTTTGTAGTTTTAAGTAAGATTCAGACTTTCTCTTCTGACCCCCCCGCCCCCCCCCGAGTGTGAGTGGGCAGCTCAGTTTTGCAGTTGTTTTAGGACTGCAGGCAAAAAAAAACAATCATTAATAGTCTGAAAAATGTACAGCAGACTTTCACACTCAGAGACACTCCAGTTGGTGAAGACTGAAAACAGGGACGTGTGGAGAGAAAAATACTGGAGTCAAGTCAAAAAGCTTGTGTTTTTTTTCCAAGGTTTGTTTGTGGCCAGAAAATAAGACACCAAAGGCTGAAGAGCCGCTGCGTCACATTCTGGCAGATTCATCAGCAAAAATCAAATTTTTTCTTGTTCACTTAATCACTACATACTTGTGTATCGTCTCTCTTGGACTTCTGCAACAGCGTTAAAAACGTCTAGGAGGACAGAAAATGTTCAATGTGTTTTGAATGTCTCGGGGCCACCGTAGGTTCTCTCAAGGAGATGAGAAGGACTGTGGGCGGAGTCAGTAATTTGTCATCTGCAAACTAAGTGCTGAAATCACAACAGATTGCTGATTTATTGCCGATTAGGCACAGAAAAAGCTCCAGCTGCAAATATCAATTAACAGAAAACCACTTTTGTCACAAAAAACAGGACGATGGATTCTGCTTTTGTATGTGAAGCACTTTATTGTGAAAACCCCTTTTAAATGCTTTAAACTGAATATTTTGATTGGTGGACTCTTCCTCAGGACACAACTCAAATTCTGAATGACTTCATTTTAATTGCTTTCCAACTTTCAACACTTAACCGATCAATTTACGGAGGAAATTGTCAGTTTGATTAATGAGATTAATCTCTCGTCGCAGCCTAAATCAGACGGATCCCTCCTGACCCACACTTCACTTCTATTTTTGGCGGCGCTATCACTTCATCCCGTTTCTGCAGCCGCGCGTCGCACAAATAGCTCGCCGAGCGAGTGTATTTTAAACAAAGGACTAATGCGTGGCCCCGTGTGGGCAGCTGCCTTTCCTCCGCTTTCACTCCCGTCTCCGCACCGGGCGGCACAAACGCGCGATTGTTATTGCTGCCGCCGACCTGTTGATGCCGGCGCCTGGACGGTGATCTCGGTTTCATAAACCGCACATCCTGTTTGTCTCCATCGCTCGCTCCTCTGCGCTAATTCATGCTCTATTTTGGCTGTCTCCAGCAGTTACGCAGCCCGATGAATCATTTTTGCGCGGCGTGCCGATAACCATCGTGATGGGCTGAGCGAGTGACTGACTGGGTGCTTGCCGGAGCAAATGCACACTGGATAGGGTTGAATGGTGATGGCTGGCAGACTAATTTTACCTCTGCCTCCGTATGAAAGGTTGCAGATCACACAGATCGAGGGTGGAAGCAGTAATAACGGGGGTGTTCCTGGGCCGTTTGACGGCCGAGTACGTGCAGAGAATTCATCTCGTTTTCTTTCTGGATCAACCGAAACCGAAACGCCGACAGAAACCAGGAGGTCGGTCGACTCGAACCTTTGGACGAGTCGTCTTCGATGGGCTGTTTGAAGGCCGTGATGTCGCTGAACGTGCAGAGGAAGAGGACCACCTTTTCCTGTTCGTTTCGTATAGGTGCTATCTTCACAAAGAACCAAACCGGCGTCCCTGCGAGCACACAGAAAGAGAGAGAAACAACGAGCGTTCAGCTCCATCACCTGCTTATTTTTAGAGGCCGTGACTCAGAGTGCACATATAGCTGAAATCTTGATTGCGGGGTGTAAAAATCGAAATGTTCTGGACTTTGAAAACTTTCCACGTTTCTCTCAGCGCAGGTGCAGGAACGGGGAGGTTACACCTGCCAGCCAGAATAAACAACAAGCGCGGCTTCACTGAGGAAGGCTCCTCTGGTCTGGCTCTCAAACCAATTAGCACATTTCAGCAGAGGTAAGAAACGCTGGGTGCCGCCTTTGAACTGAATGTTACTGAGCCTCTGAATACATTTGCATGAGGAGAAGAAGAAGTGGAAGTTTCCGGGGTTTTTTTCTCCCCGCCGCTACTCACTGTTCTTCTTGTACATCAGTATCTCAAACGAGTTCATCTCATAATTCTCGAACGTCAGCCGCACTTTTTCCGTCGTGTCCTTGTCCGTCAGCTCGCCGTACATGAAGCTGGGGAAGAAGAAGAGGAGAAAAAAAAACACAAGGGGAAATAACAGCTTCAATATTTTATGGCTTCAGCGGCCGGCTGTGCTCACTCATGCGCCCAACATTGACGAGGAACGTGTGAACGTTTCCTTCTTACAGATGCGAGTCGTGGGTTTCTAGTGGGCTTTCTGTGGGGGGTGATAAAGAGCTTCAAGGGGGGAAAAGCGAAGGTGAAGGGGGAAGAGTTTGCATTATTTCTTGAACAAAAGATTCAAGGAAAAGAAACAATTTAAAGAGTCAAACTAATATTTTGGTTAAACTGTGTTCACGCACTTAAGAAAACTTCTCTGCCCTTCACATCAGGGGGGCTTACAGAGGTTTCAGGGCCTTAACAAGACCCCACAGGGCGGTGATGAGTGGCAGCGATGTTTCACTCTCCCAAACCTCAGTCTCTATAGTTTAAGGACTCGAATCAGAAAGTCATCACTCTTCAGATCACGTTTGATCCTCTAACTTCGAGACCAGTTTTTTTCCCCATACGTCTCCGATCCACCAAAACGTCACAGTGAAGCCAAACACAGTGAGAAACACGAAATGTCTCTAATATACAAATGAAAATCAAAGTATTTCGCAGTTTCTGGCAAGTTCTGATAATGAAATGAATATAGTTTATTTTGTTATGTGCACGTCTAAATTTGAGAACATCGGAGCAGGTTGTATTTATGTTTGACATCCAACCATAAAACCTTCTTTGAGATGTAACTTCTCGACTCTGTTGCTCCTTTTATTCAGCTTTGTCGTCATTTGACGTCACTGCAGTTCAATTTCCTCCGTTTCTTCCTCTGAAAATCAACTTTAAAACATTTACCAGACCAGAAGTGGATTCAAACTCACTGAAATGCACCCAGACAGCATGAAAAAAACAAAAGAAGCACCCTAATGCAGCCTGTTGTCTAATTACCCGAATGCAAAGTAGCCCCCGAAAAAAACAGATTAAACCTGAAGATGGGTCAAGCAACCATGAAGGCTTTTTCACCCACGCTGCAGAGACATTCATCTCACTTTACTTGTTACTGCCACCCCCAGCAGCAGCCTGTTCCAGCGTGATCTAAATATAACTCGGAGTTTGTTATGAAATACAAAAGGAAGGCTAAATTTAATGAGACTACGTTCTGACGCTGCGGAGACTTTTCACACCACTGCTTGATGTAATATCACTGATGAATGTCCTCCCTTCCCCTGCGAGCCGGGAAGAGCGAGACTTTCTTCAAAGACAGAAAAAGAAAGAAAGAAAAAACTCCACTTCATTTTCAAATGATGATTTTGTCACGTGTGAAAACTCCCACAGGTTCTGAGGCCGTCGCATGTTTACAGGATTTGGTAAAGAGTGAAAAACACAACACATACATAATTGAAGAGACACAGTGAGAGCAGTTAAGAGGGAAACAACATCTTTGATCAGCGCGCATCTGAAGCCAGAGAGGTTTAGCCATTAGGACTCCGGGGAAATGAGTGTACATTTTATATTTGAGTCATCCTCGGCAACATCAAACATGCGCGTGCTCTGAATGTTTCATGGCGTCACGAAGATGTATCTCGACAGAGAGATGTTTCAAGGGGCTGGAGCGCCGCCGTGATTAAAGGTGCAGCGAAACGTCTGAAGTGTCGGAAGGTGTCCGAAGTTTCAATTTACCGCCCCATAGCCGAGACGGAGGGACGGCGGCGCGCCGCTCGTAAAACAAACCCAAACGGGCGCCACTGACACCATTCGCCGCCGACCGACCGAGCAGACCCATTAGCTTTGGCACGACGTGGACAGATATACATATGCAAATACCTTATTAGGCTTCTGACATGCATCTCTGCACAACAAATCACAGCTCAACAAATCCGCTGTAAATCCTGTGAAGCTAATTTCGGTTTTCGCCTGAATTTTCGTAACTTTGGCGTTGATGGAGATCGTAACAGATGCTTTAACCGACTCCTGACGGTGATTCAGAAAGATACTCCACTCTTGATTATCTGTTGTTCTTGTTTTGTTGGATTTCTTTTTTTAAATAAGCACTCAGTGAAAAGTTCATGCAAAAGACAGTTGACCTACGGTTAAATAAGCACCTGAATGCCTCGCGTAAACACAGAGGGGCAGCAGCGTGTTATTTAATCACTATTTACTCGTCCATTTATCTTCTGCAGCCTCCTCATCCAGAGCAACATTTGATTGAACCTAGAATTGCAACGTTACCTGCGGCTTTAGGGGAGCAACAGAGATTAAAAAGGGAGACCGAGGCTTCGTCTGCTCCGAGGTATCGAAGTGACAATTGTACATATTCAGGAGAACAGAAGAAGACAATCTTTGTGTGAGAGGTCACTGGCCTTCTGCTTTTATTTTGAAGGCTCCAGTTTTCAAATGCTGTGTCTGTGCGTTCCAGCCAGTGTTTGGCTTCACTGTGATGTCTGGAAGGACTGAAGAGGGGCGATGGCAACCACAGCTTTTCTTAGAGGTTGTTCCAGGGTTTCCAAGGCAACAAAACACGCAGACAAGATCAGGTTGGATACGGTTGTTGGTTCAAATCTCCCAATGGTGAGGAGAATGCCTTGGCGAGAGTGAAAGCCACCGCTTGTCCGAAAACCTCACTGAGAATATAAACAATAAACAGAAGTAGTTTGGAAAGTTTAAAAATCAAAGAAGTCATGGAAAAGTCACAACTGACTAAACTTTCCTCTTTCCTTCAACTCCACGTGTCATTTTATCCTTCGTTCAACCCCGGCTTTATTGTTTGACAGTTAAAAACGGCATCTTTTCTTCAGCGCTAATTACGAATTCTTAGTTATTCTTTTTTGCACACTTCTCTCTTGTGACATTTCACACAAAAAAAAGAGTGACTAAGGGAAAAATCCACCGAATAAAGCGCCTCCAATCCGTTCACGAGGAAATACACAAACTGCTGGCAAAACGCTAGAAGCCGGAAGACGTCTTCTGGTTTTCAATGCGTGTGCAGCGACTTCACTCCGTCTCCAACCCTGAAAATAAACCTAAAACAAACCAGCTTCCTCTCCCTTCAATATTTGCACTGGCAAGTGTTCTGAAGCTTATGTTTGGGGACCCGAGGGTCTAAATCAGTAATAGCCGCAGTGCTGGCTGTGACAAACGCCATCTCCCACAACAGATGAAATCTCCCACGGTTTTCAAGTCTGGCAGCACCAACTGCTCCACTGTGATCCTATTAATACGCCGGTTGCTGCCATGCTTATTACAGCCACAATAAGCGCAAGTCGGAGGAATTGTCTCCCTCCAACGGGAGGCGGCTCTTCCTTTATGTTGCAGCGAGCGCCGTCCCCGAGCGCACGGCACGTCCGCGTTAGCCGCGCAAGTTTTACAGTCGGTGACGCACGTTTCAACTCTTACAACCTGATTACATCACAGATCCGACTCGCTTATCTGGTTTCTTGGCTGTTGTGGAGGGAATACTCTGCCGCTCCGTCCGTAAATAAGGGAATATCACATTGGAGGGCCACTTTAACTCACTCTGGCGCTGCGCAACTGTGATTTTAACAGGTTCTGTGAAACTTTACGCTTCGGGGGGAGATTTTGGGTCGAGGATCCGAGCCGACATCATTCAATCAAAAACAGGGCTTTGTTTATTGTTTTTTTGGGGGGAGCACCATCTTTGAACCCAGTATCAGCATGTAACCAGACTGTCGACATTTAGGTGGTGACAAAGTCATAAAATCTACTTGTTTTTGGCACTTTTAAGTTCCTAAAAGAGTTGAAATTCAAAAGTATCTAATTCAATCGCGGCATTTTGCTATTGTAATGCCGAAAAAAAGGTATTTCATATCATAATCAAATATAGTCCTGCTTGTTTCTAACAAATATTCATTCACTCTATCGCAACATTTTGTTCTTTTCTTTCCAAACACTATAAGATAACCCCTAAGCATTGCATACCGGCGATCGTCTCATGGGAAGCATGCTACACTATCCTTTTGTGCTTAAAGCAGAGCCACATATAGAGAAGAAAGCATGAAATCACATGTGAGCGTCTCGGTGCAGGATAGAGAATAAAAGAATCCGCCTGATTAGGCTGTCCTCTTGAATAAATCACCAGCCGTTTACAGCAAAAGCATTCTCTCCCAGGTGGTGAGAGGTGTAAATATTCATAGAAGACTGAGGGGGAAAAAAAGGCTCCGAATGCTTGACGCCAACTATATAGTCCACTACACACTTTCTTTCACGGTGTAGATAAACCTGGTGTGGTGTCATGCATGCATGATCCACGGCCCCTCCATGAATTCTCCACTTTGCTGTGAGATTTTAATGCTCTGGTTGAAAACAAAAGGTGCCTCTCGAAGCACAACAGGAGCCAAAGAATATTAATTTTTCAGACAAAACTGCCCAGAAAACTCCCCGATTTATATCTTTAATTCGCGTTGCAGTCTGAAAACACGCCAAGCTGGAAGAACGATGAGTGTTCAGCACTGCTTTTCTGTTATAGGATCGCATTTGTCTCAAGTCTGAGCACACCGTGAGGCCGGCCTGGTGCCCGAGAGCGGCTGCTGGCGTTTACCTGCAGGTGCTGCTTTTCTGCATCACCTCGGCTCGGTGGTACCCAGACAGCTTGCAGAAACCGTCGTTGCTGTAGACGATGGGCCAGTCCACGATCTGAGCGTTCCCCAGGACAAAGTTGGTGTCTGCGTCAGAGTGAAGAAGGGATAAAGAAAAAAAACACAAAGAAAAGACAGTAACTTCCACAGTCACAGCACTTCCTTTCAAAACAAAAACTGCTCCATGCAAATAGCTTGCTACACTTGGGGTCAGCAGAGACTTCAGGCTACTTTGCAACATTTAGAGAAGAAGCAGCAGCGAATTGAAGAAGAGCGTACAAATATCTAAGCAGAAGCGTCTGTAAAATACTTCCTTTGGAGCGCTTATGATCAAAAAGCAACACACACAAACTCACTTACGCAGACGTCTAAGTATAGCTGCTTCTTCTGTTGGGTTGCTAATCGTTAGTGGTACAAGAAAGCGTTTGATTACTCGTTTTCTTTTTGGGGGAGTTGCAAAGCTTGTACGAGTTTTTAATGGGGGGGGGGGGGACAAAGTGACTCGTGTTTGCCATCTTTTCTGACAACACAGCTGCCAACGTCGCACTATGTACATTTCAAGTAATGCAACTGTTGTACAGTCGGTGGATGTGTTGAGTCACTCCGGAGCTGATTTGTCAATCAGTTGAGTTCAAGACTTGTTTTTTGGGGGGGTCCAAATTATAGGAAGCATAGCAACTTCTGGGTTCAAACCCATTTCAAGAGAAAAAACATGTTTCGTAATATATAACTAAGTTTTGTTTCTGGATAAATAGTGATTCATTTCCCTTCAGTATGAATTATTTAAACCTATATTTCACATCAGCACCTTTGCACTATTCCAGCCGTTTGTTTCAGTGACTCAATACACCACCTTTTGGGCAAAACTTGCATTGCAGGACTTAACAGATTAGTTTTCTTCCAAACAAAACTATATAAAGTATCTTTACTGTCAATGTATGAGTATAAATACATTTTCTGAACAGGAAAACAAAGGGCACAGTTTACACACATTTGGCAAAGGAGAAGAAGTAGCAGATGTAATGGCGTTTAGGGGGACAAGAGAAGCAATCATTGGGAAAATCTTCTCAATGAGTAAAATAAGCAAAACAATGTGACAACAGGGGGTGGGGTGAAAGGTTAGGAGGCGGGATTGAAACCCTACAGAAAACACAGGCAAAAGATGTTAATGTCACATATAAACACAAAACACACGGAGGAAAACGTTTCTCTCATCTAACTAAAACACACTGAGATGACAACTAAAAGCATGAGTACACGTTCCATGCCAATGTGTTATTTTACAATAATCACATACTGTTGAGTGTCAGTCTCATTAGGAAAAAGCAGCAATAGGTCCAACTGGAGTTGCGGCAGCAGATATTTTGGTTGAATGTTTTTTAAAATAAACTGTTTTCTGGTGCTTTGTAAATTAACATCATTTGGTATAGAACAGTGGTTTTCAAAGTGTGGATTTCCCCATAGGGGGCGCCAGAGAGCTTTGGTGGGGAAGCTAAAGGGAAAGTCGTTCATCTGCCTTCATAATGTCCCACAAGTTTCTCCCAAGAAAACAGGATCAGGAAGATACAAAAGTATCTTAGAAAAACCTTCAGAATCAATAATATTTAAAGAGATTATAAAATATTTTGAAAATCCATAACGTTGTAAAAAACAACTGTGGTAATGTAAGACTTCAAAATCAAAAAGGCATTTAACTCACGCGTGTAATCGGGCTTTTCTCTGTCCGTGGAGCCTCGTTGCTGTTTATGATAAAGCCGTACTATTAAAAATAAAACATGACCAAATCTGGCATTCAACCAAAAACCACTACTTGGTGGCACTAATCCTCCCACACTTTGAAAACCGCTGGTACAGAACATTTAGTGGCAACATTACAAAGAGAGAGTGGGAGAGTACTGTAGAGAAAACATGAGCAGCACGCCAAATTAAACTTCATAGTACCTGTCTGTCTATGTGACAGTGTCCAAACTGAAATTTTTGAAAAGAAAAGAGGGTTAACAGATTACAGAGGGAAACATTTGCTCAATGTCAGACAGAAAAGAAAGAGATGATCGCATCAACCAAAAGAGTGAAGCAGAATGAGTGCTAACCGCTAAACACTTCACAGTTTGTGTCTCTGGACTCACGTTCCAAAATATACAGTTTACAACTGAAGTAACGTGAAAAATGACATAACTTATGGAGTGCTAAATATATTTTTCTGGTCATAAAAAAGAGAAACTATCCAAGAAATGCTGCTTCAGTTTGGCTTTTATGCTAGCATCGAGCTAACGCTAGCAAAAACCTAATTGCTAACAATGACCCATTTCTAAATTCCCAAGACTCAACAGGGTTTTTAAAGCATCCAATTTGTGTTAAAATCCAGTCACAGTTCAAAATAAAGTGAATAAGAAATAAATGGTCAAGTTTCCATCTTGCTTCAAGAACTTGAAGATGTTTTGCTGGCGTAAAGTTGCTGAATATACCTACTTTTCTTGGAGGAGGTGCAGGACATTTATATCTCCAAGATGATGAGCATTCGCTTTTTTTGCACATTCACTAAATTAAATGTACTAGTTTCAAAGAAATACATTTTCACACCTTGAACTTAACCAAACAGTGAATATAAAGCCAGTAACAACAACAAAAAAAAAGGAGAGTTCAGTATTAGACTCGGAGTGAAGACATTACCGTCTAAACGATAATGTTGCTCCGCACCAGCTGGATGTCTAATTAAGCAACTGTTTCAGAACAAATTTACGATGTCTGCCTTAAAACGTGATGTTATGTCGAGCTGGTAGCTCGTTCCAGCCGCTCACGAGGGGCCCCGAAATACATCAGTAACTGCATGTTTGAAGTCTGGAAATGAGGCAAATGTGCAGCACTGTGGAACTGCGGGGAAGATTAATGCACATGAAGAAAATCAGCAACACCAGCACGACATTATTGCTTGAACCTAACCCCCCGGCGTGATTTATTTGCTCTGTACATTCTATATAATGCTGCTTTTAAGGCCTTTTAGATCACTGTTTAAAAGTTGAAAAGGTTTCAGGGTTTTTTTTTCCCCAGCTGGTGCAAAAACACCCCTGAAAATCCACCCGGCCACTTTTACTGTCAGCGGTTTCAAGTCCTGGCATTTGTCCCTGTTTGCTTACTGGCATCAATTACTGGCACGTGCACCAAAGCCATTATTAATGTTGCTCACTGCACCTGTTCATTTCCTGCAATAAAAAGTAGCGCACGTGTCTGCTGAGAAACGATACAGTGACAGGGCCAAAAAAACAAACAAACAAACAAGCAAAACACACTTATTTCTGTGACCAAAATTCGAAAGTCCAATGCAGGAGGTGAAGTCGTTGATGCGTTGATGATAATCCGAAAACCTGCACTCCAAGCTTGAATTTAGCCGTCACAACAAAGTGCAAAGCTGTTTGTTGAACGATGAGAGTGGTATATAAAAGGAGCGTTTCAGTGTTTGTGAGAGCCCACCCGCCCACCCACCACTGTGTCTCAGTGGCATCCAGCAGATTACAGACTTGGATCTTTTGTTTTCGAGCCTCAGAGAGATTTACTGCTCGCTAATCCTCGGACCGCCCAAGGTCGTCGGGGAGAAAAAACCACGTATGCGAGTGCTCCTCGCGTTTGGACTTCGCAGAAAAACGAATATATAAAAACAGCCCGACGTCTTCGGGATTCGGGCATCTCGCCGCGAAGAGAAGCCGACTGGCTCGCGAGAGACGCAGCTTTCTGGACAAGCTGTTCCTTTTGGGTCCAAACATGTTTTAATGTCGACACGTCCAGCAGAGGCAGACCAACAGTGAGTCCTCAGGAGTGCTGACACGTGATTGTTTCATACTCCTAATAACGATCAGCAGCGATGGAACCAAGTTTTAACAAGACGATTCAAGATAAACGTCCCCGCTTGAGCCAGTAAACGGTGAATATCTGAGATTTGCTCCCAATCGAGGCTCATGACAAACACAGCAGGTTCACCGCGAGCTGTCCACTGTCATAACTCTCCAGTTCATCCTGTCACTTCTTATTGCGTCTAATCACAGAGAGAGGCCAAAAGATGACTTACACCAAAGTCCAAGCAAACTCCTAGAGGTTTCCAACAATGCTGTTGATGCTTAACAAAGAGTTGGACGGATCTCTCCATTAATATATCCAGGAAAGAGAACTCCTCACTGTTCATCTCTCCTGCTGTAATATTCAATATGTTTTGATTGGCAGTTTTACCGAGGAGGTCTGCCGTGTGTCGCTGAGGGATGTCAGGCTTATTTTTAAAAAGCCGAACAGATGAAAGCTGCGACACTCCTGAAAAAGGCTCCAGAATCCGAATCCATTTTCTTACCAGCAAGCAAAATATCCTCTCTGATTATTCGACTGGTCTGTGAGGTCTGCCTTCCCGAATCAGGAAGATGCTCTGATCTTTCTCGTATTCTGATCCATTAAATTGAAAAAAGGGACTCAGATGAAATACATTTGACAGTTTCTTTTAAAAGGAGCAGCAGATTTATACATTTGTAAGGTTAAACACGCGATGAAGAGTTCAAAAATTGGGATTTTATGAGTTTATTTGGATTTATGATGACTCTCTAGATATAAAAACTACAAACACAGGTTCTCCTTCGTGCTGGTTAGAGCCTTTTGCCACATACAGTAGTAAGAACCTCCAAATCTTGCTGTACATTCAAAGAAAGAGATTTATTTCAACAAAACCTCGCAATCTTCTGATGATTTGCTTTTTACCTGCTCGCACATATCAGCTTCAAACCTAAAGAAATCATTCAAAATCTTATTTTGCTGTCTTTATGTTTGCTTCACATTCAGATCTTAATGTTTAAATGTTAACGAGCCAAATCAAAGCTGTTGGAAACACAGTTAAGCGACTAAACACCAGCTTTCCAGTGGATTTTGAGGCTGCTGTAGGTTCTCTCCTTGTGCCATGGCTGAAATATTCAGCTGTTTGGCACAAACAACCTGAGAAACACTGTCTTCTTTGCACAGTGCCATTGACTTTCATTGGACAAGAAAATAGGAAAAAGTCGAACTTGGAAAAACTTCACCACAGATCCACCAGGAAATCGTTCTTTTCTCGCTAATTTTTAATCTCAATCAATAAAATGGAGGATAGATGTGCGTGCTGTTCCTCACTCAGGACTCGCAGAAGTCTTGTGTAATCGGAGGTAAATTGAAGGATTGCGGTGACCTGCTGTCTTCCAGCTCTCCGCACTCTGCGGGGACTCCCAGCTGGGAGTTTTAATCCTGAAAAATTCAATCACCGTGAAAATGATCAGGCCTGCAGCAATTAGATGGGCGGGATCCAGCCGGAGACGCGTCGGCAGAAATTTAAACACCCAGATGTTTCAAACACTCCGGTAGTTTTTATTTATTTATTTACCCAAACGATGTTTTCCCCCAATCAAAAGAAAATAACTTCTTCGTCAAGGTGCGCGTCTTTGCACTAATCAGCCTCCTTCACGTTTTATTTGGTTAATTAGGAGGTTGGTTCCGGGGGGGGCTGTCAGACAATTAACGAGAGCAGTTTGTGAAACAGAGGAATGTTATCATCTTGTAGTTCAGAGATGGATATCGGAGCTCGTTCTTACCGTTTGAGCGCCTCACGATATTCTCCAGAAAAGTATTTTGAGGGGCCACAAGTCCCCTCCGACCCCCCGCCATCCTGCAGCCGCGCTCAGTCCTCCGCAGGCGAATCTTCACTCCTCCACCTGCCGCCTGTCTTCATGGTGTCTCCGGCCGTGAGACGCTGCCTGCGCTGCCCGGGCAGGACGGAGGCTGGCTGGGAGACTGACTGACTGACTGACTGACTGACTGGCTGGCTGGCTGGCTGCTCGTCTCCTCTGCTCGTCAGCTGCCTGCTCAGCCCGGTGCGCTGCGCTGGCGCCTCTTTACGCACCTCATCATCCACGAGAGGAAAAACAACGCCGGGGCGCAGCGCACAGGAGGGGCCACGGTCCAGGCTCCCCCGCCGGCGGCACAAACAGGAGCTGCAGCGCCACCTGCTGCAAAACAATCGCCACCGCGTGCGCCGTGGCCGTCCAGTCTCCTGGTCCCACTCCAGCTCAGCAAGTGGAACTAAGTACATTTACCAGTTTATGGCGGGGATTAACGGGCCACACATGCACAGGCCGAGGGGACAAGGAGCCAGCCAGCTGGGTTGTCACTCTGGAAGTCAACAAGGTGACAAAACAACAGCTTAAAGACACAAGCTTGCCCTACAAAGAAGCAAGTGAACACAAACACAGAAAAAACTGGCATGGTTACAACAGGAAATCACTGAAGCGGGTCAAAGAAAAAGACTGGACACAACAAGAAAAAATACTATAAAGGACATAAACTGTAAAACTTGCCCACCACAGAGAGACACAAGCATGATACAGAGGAGGAAAATTACTTATAATTATGATGTATTTACTTACTGGACGTATAAGTCACAACTACATATAAACATAAAACAGCAGAGTGATATGGAAAAATAACACAAACAAGACTCAAACACAACAGTGGAGGACAATATTATTGAGATAATATAAATCTGCTGCAAACAAAACCCAAATTCTCACGAGGAGACTTAGGAAAACACTAGAACGAAATGCACACAGAAGAGAAATAAAATGAGGAAGATGAAGTGTCAGATGACAGCGAGGGACTCCGAAAAGCCACAACTGCAGGAGAAAATGGCCCTCAAACGTGCTTAAAAGATGATCATCAACACCCGGAACCACTGCAGGAGACCCGGCAGACGCACAGCAAACATAAAGAGCCGCGAGCACACCTGGAAGAGACAGAAGTGATAAATCACACCCAAGTATGTGAACAAACATCACAAATATTCAAGTGGGCCAAACAGTTTAAACTTAGCCAGTTAAACTGCAGCACCTCATTGTTTCCCTTTGTTTTCGGCCCTAAAAGCAACTTGAACAGCTACTTTCTGTTTGGCTTGTTAACGGAGGAGCAGAGAGGACGACTCCCCGCCGTCCATCTGAGGGGGATTCTGCTCTGTTTTCATGGATTAAGTGCTTAGAGTCTGTTTGCAGGAAGGAACAGCAGCACTGGACCGTGTGAAGCCTGAATTCTCGGCCTCTTTCACAGACCTTTTTCCTCCTCCGGCGTATTAATCCTGTTCAATTATTCTGGACCCTGCAGAGCCTAAAACTGAAACAGAGACCCCCACAAAAAAAGGCTCCCGGTGACGACGTTTCCATCAAAATTAAACAGCGCCGAACGCGTGCCGACACGATGACAGACGTGAGGAGTCCTCACACCTGTGTGGACCTCAGAGTAAAAGGTTCCCCGGGTCCACCTGGTGCTGCAGGTATAAATCAGACTGGATGGGAGCTTGTAAAGACCACCAGGGGCTTGGTGGGCCGTGGAGATGCTCCGTGCTCGGCTGCTTTATGCTCGGCCAATTAAAGTGGATAAAAATAGATTCACTGCAGCAGCTTCATCCACAAAGTGTCGTTTATTACTGTTGATTTTGCTTCCGTTTGCCTTAGAAGGAGGCCACGCTGGCTCTGTAGAGCCACAGTCCTGCATGTTTATTGAAGGTCTGCTTCCAACATGTCTTAATTTAAGGTTTGATAATGAAGCCCGACAGCAGGGGGGTCAACTCTCCTCAGATCAGGAGGGCCACAACCAGCCTCAATCGATTTCATTTGGTCAGGACCAGTTTAATAATACAATTTGCTTTTGTATTAAAACCCAAAATAAAGCGAGAACCAACTTAAAAAGGGTTTTTTTTAAAGCCTCTAAGCTATGACCTGAATTTTTCTTGAAGAACGTTTGACATCCACTTTGCCACAGTGACTTTTGTCTTGCTGACATCAGCGCACCGTAAACACTTTGAGGAAGCGGCGATGAGGTCACGTTATTAAGCGGCAAACAAGCTTTGTGTGTGTGTGTCCATATAAGGGCCGGCGTTTTCTGGATGGTGTTTGTTTTACGCGTGGCTGCGTTCAATAAATATATCCATAAAAGGTGAAGACATCCAGGTCACCTGCTGGCTTTCGCTCTATCGCTGGGTGTAATGGCCATAACTGTTATCAGGCCAGTCACTTCGCTGCTTCGGCAGCCAACTGCTGATATGAACGGATGTTTCACTCAACTAAATCATCCATTAGAGAGTCACCAGACCAGATATTCTCAGCAACAACAAACACTGATGATGTCCAAAGAAAGGTGAAGAAAAGGAGAATGACTTTTGAAATGAAGAGATCCAAAAAACCTGAACTAGAGCGTGATTAAAACTCAATTAAAAACCCACGAAATGACTCTAAATGATGAAACAGAGACTGGGACCGACCAAAAGTTGACAAACAAACAGCATTAATGTGCCTCGCAGTGAAAGAAAAACACACAGCGGCAACAAAATCCCAAAGACGAACTTCTCCCAAAAATGACTGAGAACTACAAAAAGACCAAAAGCTGACCACAAAGGTCATGAAACTGCCCCCAAAAAATCGAGAAGTAGACAAAAAAAAACCATGAAATGTGTGCATTAACAACTAATACAAAACCGACAGCCTAATATGGCAACGAAGAGCAATAATGACACTAAAGATGAGCAGGAAATGATGTAAAACGAGAAAATAAATGGAAATAGGCAAACAAATAGCTAAATAGATGAAAAAAACGAGTGATGCTGAGTGACACTAAAAACTTCACACAGGAAACACTTGACAATGAACTTCTCATGTTGATTTTTTTTATCAATTTGTTCCTTTTCCCTCATAAATCAAACTTTTTGACTTTTAAAAGGAGAAATAAAACCCATCCTGCGAACAGATTAAAACCCTTCACATGAATCCTGTTAAAGCTTCAAAAGGATTTCACGTCACAACGGCAGCTCTCGTCTTTCCAGCCGCATTACACCGAAATTAACTCTTTACTGAGATTATATAAGTTCGCCCCAAACTCCCCAGACAATCTGTGTAAATCCTTCCAGAGTTTCCCTTGTGGCACATTTCTCAGCACTTCATATAATCGTCGAAGGCTTTAAGCAGCGAGGACTCCGGTTTTCCTCCACTTTAAAGAGTCGTTTTTAACGAGCTTTGTTTTAAGAAAAAAAAAAAAAAAACGGCGCCACAATTCAGAGGGAGAGTTTCGGTGTTAGTCTTTGTCTGAAGAAGCTGCCACAGCTCAGAGGGGACTCGTGTTTCGGAACGTGCCGGATAAACACAAAGCTTCCCGTGACTTCAAACACACAGCAAAACAGTTTGTACACACGACAACATGTCACACAGTCTTTTTCGGGCCCGCCTCGTCCGCGTCACTTCGACCACGTCTTGGTGATCCTCAGGTGACTCAGGTGGTCCGTCACAAACTTGTGTTTGGGGAAGTTGCTGAAACTGGCCTCCTTGATCTGGAGCCAGGCCTGCGCCCGGCGCTCCGCCGCGTGGCCGTGCTCCTGCTGCGGCGTCATGTACGGCCGGCTCAGCCAGTACTCGTTCTCGGCCTCGCGCTCCAGGTGCTTCAGCGTGTTGCGCTTCATCTGCCACGTGATCGGCCGGGGCCGCCGGTGCTTTCCGAACCACTGGCGCCCGGGGATGCCTTTGCGCAGCAGGGCGAGGGTGAGGAACATGGCGGCAGGTCAGGTCTGGAGGGACGCAAGAGTGTCAGGAAGAGAGCACTGTGAGGACGATCATGGAGTTTGAGACTTGAAATACGCAAGTGTAGCTTCATATTAGTCAGTTATTACATATAAATACATTTCAAGTCATGTATTCTGGAAAATCAACATCTTAACTTATCACATCTCAGGAAAAAAGGTGTTTTTTGTGAATTAACTTTCATCAAAATGGCTAATATAAGAGGTGTTTGCACCACTGATGCTTTGCTGCTCTGACCAGCAGGTGAGTTTGACCTGGACTGAGCCGTCGGCTATATAACCTAAAAGAGGCCTCATTTGTGTCTCTCCAGGGTTTATGGCTTCGTTTCAGGTTCTCACCCTTTGTACAGTGATGACTCATGAACTGTGACCACGTTATATCAGCGCATAACCACAGCATGACTTCAACTTTATCAGCCTCTTTATCCTTGGCTTGTCAATAAAGATGACACTTTTCAGAGTAATACCATGCAACACGGACACGGCTTCTAAAAACAACCATACATCAATGAGCAACTTTACATTTAATATAAAACAGGAGCTTCAATTTAAGTGACTTAATCTGATTTATACACACTTTGTATTTGACATATAAAAGCTATTATTTCATTATTCTTGCGAAAGACGCTCAATCATTTGTGTGAACATAAGCGTGTAAACAATGCATTCAAACATACAGTCCAATCATTCTCGTTGGAAAACATCTGTATTGAAACGGTTTATATCTGGGTTACTGCAGGCTTTATTGAACCTGAATCTCAGTTAATCAACTCTTAAACAAACGTCCAAAAAGACATAGAGTAAAGACAAATAACAGTCCCATCGTGTCTGAATTAAACACCCGCTTGACGATTTTGTTGAAGAAGTCTTTAAAACCCTTAAGGATGTGGGAGCTGCAGGTTTACAACGGATACAATGTGACACGAGCGATTAGCCGTTAGCATCCGGTAACGAACCAAGGTGAGCTGGTGAAACACGACAGCGTCAAATGTTAAGGCGGGAACACAGCTGAGAGGAATGTGTTACCTTTTTCTTCCTCACTTTGTAGCTCGGTTACATACAGCTGACATTCAAATCCGACATATTGAAGAGAAACATTAAAGAAAAGAACAGCTCAAACGTGCCAGAGCTGCAGACTACAGGGGTCAAAAGTTGTATTTCCGGGTTGAATACGGCAACTGAGAGAGCTCAAATTCGACCGAAAACCGTAATGTCTTGTAATTATAAAGGGCAAATCAGGACACAGACCCGCTCCTCCTACGGGGAAATTAATTTGTTGTGTATTTACAGAGACAATCTTAAGTTTATTTTATCATATTTTATTTCCAAACATTAAATTTTATGCTACAGAAAAAAAACTTCAGGAAATGATTGTCTGCAATTAAAAAAAATTAGTGTGACGATACAAAAACGCAACTCAAACCATTTTTTTAAACTTCTGTGATTATTACTGATATCTTGATTATCACTTTATTAATAAGAATAAGAATAAGAATAAGAATAAGAATAAGAATAAGAATAAGAATAAGAATAAGAATAAGAATAAGAACTC
>JASSRZ010000014.1:2126668-2144168 GCA_032164315.1 Malacoctenus gilli | reverse complement strand
TTTCCCTGTACGATCTATTTCAGTGAGGAAGTGCCTCCAAGCGATTCGATTCATCCTGCCCAAAGAAGCTGCCATGAAGGTTCGTTGATGTGATTTTTTTTAAAAATAAAATCTTAAGACACACCAAAAAAATAGTGTTTTTTTGACATCGTTTCTTCGTCAGACCTTTTTAAGAAATACATATATTCATAATGCTTCAACACAAGTTTAGGGTCATTTATACCAGATAATTTCACAGAAATGTTTTTATGAGACTGTGAGTTGGCGTGGTGCCTCAGTACTCGTTTACAACAATCAAATTGTTGCATTACAATTATGTCAGATGAGTTTCAAGTCTCCTTGATACGAGGAACTTGGTGTAAGACGACTGAAACAGAGTAGAGCTGAGGCCAGTGGTGCTCCGCAGAATGTCTCTGTGACCTGTTTTGAATGACTCAAACAGCAACAGACTTCTTCTTGGAGCTGAATCCAAACCATCTGTATCTTTGGAACAGGTTTTGGTGAAGTGGTACAACATCTACAATGCCCCAGGGGGTCCGAGCGCCCACACCGAGTGGAACCTTTTCGTTACCTGTTTCATGACACTGATGGGCTACAACACCGAGCGCCTCACCTGGACACGAAACGTGAGTCAAAAGAAAGCAGTGTGTTTGATTCGTTTCATACCGAGTCTTATAAATTGAGTCCTTTTAAGCCTCTCGACACAATGACATAGTTATTGGAAGATCTTGCTTGGTATTTGAGTGCTTTCTAATCTCATCCTGTAAAAACTGTAATTTCTGTCTTGACTTTGCTCCGTGTTCTCCGCCCTCCTCACTCAGCTGCATTTCGAAGTGCCTGCTTCTCCAGTGATTGCTGCTAAGAAGGCTCGTCCGTCTGATGGAGGCTCTGATGAGGTGGGTAGAGGCGGAGGCGCACCTGCAACGGCGTTCAGGACTGAAACTGAAAGCTCTTGTTTTTGTCTGACTTTGAAAGTGTGTTTCACTAAAGAAGACGTTAACCAGGAGTCCCATTAAAAAAAAATTAATTAATAAAAGATCAGATGTTTAGAGATATTTTTAATCTTTCGACAGTCTGCTTGTTGTTGCTTTTCTGAATGCAACTTGTTTGAGCAGCAAAGTGTTTTATCTGCACTGACCACTGACCAGAAGTCGTGGATCAATGTGTAAAAGAAAAAATGACCTGTGATTTGGTTGAAACGCACTCACAGTTAAGAATATGCACAACAAAGGATGAATGCATGAAGGTTTCCTTAGATGTGAAAAAAACTGAAACATTTTCAGGTATTTTCCAACCAGAAAATAACAGAGAAACACGGGGGAACCCCCCCCCTTACTTGGCAGAAAATCCTGTGCTGTGTTCAAAGACGTCACAGTCAAGCACACTCATGTTTGTATTTACCTTAACAACATAATTTGGGCCTGAGCCCTCCACTATGACCTTGACCCACACTTCAATCAAACCTAAACATTAGCGTCACGTCTCCGAACCGCTAACCCCCCCCTTTAAGGTCTTCTGAAATCACCACTGATTATAAGTGGGGGGGGGGTCTCCTGCAATCTGTGTCTGTGTATGTTTTGGGGGCCAAACATGACTGGCAAATGTCAATCAGTCAGAGAGCACAAACTGGGCCTGCAGCTGTGTTTGACCCGCGAGAGTGCATGAGTCATGCTGCTACCTCTGTTGCTGCCATGGGTGACGATGGTTATCTGGCTTCATGCTGCCCACATGCGGTGGAGATTTTCACAGCTGGCGTTTAATAAACGGAAAACCGTAAATTTACGAGACAAGACTTAAGACTTTCCACCTTGTTCGTGTCTCTTCTCCCTGCAGGACTGGGAATACTTGTTAGGGTCTCATTACCACCGCCAGACGAATTCCCAGTCTGTCTGTGGTGCAGCGGACTCCAGCAACATGAACGACACTCTCACCACTGAAACTCAGGATCAGTCGACTGTATGTAAACACATTCACAACGACTTGTTCTCATGCAAATTGTGCAGACTGATGATTCCTCCTTTTTTCAACGTCTCTCTGTCTTTTTTGTCCCAGGAGTCGTCTTGCTCCACTCCTGCTCTGAGGTTGGACAGTTCAGCCCCTCTCTTCTCGCACATTCCCGCCCTCTTCTACGTTCTCCACCTGCTCTACCAGGAGCTGCAGCTGGACGAGCTGCAGAGAGCCAAGGCGTCATCGCTGGTCTGTCTGCTGCAGCAACTCGCCCGGTAACCACCCTGTGTTTCAGTGTGTCATTTATGAGGCAAGAGAGGAAGTTTGCGCCCACTCAACTTCTTTGTGAAGAAAGAAAAGCTGCGGATGGTTCGGGATTCGCTCAGAATTCTGAGTTAAACCAGTTCCCCCAAAAGAGAGGCTGTAAAACTTGTCAACTCTGATATCGAGCCGATAACGAGCCTTCAAAATAAAAGCATGGAGGAAGTTTCCCTTGTTTGCTTCAAATTATACAAAGAATCTCTTCTACCAAATATGGTAATGTTAAAAATACAAATCAGTTCACTTATTTGTGTCTAAATATGGTTGAAGAGGAAGTCTAATGTAGAGAAATGATGAATTAAAACTCCCAATAAGCGTATAATTGTAAACAAATCCGAATACTCCTCCTCTCTACACAGAAGTGAAAAAAACAGATGTTATGAACATTTGTAACAACATAAAATCCTGCCGAGTCTAATTTCCTGCTGCCACAACAAGAAGAGAGCGAGAGGGAGAGAGGGAGGACGCACCTCGCTGTTGTCACTGAAAGCGTGTGTGTAATTAAATCTCTTTAGCGACGTGTGTCACCAAACAAAATAAACTTCAACAGGCTGTCAAGTGACGGCCGATGATTGGTGACAATAGGTGGAGTGGGAGAGAGAAGCGCTCTTTAGGGTAATTGGCGCGTCTGTCGTTAGTATGTGGGCTGTGATGAAAATAGGGTGTGAGTTTTTACACTCTGTGCTTTATTAGTGTACACATTTTAAACAATGACCCTGAATTTTTTTCTACGGTTTGTCACAATTTCTAATTCATTTTTGGATGAGGAAATTGAGTGCGACTTCTTTATTGGGAGCAACACGTTTCTAACGGAGGTTTTACTTCTTTGCACTTGCACACAGGCTGCGTTCAACTGTGTTGGAGTCAGAGCTTGATACCAGGATTAAAAACAATTGATTATCTGATGTTCTGCTGAATGGCAATGATTCATGGCTGTTAATTACTTTTCTTGTGTGTTCAATTACTGACCAAAGCAAGTAAATGTCACAGCAGCTATTTGGGAACATGGAGCCGTTTTCAGGCCTCGTGTTCATGACCTGCAGCAGTTTTTTGAGTGTCTGGTTTTAGGGGGACAGACACAGCGAAAACTCCGGGTACGAGTCAGACTCGGTAATCAGGTTATTAAAGGTTGCAAACTTTCTTGTTTGAGTTCAGCACCGGAGGAAAAAGACGTAACTACATCAGCAGATGTTTTCAGGATGAATGCGATGATGTATCTGCTCTTTGTGTGCAGAGACCTGCAGTTGGACGAGTACGTGGATCTGTACTGGAGAGATTACCCCTCCTTAATTAGTGGCTTCACGGAGAGCTGCCTCATAGACCAGCGTAAGAACCGTTTAATTGTCCGTAATGGCGTCCGATCAGGAAACAGAGCAGACATGTTTTTGTTTAATAGACGGCTGAAATGTCTCATAAAGGCAATTTGTACTGTCTACAGGAGCATCTGTATGTCTGTTGTTTTTACTTAAGCATATAAGCTCAGGAGTTACAGCAAAAGTACTCAGTTACTTGACTCCCTACTCCTAATGTAACCCCCGCCCTCTCGCTTCTCCTCAGCTCTGATTGAGCAGATGCAGCGTCCGTCCTTCGTGACGTCGAAGCCCCCCTGTGTGTTCAGCTGGCTCACGAGCTGCCTGAGGGAGGTGGAGAGTCAGCCGTTCCCCCACCTGCCCGGCATCTGTCGGAGGACCCGCTTGCTGGTTCTGGTACGTCCAAGGCTCGCTTAAATAAAAAAGAAGTCAAAGCTGACAAATAAAACTCGAGTTTTCTGCTTGCATCGACACAATCTTAGTCATAATTTATGAAGATAAAGATCAAAAAAGTGTTTGTTTTGCAAAGTTAAAAGAAAAGCATCAATAGATAGGATTGGAAAACACAGTTTAAAGATTTTTAATGTACCTTATTTATCAAATTTTGTGATTTTTCATTTTTAAAACCCTCAATTTTTACATCTGCTTCTCGTCTTACTAATGCATGCGTGATTGAGTGGACACAGAGTTCACGGTTTGACTGAGACAGACACTTGTCTGCAATTCTATTCATGGCCATAAAAAGCAATTATCGCAAGCCGAGGACGGAGACGCGTGCGGCGCACGTGTGTGAACGAGTCGAGCGCTGTGAACCTTCATTTAGCCGCAGTGGGGAGCAAAACCTCCCCGTTGCCTGCAAGAAAAACCTCCAGCAGGACCAAACGTGAAGGGACGCTGGACAGAACACAGGATTGAGACACATACATTCAATGATGTCTTGTAGATCTCAGCTCCAGATCTGTTGTGTCCTCTACTCATTACTACAATTGCACGACATCCAGTGGACGAAACAGTTATCACATTCTTCCTTTTCACTCTTTGGACCCACTTGCAAAGCATTTTAAACCCTCTTGGGTCCATTTCTGGCAGGCGGCTCATGTGTTTGACACCCCTGATTTAAACTGCACACTTTACAAACGACTTCCTCTTGTAACACCTGCTTTTTTTTCCTGTGCAGAGTTACGCTTTGTACGTCATCGGAGATGAAAACGCAACATCAACAGACGTCTCAAAATACCTGATGAAGCTTTCTGCAGGTACGTTTGTGTTTCCACAGCTGGTTTTTATTGGACCCCGGGTGGCACCAGTTCCTCTCTGTGTGTTTGCGTTTATTGACATCCGGCGCTTATTAGCCGTCAGTCACCCAGTGGTCTGCTTCGGGGGCCGCTAACACGGAAAGCCGAAATGATTCCGGTTTGTGTGTCACCTGGATCCCCTTTGATTGTTTGTGCTTTGACAAAAAAGCCAATAAAGCGCTGAGGTGACAGCAGGCGCTGCAGCCAATCGATCCACACGTTTGTTTGTTTTTTTGCTGCTGACGAAAAAAACTGGACATTGACTTTGTGGGCGTGTGAGAGCCTCCAGAACGAGTGGCGTTCTTCAGCAACAAAACAACCACCGAGCCCGTCCCACATAAAGTCCTCGACTTGTCAGGAACAAAACGTTACCCTCCATTAACCCGTCATTTCGGGGCTTTTTTTGGTGACTTCATCAAAGCAGTTCTAAAAAGTGTTTCACAGAATTGGTGTGATTCATCAGTTCTTGGAGATCTAACAAATTTAAAGGCAAATCATTAAATGGATTGCATATTTTTCCTCCTTTAATCTCTTATTTTTCTTTTTCAATCTCTATTTTTCAGGCCAGAAGTCGTCCAGCGTTGACTTGCAGTTGAGGAGGTAATTTTAACCCTCAGCAATGCAGGAAGCACCTTTAATACTCTTGTTTTTGTGCTTTTGAAGCAGCTGAAATATAACTACAGCCATTGTTTTTTCTTCCCCTTTTGTCCGGCTGCTAAATTGCGAACAGGTTTCAGATTTTAGCAGCATAAAAAATCTAAAGTTTTGAGCCAATTCCTTTATTTCTTTTGAGATTGAATTTCAACTCCATTGGTGTTTACATATTTTATTGTTTTGTTCTGTACTTTTTTTGGTGACACCAATAATTATGTGTAATCCAGGCAGAGCAGTGTGAAGTTCAAGGTGACCGGTGAGAGTCTGGCCGAGCAGCTGGTGGTCTGGCTGACCTCAGAGGGTGAGACGAGCGGCTTTAGTCTCTTCATATTAAAGTGTAATCGTGTCATAATGTCTCTTTTTGACCAACTTTGTTTCAGTTAAGCTGCATTTGTTCACGTCTTTTTAACTTGTCCTGTTTCCTGTTGATTCTGATCTTTGTGAATACTTCTCCGTCCCCTGACTTTAGGATTCACCCTGAAGGACTTGGAGACGGTCCCCTTCGGCGTGGCTTTGCCCATCAGGGAGGCCATCTACCGGTGCCGGGAGCAGCCGTGTTCTGATTGGTCCGAGGAAGTCTGTCTCCTGATTGGACGGCAGGATCTGACCAAACAGGCCCACAAGACGACGCTGGCCAGGAGCAAAGCTGTGAGTGTGAAATCGCTCAATTATGTAAGAGTTTCTGTCACCGTCATGATTCACGTTCGATTAGGAAACAGACAACGTCGAGGAGGAGGCGTCACTTTGCAAATATCACTGGGGTTCTTGTTACTTAACACATTAAATTTGTATTCGACTCTCAGTCAAATCCTGACGGTTGTGAGTATTAACTGACTAGAAGTGTACTGGAAACCTTGACACGGTGGCTGAATTCTCCTCACTGTGTTTGACCTGTAAAGAAGCACATTTCTAACCAAGTGGCAGTTCTTTCTTTCTTGAGCGTCGATGCCATTTCCTACCATTCACAGTTTCTGATCGCTCCCAGCTGTCGTCTTGCGTGTGTGAAGAAACTTGTAACCCGTGTTTATGTCTGCAGTCGGTGAGTTCGGGTCTGTCATTTGAGCCTCCTGCAACTCCAGAGGCAGACGAGGAGGAAGACGGGATGTCGGACATCATTCAAGAGGTGAAAAGATCAGTCAACTCACCAAGAACGACATGTTTTGGAACCTTAGCTTGTTGGTTTCTGAACCACAATTACTCAGATTCAAGATGAACCCATTTTATTGACACTTCACTTGTAATATGTTGAAAACTACAGCTGCTTCTATTTCAAGGAAGCGGACGTTTGAAGCATGTTTTAGTGGCGATTATACAAAGTGCAAAGCCTGACAGTGGGAAGAACAGGTTCCATCGTATCTCTGGTTTATCCAGGTCACGGGGCTGATCTGGAGTCAGGACCTGAGGGTCCAGGAGGTGAGGAGGCTCCTGCAGAGCTCCAGGCCCGTTCGGGTCAGTGTTGTCCAGCTGCCAGAGGTTTCTGACCACGAGTTCATTGAGGAAAAAGAAAACAAGTCAGTAAAATGTCTCACACGTGTACTGTTTTCGTCGTCTTTGGTAGTTAAAAGAAGTGTACCAACAAAGTTTTTAACCGGTGGTCCCTATAGTCTAGTCAGATTTTTGTTCTGCATTCGTCTCCCTGATGTCTTTGTGTCTTTCTCAGACTCCTGCAGTTGTGTCAGAGGACGATGGCGCTTCCTGTTGGCAGAGGTCTCTTCACGCTCTTCTCCTACCACCCGGTGCCGACCGAGCCTCTTCCCGTGCCAAAGCTCAACCTCACAGGTCTGATGTGGTGACGATGCAGCATCATTCAGGCAGCTGCACGCACACAAACATCCACAACAAAAGGATGTTGACGAAAAGGAAACCATCCTGAGACTCCTTTGAGTTTCACGAGAGAATCAAGTCATCCACTGATTCTTATTTGTAACATGAAAACAGAAAATTTCGTTCAGTCCATTTTATCCTGACAAAGAAATCGAGCAGAGATTCTCATCTTTACTGGATCCAAATCAGCCTTTTCTCATGCAGACTCTTCCTCACGCTTTAGGTCGCGCCCCCCCGAGGAACACAATGGTGGATCTGAACAGTGGAAACATCGACGTTCCTCCCAACATGACCAGCTGGCCGAGTTTCCACAACGGAGTGGCTGCTGGACTCAAAATCGCACCCGCATCACAGGTTGGTCCAAAGCAACAGTGATGTTTTTCTCGGTTTAACTGGGGCAAAATTAGAAGAACTTGTTGTGGACATCAGACAAAAAACCTTTTTCTCCTCAACAGATAGCATCCAGACGGATTAGATTACTCCAGCCAGTTTCCTTTGATATCTTTCTTCTTCGGTCTGATGTAAAAGGTGTAAAAAAAAACAGAGTCCCTGCTTGACTTTGCTCCTCAAATTCGACGCCGCCTCAAACAAACCAATTTAAACCCAGTTGTGTAACCTCGCATTGTAAACCTTCTCTGTCCTGTGCTGTAAACAAAACCTCCCTTGTCTGGCTCCCAAAAAAACCCCCAACATGTCCCACTTTCCTTTTTAAGGTGGATTCAGCCTGGATCGCGTACAACAAGCCGAAGAGCCCCGAGCTGGCTAACGAGTACGCTGGCTTCCTGATGGCGCTGGGGCTCAACGGGCACCTCACCAAACTGGCCACGCTCAACATCCATGACTACCTCACCAAGGTACGCAGCAACCCACACCAAAACTCCAAACTGCGGACGTCGCGCATTAAGGATTCGCCACAAATTTTGTTTATAACACCGCAGCTTTTATACACCGAGACATAAAGACATAAACTTTGGACCTGAGTGTGGAGTTGACAGCTTAAAGTGGCCTAAATTGCTGCTTTCACAGGAGCAAGTTGTGCACACGCAGCATTTCACTGACAGTGACACGACAGAAAAACAATAATGACCTTCGATAGAGTTCGCAGGCCGACGCTTCTCTCTGGATGAATGTGAATGGCAGATGTAAGCTGGTGGCAAATGCCAGAAGGCAAGTCAAACTGAAACCTTAACCTCTGAGAAATGAGTCCTTCCTGCCTTCAGGTGAGAAGAACAACAGGATGCTGCAGCCTCGGTCACATTCTCTTCCACCTTAAAAAGGCAGAGTAAGCTCTCTGCATTCAGGAACGAAATGATATATGAAGAAAAATAACCCAACCGACATATTTTTAGTCGTGGGGAAACTTTGCGAAAGTGCTAACCACGACACCGCCATGTGGTTAAAAAAAAATGTCTCTAAAATCACTTTGATGTTCAGGAGTCAGTGCAACAAAACAGTCACTGGTTTGTTCTGCTTTTTAGTGAAGGAGAAAATTCCCAGCGTGATGTGTCGTTATTTATAATTGACGTATTGGACTGTGTTGGTGTTCAAACCTGTGGGTAGCCTGCGTGTGTGCCTTGACGCACACGCACACACACAAGGGGTCTAATGAAAACTGTCAGTCATGGTGAGCTGATGCCGAAGCCTCAAAACCAAAGTCGCTGTTTGAAACCTTCACGATAGAGGTAATTGTTTGATTTCAGCGGGAAGGCTTATTACTCCTCATGCATGGTCTAAATTTAGCTGATCTGTACATTAAACTGGAAATGTCCATTCAAAGGTCTTTTATTTTCAGGTTATGATAACAAATAAATGAGATCTATGCTTTTAAACTTCATTTTCAGCAGTTTTAATTCAAAGATGCATACATTTTTCCACCTTTGTCCTTGTCAGGGTCATGAGATGACCAGTATTGGGCTCCTGCTGGGCGTCTCTTCGGCCAAACTGGGCACCATGGACATGTCCATCACCCGCCTGCTGAGCATCCACATCCCCGCCCTTCTCCCACCGACTTCCACCGAGCTGGACGTGCCACACAACGTTCAGGTCAGACGCGCGGACGTGCTCAAATTCAACATGTTCATTGCGATTCGCGGGGGAGAGTGGAGGGACGGAGGGGGCGCGTTGACGTGTCCAATTGTACATCCTGCAGGTCGCTGCTGTGATCGGAATCGGGTTGGTGTACCAGGGGACCGGACACAGACACAATGCTGAAGTCTTGCTCTCAGAAATAGGTTTGTTGACGATAATTAATGCTGAACAGAGCTGCTACAAATGTTTAAATAACCCAACGACAATTCAATAAAGTGGATTAATTAAAAAAAGTGATTTGCAGCTATTTCTTTTAAGGTATTCACGCCTGAATTGGCGTTTTGTGTACTGCAGGTCGCCCCCCAGGTCCAGAGATGGAGTACTGCACTGACAGAGAGTCCTACTCACTTGCAGCTGGACTGGCCCTGGGCATGGTCTGCTTGGGGGTCAGTGACACTCACAAGGAAATCTGGTCACATGAATCTGAAACTGGCATCATTATCTTATCTCTCTTCACTTGTATTTTCTTCATTTTTGCCCCTAAAAGCACGGCAGCAACTTGATCGGGATGACCGACCTGAATGTGCCCGAGCAGTTGTATCAGTACATGGTCGGGGGCCACCGCAGAGCTCAGGCGGGGGCCAACAGGGAGAGACACAAGTCCCCCAGCTACCAAATCAAGGTGGGATGACCAATCCTTCCTTTTTGTCCCCTTCCAACAACAGTCTTCTCTCAATGCAGCGAATGCAATTCAATCTCTGTCACAGGAATAATTCGGACATATTTAATTAATTTTCTGTGACATCAGCATGTAAATGACCGTCGAGCAAAAAAAAATGAAGGCTCAGGGAAGAAAGATAGCATGTTCATTCAGTTTTCTTTGTTTTCCAGGAAGGCGACACTATAAACGTGGACGTGACGTGTCCGGGGGCCACTCTGGCTCTCGCCATGATCTACCTCAAGACCAACAACAAGTGAGAAACGCACAAGATGCTGTGTGTTGACTTTTTGCGCAATGTGTTACTGACCTGTCTCTGCTGCTCTCAGACAACTGGACTTCATAGGATCTGCTGAAGGTTGACTCGTGGGGCGCACTGAGGCGATCTAATGCTCTTTTTTTTTCACCGAATAAAGCTGCACGTGTCCCTTTGCTCCTCCAGAACGGCCCAAATGTTTCAGGAATACAGCTATTACGTGCTGCGCTCCGCTTTTTCATCATTTCTTTTCATGCTCTTATCAATCAGAGCACCATAACCCTCACCCTCCCGCAGTCGAGCCGTCACCTTCGACTGGAGGAGGCCCCCGACTCCTCCGTCTCCCGGCTGTCAAGAGGCCCCCGTCCGCTTTAAGGCTCATCAGACGCTGTCAGTCTGCCGAGAGGGTGTTGAAGAAGAGTATTAACACCCACTTTTCTCGCCCTGCTTTTGTCCGCCAGGTCGATTGCTGATTGGCTGAAACCCCCCGATACTTGGTTCCTCCTTGACTTCATCAAGCCAGAGTTTCTGCTGCTGAGGGTCAGTGTGTCGCCGCGTGTGTGTCCGTGTGCGTGTGTGTCTGACTCCTTTTAACACCTCCCTTCAATCGGCTCTCCCTTCCTGCCTTTTCTCCTTCCCTCTCCTGCCCTTTCAGACTCTCGCTCGGTGTATTATCATGTGGGATGAAATCCTCCCGAACACAGAGTGGGTGAAGAGTAACATACCCCAGGTGAGTACATGCACACATTTCCAGCAATTTGTGCTTGAAATTCAGCAACTAAATATGAAAACTCATCGAGAACCTTCTTGTATTTGCGGTCATGCCGCACTTGTGTATATGTTGACACCGGGTGGTTTGTTGCTTCCAGTTGAACACAGCAAATCTCTCTCTTTCTAGTTATAACACTGTTTTTACTTCAGTTGCTCGTTCATGATGCAACCAGGGACCAAGTCGAGACTTTAAACAAACAAAAAAGCCGCGGATAAACAAGTAAAGTGCTGCTTGTCAGGTCAGGAAACAAACACCTTCACAAGGTCTGTTTACAGAGTGATGAGAGACGGTGAATGTCGAGCAGTTCTTGTTTGTCTGCTGTCGCAAACACGTGAAAGCTAAACATGACATGGTCGTCAGTAAGAACGCCCTGAAAAAAAGTTAGGCATCATTGATTTAGATTATTGTGAGTTTTTATGTTTGTAATTGGCAGAAACTCAGATTTATTCAGGATTTATTGTTTCTTTTGTTTTCAGATCATGAGGGGGACATTTGACCCCTCTGAAGACATCAACATGGAGACTATGGCGTAAGTAGATCGTCTGTCTCACTGAAATGAACAAGATTCGACTCGTATGTCGCCGTCTTCTGTCTTATTCTACGCCGTGTGTCTTCGCCATGAATGATCAAGTGATGTTTGCTTCCCTTCAGTCAAGCTCAGGACTACATCACGGCCGGCGCCTGCATGGCACTGGGCCTCCGTTTCGCCGGTTCCGCCAACTCCGACGCCTTCGATTGCCTCTACGAGTTTGCCCGAAACTTCATGAAGATCATGTCGTCTGGCACAGCCGCCGCGGTGAGTGTTCGTCCCCAAACCCACCGAGCCGCCTCCCCGACGTCCGAGTGCCGCGATGAATTTATCCGGTTATTTCGTCCCGACTCCGCAGACGGGTTATTACAACCTGCAGACGGGTCTGTCCATGATCCTGCTGGCCATGTCCATGGTGATGTCCGGCACGGGGGACCTGAAGGTGCTGCAGCTCTGCCGTTTCTTCCACAAGCGAACCGGCGGCGAGATGAACTACGGCTTCCACATGGCTCATCACATGGCGCTGGGGCTGCTCTTCCTGGGAGGGGGCCGGTGGGACACCGTCGCTCTGTCTCTGTCCGCTTCTGTCAACCCCCGTTTCTGTCCGTCTCTTCGAAAATCCCTCCAGGAGCTTTGTTTCTACGTCATCTCCATCTAGTGCTTAAAAACAACACTGCAAACGCACTAATAATTTAAAAAAGCGTCTTAAAAGATTGTGGTTTACAGCTCTAACTTTATCATGCAGCAGTTGTTTGTAATGTCATTTTTAAGTGTTGCTGCCACTTTCTGTTTGCACACAGTTTGAGGTGTCAGAAATCGGCAAACACAGCTGTAAGCTATTAGTCTGCTTGAAAAGCAGGTGGAAAAGTTTGCAAACTTTACTGATTTCCTCTGTTTAAAAGAAGAGGCTTTATGATCATCTGTAACTACATTTTTAAACTGTCTTCTCATGTTCTGCCACCCACTGTGCTCCTTCACCATCCTCATGTCAACAGCTTGATTTGGTTATTAGCTGCTCCGTGGTCATACCTTTCCTTTTATGTACTTATTATAGGAAGAGTTGCAGCTAAATCTGGAGGGGGAAAGCTGGTGGTTGCCGTGTTTTTCCCTCAGTCAGCACGACTCTGACCAACGATGTGTTTAGTCTGTCCGAACGGCCCGTTCCTGAAAAACCAGTCAGCTGTGAGCCCGCTAATTCCTGCCGAGGATAGAAATATTCATTAAAAGGCGGCGGCTGCGACGTTTTTCAAGTGAAGCGTCCTGGCCGCTCGCTGGATTTAGACGTAGATCTGATGTTTTCGATGTTTTTTTGGCGCTTGATGAGAAGTTGCAGAGTTTAAGGATGTGGGTCATGAAAACTTTCGTGCGTCTTTTCTGCTGCTTTTGCCAAAAACCAAACAAAAGCGCATTTTGGATTTCATGTCAAGAGTTTGATTCTGCTCCACGAATGAGAATTGGTGGCTTGCAACAGCAGTAAACACGCACAGAAAAACGCACCCACACCCATCCTGCTGTTACTGGGAAGGACCAGGTACAGCACAAACTCGCATACACGCACGCATACACACTCGGCGTCGGTTAGCCACACAAACACACACAAGTCTGCTTTTGAGTGTTGGCTGTGCATAATGAATGGCATTTTACAAACACACACACCCAAAGCGGGTTCCTGAAACCACTGACCTCGGCCCGGGTACTCTCAACAGAAACAACGGCTCCCACTCTCTCGTTACACGCCGCAAATGTCTCCCCACCTCCAGCCGTAATCAGATGGACCTTTTGAATTTATCCGGGTCACGCTTTATTTCAGGCCCACCACCTGAAAAGCCGGTGCAGCGGCAGGGACGGCCGCTTTGAATGTCACGCATCAAAGTGTGTATTATCACGGGTTCTCGGTGCGGCGGGTCCGCAGGAGTCTTTTTTTAGGTCACGTCAGAGAGCACGCCGCGTCGTCGCCGTGTTCCCGCCAGCGTCCTCGCTATTCACATTCAGCACATTTCATCATTATCTGCATGGCGGCCATTCAGTGTTCCCAGTCGCCTCTTTCACCTGTAACCTCTGTCTCGCGCCTCTTTTTCTTTCCCTCCCACTCTCGTTTCTCAGTTAGTTCCTTTCTTTTCAATTAAAACAGAAGTGAAACTTAACTTTTTGGTCTTCTCCTGCTAAATCAATCCATCAAAGATCTAAAGGGAAGCATGACCTTTGTAAGCAGTGATAGATGCTCTTAATTGGAAGTATCTCAGCAGGGACAGAGCTTAGGGGCGGGGCTCCATCTCTGGCAAAGGGTTACGGGGGGCTGGCACTGTAACCTCTGCTGTAACTGTGTGAAACTGTTGAGTGGAAACCCCCCAACATAGAAACACCACAGAAAAATCAGCAAAAAGGTTCAACTCTAAATTAAATGCATTTATCGTTGGTCTTTTTTGTTTCATAAGTAGAGAATCACAGATTTTGTAGGGGTTTTTTTCAGTTTTTTGAACATTTTTCCAGTGCAGTATTTCATTGTGCTGCGGCTGTTCTCGACAGCCATTTATAGTTTGTAAGATTGTAGCTTTTTTTAATCTCTCCAATTGACAAAAATCGCCATTGAATGAAGAGCAGCACCTTTTATCTCAGTTAACGGTTAATAAGAGCTCTCAGAAGTGACCGACTCGACCTTGGGGAGCATTTATCGTCCGACCCCTAATTGTTTTAATGATTCCATTATTCAAAGTAGACACTTTCCTCCCTGCTCTTATGTTTGAGAGGCGGCGCTGTGAACGAGATCACAAGACGCACCTGCTTTAACTGAAGGAACAAAAGGTTTTTAAAGAAGTGTGTTGGAAAAGAAACGACACGTGTGTAGGTGGAGTGTTTTGTGTATCGATTGTATCGCAAACCTAAAAGATCGATGTGTTCATGTGTTCTGATGTCTCCTGTTAGATACACGCTGAGCACGTCCAACTCAGCCATCGCTGCTCTGCTCTGCGCTCTGTACCCGCACTTCCCTGCTCACAGCACAGACAACCGGTAAGAGAGACACACACACACACACACGCACCAGATACATTTTAAATGTTCCAGAAAGTCCCAAAAGATGAACGCCGATTTTCTTCAAGACGTCAGCCCGCTGATCGCCTGACGAGGGAACGCATCACCATCTGAGTTATGCCACCACTTGATGTAACTGTGAAATAAAGCAACATTTGAACACATTAACACGGAGAAACCCTCAAGTGCCACCCAAGTACACATTACGTGATATTAGTCCATTTATTTCAAGTATGCCACCGATTTTCTCCTTGGTTTAACTTTTACAACCTTCATTGAATCAATGCTTGACAACAAGTGTGTTTTTTTACTGCCTTGTTTTTTATTAGGTCAGCAGTAACCTGCCTCATACCATAAATAAGTGTTTCAACTTCCTGTTTTTTTACTGGGAGTTAAGGAAAAACTCACAAAAGCCTTTTGGCTCGCTAGATTCAAGTTGGCACATGAACTTTTTGAAATAAAGTCGGTCAATGCGAGATGAAAGAAATGCACTGGATGTTTGAGGACCTCTGAATTTGCGTTGTCGCAAATTAAGTTGTGCGGCTGCCGCTGTCGTTGCTGCAGTTACCACCTGCAGGCCTTGAGGCACCTGGCGGTACTGGCGGCAGAGCCTCGCCTGCTGGTCCCTGTGGACGTGGACTCCCTGAAGCCGTGCTACGCTCTACTGGAGGTCACCTACAAGGTCGGCACACACACACACACACAAACACGTGAGAGTGTTTTCTCACCTTCACTACTGTTTTCATGGACCTGAAGAAGAACTAAACCTTTAAAGGTCTCGACTGATACGGTTAAAATAAAGTTCCCTTCTGCTAATGGCAGCAGACACACTGTACTCATTGTTTCCACTTCAGGTCTGTCGCTGTCGGCATCATAACGGATGTCGCTGAGGCCCAGTCTGCGTCGTTTTGCTTGTCCACACCAAAAATACACTTTCAGAGATATTTATCATCAGGATTTTAGATGAAATGTCACCTGCTGATAAAATGAAAGTTTCCAGAATCTCTGAGGTATTTGTTCAAACTTTATTGTAGTTTTCTGCCTAAATGGGTCAAAATTAGAGTCATGCCTGAAGAAGAGCTGCAGTTGGGTTAAAAAAAAACCCTCCCAGAAGGAGAATACGACACCAGCGTCTAAATTTAGAGCATTATCAACACGACTTCTGCATTTAAAACATTTTTTTTTCTTTTGTATGACGTTCTGCTGTTGTAGTCTTTCCATTGTGTGTGTATCTGGTGATCAGGGTGTTGAGCCTCAAACGCCGGCACGCTACCGAGCTCCTTTTGTTTCAGGCTCTCCGCAAATGAAGGTCGGTTCAAGGTGAAAGACGGGGTTTCAGTCTGCACTCGGCGCAGCAGGACCGGACATTGCACTTTAATTTCGATTCACAGCTCAGTTTGACCCCCGCGCACGTCATCAGTCACAAACTCGCTCGTTGTCTGAGATGAATTCAAAGGACTGAAGAAAATTCGGCTTGTTTAATAACAGATACGTTTCCAACGAACCTACGTAGAGTCCGATAGGTGACTCAGAAAGAAAGTTCATTGCAGGGTTCGACCTCAAGTTTCATTTTCCAACAGCCAAACATTTCAATTCTCTTGTTTCTTCAGGAGACAAAGTGGTACGAAGAGACGACCATCGAACTGATGGCTCCCATCATGCTGCCCGAGCTGCACCTCCTCAAACGGGTACAAACTAAGAGCGACTCCTTCCAGACTTTTACTCTCCATCAGTTCTTGATTCATGAATTTTTCTTGATGTATTCTTGGCAGGTGAAGGTGAAAGGGCCTCGATACTGGGAGCTGTCTGTAGACCTCAGCAAAGAAACGCAGCATCTGAAGTAAATGAGGCCATTCCTATAAATAACGTCTCTGACTGTCGTCATTCGTGCCACACAGGTGTTAATAAAACAGGAAAAGCATTAAAAAGCTATTGAACTAAATCTGAAGCATCTTTTGGATTCTGCTCATGAAAGTTGCAGCCTGCTGCCAAATTGTTTGAAGCATTTTCGATCTTTCAGTTTTCTGTTATTTTGATCGAGTATATTAATATTTTTATGACCTGTTAGCTAAAGTATAAAGAATGAATATAAAGTCAGGTCAAATTTAAGTTTATATTGACTAAATGCTAAGATTTTGAGTATTCTGTATGAAGTTAAATAGTACTAAGATAAACCTTAGTTTCTAGCGTTTTCTGAGGTTTTGAGGTGTGTCATCCTGTTTCTGATGGTTATTTTTGATCCGATAATGATCTGTGTCTACGTTCCTTCAGGTCCATCCTGTCTCAGGACGGCGTGCTGTATGTGAAGCTGCGGGCCGGCCAGCTGCCCTACAAAGATGACCCTCAGGGCTGGAAGAGCCTCCTCACCACCAACTCCGGCTTCAGAGCCTTCAAGGTGAACACGCACAGATGTTAACTTATTCCCGCTCTTCTTGTCCTGTGCAAAGTTCTGACGTTGTCCCGTGTATACAAGTAACGCAAAATGAAAGGTAGCTGTGTCACTTGGCTCTGCTGCTCATCCCACAAATGCACATATGCCACCAAAATGTCTCAGTGTCAAAGGGAAATAAACAGCGTTTATGGCCAAGAAGCAGCAGAGAAATAACCATCTATACTCTTTTTTTAATCTGATCTCTTTATACTTCCTTTCACTGCTTGTAACATTTATATCTCAGTCTTGTGACGCTCCACCTAATCACACAGTCATTGTCTGAGGCTGCACCCAAACTCATAATCTTCTAAAATGACTGTTTATGGCCCACAGAAGCTGTGGGAAGTTTCACTTTCGCTGCTTTCCTTTTTCTTGTGATATATGA
>JASSRZ010000014.1:2112780-2126568 GCA_032164315.1 Malacoctenus gilli | reverse complement strand
CGTTGGAGGAAGTGGTGGTTACAGATGACTCAGCCCGCATGCATGTCATTCTCTCTCTCTCTCTCTCTCTCTCTCTCTCTCTCTCTCTCTCTCTCTCTCTCTCTCTCGTTCTCTCTCTCTCTTTCGTTTTCTCTGCGCTTTTCTCTCCCTCCTGTCATCTGTGCTTCACATTCTATTCATTCTTCATTTGGATCCTGAACCTGATATTTTTCAGTCTATTTTCTCAGTCTCATCTCGTCTCCCTTGATCTTGACCTTTCAGGGGTTTCTCTGCCCCTCAGTTGGTGGTTGTGTGTGTGTGGTTGTGTGTGTGAGTGTGTTTTGAGTGACTTAGATACTCAGCAATGTGAGTGGGAAGATAACTGGTTTCCTTCAGAGTTATTCAAACATCCCTTCTCTTCTTCTCTTTCTGCTCTTCTCAGTGCTCACTGAAAACTTTGGGATGAAGAGGAGGATGAAGAGGCACAAACCGGTGAGTGAAGTCAGACGTTTTTTTTTTCTTTTTCCGACTCCGAGTGGCATTTCACGGAGGGAGAGCAGATCTTGGGAAACTTGTTCGTTATGGAGGAAACGCGGGCGAATCGAGAAATGATCTTTTCCGCTTGAAGAGGCTCGGCGAGGCGAGTTCGAGGCTGTGTGTGTTTGTAGGAATCGCGAAGATTCAAGGCTAGAAAAACGTATTTGGAGAAGCTTTGAAATTGCGTTATTTTGGTCTGAACTTTGAGTTGGAGCTCTTGACTCGCTCTGTGGCTTTTTTTTTTCTGTAGTTTTTCTTTGAAAGTCTTTGAAAACAGTCGTCGGATCTGCTTCGGTGTGATCGATCAGCGCTGCTGGTTTCCCCGCCACACCGACTTACGCGGGACGCAAAACGCGGCTTCGCTTTCTGTCACGGCGGCCTTAAAGTGGGAAGCGTCAAACAAAGCCTGACGGTGGATAATCACAGAGACCGTGAATAGCTCCAGCCAGGAACAACTGCTCTCTGCTCGCTGGCTGCGTCTCAGGTTGTGGTGAATAGCGGCTATATTTGGCTGACAGAGTGTAGCCGTCTGCTCCAAACTTAGTCATGTATAATCACAGCGTGACGCGCTGACCGCACCCCTGAAGGGCTGAAGTGAAAGTGGAGGCGTCGTATCTCCAGCTGATATCGGAGCAGCTGTCGCCGCGCCGACCGCGGGCGCCAAAACGCCGATCGCTTCCATTATTCCGTGTCCAAGAGTGAGCGGCGGTCGAGTTTCACGGTCTGTACTGACGCACTTTGGTGGTTCCCGACCTGAGACCCCCCACATTGGCTCCAAGGAAGCCTGCAGACCCTCCCCCTCCTTCCTCTGACTCGCCAAAATAAAATTGGAGAGGCCCACCTTCATAGACCAACATCAAAAGCAGATGCCTTCAAAATAAAAGCATCTCGCAGTGTCCTGCACTCAAAAGGGCCAAATTTAACGAAGCCGATTTTTCTAAGTCAAATATATCCGCAAACCAAAAGCTTTCTCCGCTAACCGCTAATCTGCTAAATAAAACAGTTAACGTCACAAACGCTAAACAGGCGAACTGTAAATTTGGGGAGCTCCAACGATGGGCGCCATGTCAACTTCCGCTCAACTGCCGCCATTTGTTCCTGGAGCCATTCTGCTAAACCAGGAAGTGAATGGTGCATGAGGCCCCAGCGTGTAATGTCGCTTTGCTAGCTTCTGCGTCATCCACCAATAACGCCTCACGTGTGCATGTAGCAGATTTTCAGTTAGCTTTGCTAACTTTAGCATAAGCTAACTGGTTTGCCATTGATTGCGAAAGTTAGCGAAAATGCAAATCGGCTGATTGGAAAAGTTAGTTTTCCAAGTTAGCTTGGAAAACCGGGTGCACCACTAGGAATGTTCGCTGTCAACTGTGTTTTTGACTTTGTGAAACTTATGTTGGTCATCATGTTATTCGGTGAACATTATCAACCTAATTTCAACCTGTATTTAACGATTGACAGACGCTTAAATTTCCGAAACGTGTTGACTTTGGGTCTCCGTGGTGACACGGGTCCGGGTGTGTCGGTGTGTTGTCAACTTTAAGGTCCCGACAAACATAGGAGAATGTGACAACCCCCCCCCACCCCCCCGTACCAGCCTGGTATCGTCATGGCTCCCCTCCCTGTTTACCGTAAACGTGCGGCGTTTTGTCCTCTGTGGGCTCCGACGTAGTGATGCAGTTAGTTTTGGTATCGTGTCCGCGGCCGGCGCGGCCTCTCTGCTGAGAGAGACCGAGAGCAGTGCAGCGTGGGCCGGCGTGGGCGGGCTGCGCCCGAGATGACTCAGCTCTCTGTTGCCGGGCAGAGGAGCACCAAATCCTCTCCCACCTACATTTGTGTTTTTTTTCAAAGCACCTTGTGTGTGATATCATTCATACCTCAGCCGACCCTCATCCAACCTGTGCATAAACCACAGATTTTACATGAAAGGTTGGATAATTTCAGACAGCAAACAGGAAAATAAACACAATAATTTATGATTGAAGCTCCACTTTCAGTTGTAACTTTTGAATTTATACACAAATAATTGTGATTTTAATAAAGGTTTGTCTGTTTTTGGATATGCTCTGTCGGAAAAGATTCACATTTACACTCAAAATATGAAGTTTGTGGACAAAAGCCAAAATGTGTCTTTAAATTCAGACTTTTTACTTCTATTTTGAGGTAAAAACTGCACGAATCACCAGCGTGCGGGTGGCAGACGAGACCCGAAGCTGATGCACAAAGTAAAAGATCACAGAGCAGATGTGACTCAATTCAAGAGAACAAAAAAACAGCAGAGTCAGTGTTTTTTTTTTCTTCTTACCTGAGTGATTTACAGTAAAAGAAAAAAAAGAAGGAACCAAAACAAGCCACAAAAAGATGAAAAAGAAAAAACAACAAAAGGCTGCAGCAAGCCAAGCGAAGCTTTAAAGTGTGTGTGTGTGTGTGTGTGTGTGTGTGTGTGTGTGTGTGTGTGTGTGTGTGTGTGTGTGTTTGCGCGCATGCATGTGTGCGTGCACAGTATCAGTTTCAATCAAAGGGTTTTATTTTTTCTGCAATGAAACTGTGACATTACACATTAAAAACCTCTCAGTGTAAAAATGACTTTGGATAATATCGCTGAAATTGTCATTTCCACACTTGTTTTTGCTCTTTTAAACTCCGTCTTCACTTGATTTCTTGGTCATCAGCTAAAAAAACTCAGTAATCGATACTCGTTTTGTCGTAAGCGTGCCAGTTCTGCATACGTGTGCGTTTGAAGTAAAACCTCCACACAGTTTTGCGACTGGCAAACAAAATACAATCAAGTACGAGGTACGAGTATACGGCCGTGTCCGTATACATCTTACAGCTGCTGAGGGGCCAAAGGCCCCCCCTCCCCCCCGTTTGACCCCCAGGCTATCGTTTGTACACCCCTGGTCGAAACTATGTTGTCAAACGAGGATTTAAAAAACACATCGAAACGTGTGTGTGTGTCTTACTCACCACTAATTACAATCAGAGTACCACTCAGTGACTAAGAAGCCCACCAGCTTCACTCTGTTCTTGACTCAGCGGTTGTAAAGCGCCGCAGGCCTCCGACTCCACGTTTACCACCTGAATCCTACTTTTTTTTCAACATCTGTAGGAGAAATGTTCCGTTCAGAGACGCGATTTTTCCTTTGTTGTTTGATTCAGACTCTTTGGTGCTGATAATTTACCAGCAACCTAAATTGGAGCAGCGTAATGATGTACAATTAACACACTCGGTACTGAACTGTTCCTGAGGACTCGCAGCCTCTAGTGGACCGTTTGCAGCATTTCTTTGTTCTTTGTTGCTTCTTTTTGTTTGTTTTTCTAATTATTCTTGTCGTTAGGTGCTAACAAATGTGGTTACGCAACCTTTTTGTTATTCAAACTTTCAGATAAACAAGTTTTATTTTTGACCTGAGAAGAAAGTACGTCCTGAATAAGTAACTTGAGCGGAGGCCGCAATCGAGCAGCTGCAGATGTTAAACAGGAAATACGTCAAACACGTTGAGCATCTGTCTAAAAGTGACATGAGCAGCAACAATACACACCGGTGTCGTGGCGGAGTCGAATCTCCGCGTGTGTGTTTGCACACGGACCCCAGGGCGATTCGCGGGTTGCCATGGCGACAGCTGATGGGGATCTTCAATCAAATCGAGTCAAATCTGAAGCGGTCCGCTGAAAGTATGCAGGAACGTGGATTTGTTGCTCAGCCCGTCTTTCACAACGAGCGTTGTGTTGATGTTGAGGATCTGCGTCTGTGGCCACCAAACTGTTGGTTTCCGTTGTGTCACTCTGTTCTTTATCACTCAGATTCATGACTTACTGATCTGAGAGCAGACACACAAACACAAATGTGTGTCATGAGCCTTGAACAGCTCCGGTGTCGCGAGTGCCTTCGGTGAAACGTCATTTAGTGGGATTCACGTTTTGCAGCTTCATCACCAGTTTGTCTTCGCCTCCAACTTTGCATTTTGTGTCACGTTTCGGCTTTGAGTCATGCACGTGCAGAGTGAGATCCTGATGCTGGCTGCTTGTTGGCTGATTTCAACTCCGGTGCAACGTTTCATTCGTGGTCGTCCGAGGATGTTGTGCTTCCAACTGATCACACGGGGAGGGTTTTTTCCTCCAGGAAACTCTGACTGGTATCAAAAACTTCAGTAACTCTTCGTGTGTTACGTGTTGGTCTTGGAGGAGGAGGCGTATTGACTGTTTTTCTCCTGGACTGGCTGCAACATGACGCACTAAGTGAGACAACTGCACTGAGAGGAACGGTGCGGGTTGCTTTTTAGGAGGTTGTAGTTCACTTTTTGGCCGCTAGATGGCGGCGCTTCACCGCAGAAAACATGCTGTTTTTTTCTGTGTGCTGCGACAGTTTCCTACATTTTCTCCTCCGTGTTATTAAACCATCTCTACCAGACATAAAACTTTGTTTTTCGACGTCTTTTATGTTGATTTATGATGTTTATAAAGAAACAATACTCACAAGATAAAATTCACAAACTGACTTTCAGTTTTAAGTGACAGAAAGTCGGTTTGTTTGACAGTAACGCGGTACTGGGGGTGTCGGCAAAAACACTCGCTTTACTTCCTTGAAGTACCATAAAAACACAATTTATATAATTATATAAGTTATATTTAGGTTTGAAAAGACGGTTTGTTTGTTTAACTCCAACTTTACGGTCTTTATAGGGAAGAACACACACGACATGCTGGCAAAGTCACTTCTTCAGTTTCTGCTCTTAATTTTATTTAATAAATGCCACGAAAACTTAACATCCTTTAACTCCGTGAAACTATTTTACCCTTTGTTAGTTGCGTCACACTTTCTCCTCTGTAGTTTTGTTCTCTAATCCAGAATATTCTTTACAAAATGCGGTCCTTTTTTGTTACTTTCACCCCGGTTTTAAGATAAGCAACACGTCTAATCTTGCTGTTTGTTTCTAATCTTTTCTTTATCAAAACGGGTTAAAAACATAAGAATAGAGAAGTGTTTATTTTAACACAACACGTTTTAGATTACGTTGTCTTCCAAGAAACAGTTTAACATTCAGAAACTGTCATTTTAAAAGTCACCTTGTGTGTTTTTATAATAATCTTTGAGAAAAAGTTTGTTCCTCATTTCTACTGAGGTGCGATCTGCTTATAAATGAGGACACTTTCCAAAGAACGTGTTTACTGACAAACACGGAGATTCTGGACTTCAATTCGAAACAATCATTTTTTTAAAAAAAAATCTGCCCAAAACTAAAATATGTTTCCTCTTATATTAAATGAATCTGTTTTTATTGTTCTAGACGTGGTTAATTAAATGTGAAATTTGTTGATGTGTACAAAAAAAAAAAAAGAAAAATTAAAACGGAGCAAGAATCCAGTGAAGAAAAAAACTGATTTCTGGTCAGATTAAACGACAAAACGCAGATCTGCGATTACCCACGTTAATGTTTTTGTTTACTGGTGATATGTGGCGTCGCTTCAGTGTTTGTCAACAACGTTTCTGTCGGGAGTCCGCCCGTGAATAAACGTGACGGCCCGTCGAGGCTCCGCGGCGGTTTGAGACGTGACGGGACGAGTGAGGCCGCCGAGAAAACAAAAGAGCAACAAGAAAAAAAAACGGTCCAAATAAATAAAAACTAAACCTTAAAATTCACAAAGATTTGATTCCTCTTGCTTCGGTTTGTGTCGCGCGTTTCTGTGCGCGCTGACCAGGTTATTCCCGGCTTTATTCTCACTCCGCCGCCGCCGCCGCCTTCCAGTAATGATCGTTTTATTATGGTGTGAAAGTCCAACCGGCTCCTGAACGACTATTAAGACGTGAAGCTCCGCGGTCTATGAGGAAAAAACGGCGCCGGTGTTTCAAAATCACCTCGATTAAATATCTCCCGGACTATTTCCTTTTCTCGGTTAAAAAACCGAAAAAAACCTGTTTGAATCTCGATGCAAATTGGCCAAAGACACAGTGAGACGCTTTTTACGGACGAGTGTTTGTTTATCAGCCCACCTTTCCTTTTATCTTCACGTAAACAAAAACAAGCACCGATAATCTAAATGTCACCGCCTGTAACGCTTCCTGTGTGATCAGGAGGCAACGTTTGACATTTTGAGTTTCGTTGGTCTCACACTTTTTCTTCTCTCACAAGGTATTTTTTTTAAAGCTGCAATAATTAAGAAGCTGTTAGCTCACAAACTCGTAACTCGAAATGAATGTGGGAGTTCAAACAAACCCGAAAAGTCTGTGAAATACCAGATAATTCGGATTTTCTGTTGACATTTTGATTTCTCTGTAAAATAAACCAAACATCTATTTTGAAAAAAGTTTTCAGCATCTTGTTATTTAGAAAACGGCATTAATAGTCATAAATGTGGTTCTTTTATGACTAATTCTGTTTGATTATTTTGACTTTTCTCTTATTTATTGAATAGAAATGTTTGAAAAGCAAGAAAAGTGCAGAAAAAGTTCCTCCTTAGAGTTCAGTGTTCAGATCTTTGAGGCACGTTGCTCTGAAAAGTGACCAGTTTAAATCCCCCAGCTTGTGAAATCAGCCTCAGCGCCTGAAATTTCACGTTCTTTGAACTTATCTAAAGTTTCACATCTTTATTCTGGTGCGAGTGTGTTTGTGAGTCTCTGAGTCACTTGCGGTCGTGGGGAGGATCGTATTCGCCTCGCTGCCGTCTCTCACTTCGGCGACCAGAGCCTGAGCTGGATGGCAAGAGATGCTCGGCACGTAGGAGTCCCACCGTGTTTGTTTGCTTCCCTTTGTAGCGGCGGGACTCCGAGCTGCTTCAGAACTGTCAACCACACAATAGAAGCCAGTAAACAGAGCCCAGAATAAAAAGGGAGAGTGGAAACGAAGCAGAAGAGCAATTGAGCGTTGTCGTGAACTCGGATTTCATTCACCTTCTTTCTGTCCTGTAATAAACGTCAGTTTGATTTGAGCTTTTCCACTGCAACGACAGGAATGAACAGTATAAAAAAGACATTTATCTTTCATCAACGGCCTGTAATGTCTTGAAATACTTGTAGTTTCTGCAGTGTTTGTGAAGGACTTCAGGTGGTTGGAGTTTAGATTTGTTTCTCGCTTTTGGTTTTGTGTTATTTTCCTGATTTTAGTTGCTGGAAATGAACGAGTACCGTCTTGTGTTTAAAGCGCGTCGAAAATATACTTCAAGACGTGATGGAAAAAGTTGCTTTGAGCGACGTTTGGAGTCTTTTCTTCTTCCCTGTAAAATGTTTTGTCTTTTAACTTGCGTCCAAGTCCTGTTCCTGGGACAGATGTTTGTCTCCTGTGAGGTTTTTCACATATCTAGTTCACATGAATTCAAACAGAAACTATGTTTAGCAGCAGCCTTTGAAAAAGCAGATTTATTTCACATCCAAACCTCTTTTGTTCGAGGGAAAAATGGGACATTAAACACTTTTTGAGTACAATTTTTGTGAATTTTAAAAGACTCATTCTCAATCTTTCCTTTTTGAAATCAAGAGAAAAGCTTAAAGAAACTTTTCAGCTTTTCAAAGGCAGAAAAATGTGTCAGAATTTAAAGGAATACATGAAAACTTTTACATTTTACATTTTTCTGTATTTCTGTAGAGAGAAAACCAAAAGAAACTTTCAAAAACTTGCTGCAATTCAGAGACCGGACAGAAAAAAGTAATTTATGGAGTAAGATTGTGACTTTTTGCTGTGCAGGAGGGACGATAACTACTTATGTTGCCTCGTCTCACTCTGTAAACAACAACCACTGACTCTAAAGCATCAAACCTAATCTGTCTCCGCTCTGTGTTCTCCTTTTTCTGAGTGAAGGCCGGCCAGCTGAACATTATCTCCAGAGACATCGACATTCGAGGCCCAATCTGATCATTTATTGTTCAGCTGAAGTGAAGAAAAAAAAGGGTTTGAGTGAAGCGAAACTGAGCTTGTTTAATTTTTTTTACCGTCACCTTGAAGCGTTACCCAAGACGAGCGTGAGGAGAACGACTTCAAGGACACGTTAAATAAAAAGGACAAACATATTATTCATCAACTCGAATGACAGCGTTGGCACGGCGACGGCGTTTGCTGACAGGCCGGGATGCGGCAGGTTATGTAAGGCCCCCATGGGACGCATGTTGAATCAATAGCGCCATAGAAAACACCCCCCCTCACCTGCGCTCACCCCCCCCCCCCCGCCTCACCCCACGGTATCAGTGTTGACATCCGACCGAGTTCTCGCTCTGTTTTCTCCTCGTTAAACCCGCCGTTTGTCTCTGCCGACGCGCGGCGAGGAAACCGGACGGGATTCCCGCCGCGAGGCCGAGCTGCTGTGGAAGTGAGATCGTTATCGTGAGGTCGACCCGCCGCGGCGCAGCGGCGCACAGACGAACGCCCTCATGCCGGCGCATGCAGGTGAACACGCCTGTCTCACTAATGCTGATGGACGGATGGCGGGCCGTCTGCCTCCGTCCGTCTCTCTTCATTGCCGGCGGTGAGACGTGCAGCGCGGCAGGAAGCCACCAAGACGGATCACATGAAGTGTTTGTTTGTTTTCCTTCTGATCAACCAGTCGGGTTGTTGTTCTGTAATTCACCTGGAATCTTTAAAGCTTCACACGACTTGGACACAACATCTCAAATTGTACTACAATCCTGAGTAAAAGTACTGCATATTTGTTGGTAAAAACAAACTGGGCAGCCATTACTTCTAACACAACTATACAGTAGCGATTTATGTCGTATTGGCTCTGAAAATGCATCTGTTTTGTAGGTAAAAACAGGCACACAAAGGGGAGAACATGCAAATTCTGCACAGACAACGTTCGCACCGAGGACCTCCTCGCTTACCACCACGCCACGCTTCGGTGTTAAACCATAAAGTAGTGATTTATATCTGAAAATGCAATAAAAAAAGGTTTTATATTGGTTAGATTTTGGCTTTTCAAACGAGATGATGTCAGAATATCGAAGTATGAGGGAATCAAAGTGGGAGGAAGAGTTTTTTGCCAGAATTACCTCAGTCTTTTTAACGAGATGTCTGAATGTTTTTTGCATGTTTTGCTTTTGTTGCAGCTTTTTAGAAACTTCTTATGAACCCAGAAATCTTCTCTCTTTGACTCACCTGTCAGTCAACCAGCAGGGTTGAAAACCGAGCAGCAGCTGCAGCCGTGTGTTTGCGTGCTTCAGTTAATGATGGACATTCCCCCAGCAAACCCCTGCAAGCGGCGGCGGCGGCGGCGGAGGTCGCTCGCTCGCTCTGGATAACGCAGCGTCTCCAGCACATGTCGGCCGTTTGCGGTCGACCGGCGTTTGCGCCATCCGCCGTCGCACCAGCGTCACTCCCGCTTCTCGAGCGCAGCTGTGAGCGTCCGCGCGAGTTTAACGGGATCGCTCGAGCCGTTTATTTCTCGACTGGATCCGACAAGTCCTGTGACGCAGGAGGCGATAAATTACATTTCTTCCCTCCAAAGCTGTTTTCCAGGCGGCGCGTAGACAAAATGAAATCGTAACTCTTCTTTTTTACAAGCTTGTGTTTCCCAACGTAAGCTTGTAATTTGAGGAAAACAAAGCCAAAGGTTTGCCCGTGATTTGATCAGGAGTGCGGTTGGGTTTTTTTTTCAGAGACTCTTTCTCGAGTGAAACGTCCCCTCGCCTTTAAATTCGATTTGCATCGACAGTTGAGTGATTTAGGCGCTTTTATTGTGGTCCGCGCTCCCGAGGAGCAACGCAAGCGGCTAAATTTAGCCGGTTTCTTGCAGAGGTGCTCGAGTGCAGGGAGCGGCGGCGGCGGCGGTGGCGGCGGCGCCGCGACTCGTTCATCCTCGTGCAGTTCGAATCGAGTCGAGCGTCAAATGTCACTTTCCTCCCTGCACTTGGGTTCGTTTCCTGGTGTTTTTCACGCTCGCTGGCATTTACAGCTGCCGAGCGTGACCTTTGAACGCCAGCACGAGGAGCACAACTAATTTAAATGTTGCACACAGCTGTAAATAACAGGCACCTCACGCCGTCATTGTGCGAGTCTAAAAATACGCAGGAAAAGCGCCGGAGCGTGCGGCTCAACGTCCGATGAACTGGTTTTTCTGCAAATGAGTACAATAAGTGGCGTTTTTGAGATCGGAGGGTTCGGGTCCCCCCTTCTGATCTCTGGCGCCCCCCCTCCCTCCAAGGCCTCCGTTTGAGACCCCCGTCACACAGCGTGCAACAACAGACAGTTTGGCTGCCGGACGATATTGACATTTGGCGCCAGAACTGAAAGCGGATCGTCGGAGGACAATTAAAAACGTGTCAGCGAGCAGATTGCTGATTCAAATTTGCTGTTGATGCTGAGAAAAGCTGTCGAAGTTAACGTTGAACTTTGAGAGAGACGCAAAACAGAAAAAAAAGACTGAAATTAAGGACGAAGTCGCATCGAAATGTTGAAAGCGAGAGGAGTGTGTGGGCTGTATTTGCCACCGATGGCACACACAGAGAAAATGTTAAATGTCAACGTGCTGCATATTTCGACTCCTGTCAAACATCTGCACGAATAGTAAAACTGTCTGAAAGCCACAAATCTTTTCTCAGTTTTGTTTTTCAGAATTCGGAAAGTAAAAGAGAGAAAAAAAACCCCTCTGTTTACTTCGAGACGGACGAGAAATGTTTGGACACTTTGTGTTTCACGACATTCAAACCATATTCAACATAATTCACCTGTTTGAGAGAGATCACCTGCTCATGTTTGCTGTAGGTAATCTGCTAATCTGAGGTTAAAGAAGGACCTGCTGAGCTGAAACGGTTTATTTTGGAGTATTTGAGTCTTTTGAAAATAATTTCTTGAACAAATGTTGTTCAGGTGTGAGAACTTCTACCGCTCTGCTGAAAAGTTCGCCTCCTTTTTGCAGAAAAAAATGCAGATGAAAAGTTTGGGCATTTGTTCGAATTTTTCTTTTATTTTGAAGGACACCGAGTAAATTGTACTCCAGAAGTACCCAAGAAACTACCAGTACTTGCCATGGAGCGACTTTCCGAGTACTCTTTCTACTCGTGACAAATCCAGGAGCTTTTTCTGGTGTTTTTGAGACTTGAGGTGAAAATACACAAGTCGAGGCAGAGTACGGCAACACCACTCGGACAAACAACGGGAGAGCGCAGGAGGAGACGGGAGGTCCTCACCTCATTCACCACAACACAAAATTCCAGTGATGTGAAGTTTATTGATTCAGTGCTCGACCCTCCAGCAGCAGCAGCAGCGTGGTCCGACCGGACCCTCAGACGCTGGACCGACGCCTGCAGAGGGTCTCTGAATATTTGATCCGGAGGCTTCGCTGGAAATCAAAACCACAGACTTGTTTATTGAAGTGCTGCAGAGCCTGAACGAGTTGAACCGGCGCCACGCACATAAAACCAATTAGTGGGTATCGCCGCGCACGTGAGCCTGTTGTCTGAAGCCCAGCTCGTCGTCGCCGTTTAACGTCATCCGCCTTCGCGTCTACGCACGCGGCGTGTCTGCACAGCGTGAGCTTGGGCATTAAAAGCGCTCCGGGCTGATTTGGCACCGTCTCGGGAGGATTGTTTGTTCGAAATTTAAAAAAAAAAGGGAAAGGTCCACCGTCTTTCTGCAGCTGCTGGTCAGACGTTAGACAATGCAGCGCGAAAACAGCGACTCCTACCCCGACGTCACGGCGAAGGTGAGGTCGCCGCCTCGCTGCCAAGACAAATTAGCGCCTGTCGGATCCCAAATTCCCCTCTGACGAGATGCGTCTTTCTCGCAGCGCATCCACTCGTTTCTCCGGAACTTCCTGCCAGAGCGGACGCGTAAGTCAATGCTGACGTCTCCTAATGTTCATTATACCCCCAACCCACCCGCCCGCCCGCCCACCCACACGCACATCCGACATCCTGCCACCATGTGTCGGAAGCTGAAATATCGCGTTTCAGTCTTAAACAAAGCCTGCAAAGTTCAACGTTCAGCTGATCTGGCGGCTGCGGGGTCTGCGCGTCGAGATTCAGTCGTGGAGCTGCGAAACGCCAAGCGACGCGTCACACAGGAAGACGATACTGTACTTCCCTCACGAAAGTGCGAGATCAAGCGATTTGTTCGCCTTCATCTTGTAGTTTGAGGAGGGAACTTCAGGAGGCGGTTGGGTTCGACTCGGAGGCGCGACTGGAAACACTTTTTTTCTGCCTGCAAACGTAATTGCACAACAGCTGTTCCTCTCCGCGGCTGCTGAGCTCATCACAGTTATTAGTTGTTTATATTTCAAGATCAGTTTTATTTCCCTGGAACAACAGAACCTCCAGGATTTGGTGCATGACTGCACTTAACTCTCCTTGTGTGGGTTTCCTCTGATTTCTTACCAGTCCAAAAACAGGCAGATGTGCAGTCGTCGACAGGTGTGAGTGTGTTTCTTTGGCTGCAATCGACGCACGACAAATCCCTGTTTTATGGTGTGTTGTGAATTATACTCCCAGTATGAACGTTTACACTCCGACTCAACTAAAAATAACCTGAAAGTCTATGAAAAATGGCTGGAGAGTGAAATATCTTTAAGATTTCAGTCACATTCTCTGATCTCTTTCATCGCTCGAATGTTTCACTCCTAATGAGCTTCGCCACTTGCGTGTTTTCTGACACAAATTCATGCAAATGACCTTAATTGGGGCAGCCAGCCGCTGCAAAAAAAAACACATCGTCTTATCAGCCGTGACTTGCTGATCGCCGTGTGGGGACGAGCGCTCCCACTCGTGGTTGTTTCCTCTTCAAGAGAATCGAGACCGTAGGAGGCCTGCAGCTTCTTTACAGCGGGACGCCGAGCTGTCTGCACGCCACACACACGCTCGCGCGCTTATGCATACACATACTGTTTTCTCTGATAACCCGGGTGATGAGGAGAAAACAAATAACGGCAGAAAAAAACCAACTTCTCAGTTTTTGATGTCAAGTAATCTGCTTGTTTTCCACCTGTTGACTAAAGAAAAGGAACCTTTTTAGCAGTTATTTATGAGTAAATACTGCGCTGTGATATTTTGTAGTGATGTGGTACGTTTGTAGCTTTTTGTAGCGTTTGACGAAGAGTGAAATGAAAGCACATTTGTCACAGTTGAGCTTGTTTGGCCTCGTTAAAGACGCCACATCTAATGAAGCCTGATGTCGTCTAACCAGGGGGAGGATGGCCCCGCCCCCTTCTGGTTAAAAGCCTTTGAAAAGGAAAGTTAGCAAAAGGAAGATAACTGATGAGAGTGTGATCGATGTCACTTTGATGTGGGGGGGGGGGGGGGGGGGGGGGGGGGGGGGGGGGGGGGGGGGGGGGGGGGGGGGGGGGGGGGGGGGGGGG
>JASSRZ010000014.1:2086428-2108035 GCA_032164315.1 Malacoctenus gilli | reverse complement strand
CCCCCCCCCCCCCCCCCCCCCCCCCCCCCCCCCCCCCCCCCCCCCCCCCCCCCCCCCCCCCCCCCCCCCACCCCTTTCTGTTTCGTGTCTTCTCGCTGCGTTCGGGGATGCCAACCTCAGAGGAAACCCCTCCTCCACCCGCCTCCCACGCATCCACCCACAGTGGAAACTTCTGTCTGACAAACACACACTGAGTCAAATCGACCCACGGGTCTGACTTTCTGCCTCTGACACATGACTGCTCTGGCGCTTCGCCGCCTTCGTCGTTTAACTCTCGACACACAAAAATCTTTGACACACATCTGAATAAAAACGTACGAACCTTAAACTTGAACTGACTCGGTTAAAAAAAAGATCGTGTTCTTCTTATTTGTTTAGCATCAATGAAATGACGAGTTTCTCTGAACATTTAAAAATTGCGTAACTTTAGAATCAGTCTCGTGTCGTTCTGGATTCTGATTTACATGAAAGACATTTTACTGACTTCTTTTTGCTCTGATCTGACTGTTGTTGTTGTTGTTTGTATCTCATGAGGCCTAACATTGGCCGTTTTAAACCGGCTTTCCAGTTTTCTCAGTGACCTGGTGAAATAAAACAAATGTGTGATAAAAGGTGGCTATTCTCAATGAAACAGAACATTTCCGCACTGATGCATTTTCAGGTGAATAAAAAACATCCAGCACAACGTTTCTCATCCAGTTTTAGTTTAATTCCTTTTTAGAAAAGAAAGAAACAAACGATCTCTTCACCTCAGTACAGACACGTTGCACAAGGCAGGGAAACTTGGTTGGTTTTGTCGTTAATTTACTGACATGTTGTCTTAAATCCTTTTCTCTTGTTTTCTTTTCTTTCCACACCGGAGTTAAAAGCAGCAGCACTGACGCTGACGACCAACACCGACCCCCCTCACAGAACAGCGGAGACGCAACAGATAGAAGACGAAGACTCGGGTTCGGCCGTCCTCCGTCTCAACTCGCACCTCGTGATTTGTTCTCAGGTAGACAAGAGATTAGAAAAAATAACATCTCATCGAAGTCACAACAAGGTTACGATCAAATCCCGACTATTCGACCACTGGAGAACTGGCGTCAGTTACACACCACAAACAGCTTCGGTTTCATTGGAAGCGTCTTCCGTCTGCTCACTGGGGAAACCCGACCTGAAACAACCGTATCAACAGACAGATTGCTGGTGTCGAATATATCATATTATTATTATTATTATTAATATTATTATTTACAAAATCTCTGTACAATCAAATACACAAGGGCTGAAAAGGTTCGTCCTGCCAGTCAAGCATTCTCAGAGGACAAGAGGTCGAAGGTCGGACGCGTTTCCAGCGACAGGATGTTCGAGCGGATCGGAAACTTCACAGGAGAAAGTGAAGAATTGCATCACAGTGACTGCGACTAAATATCGGCCTCACCAAGCGGATTCTCCAGAGTTCAACACTAAATACGTCTTCATGCTTCAAAATAAGACAGAGAATCTAAAGAGTTTTTCTTAGTTCAAATAAGTTGAAATGATCAGTGAATAAAAGGCAGAAAACTCCTTTTGTAGGAGACTCGGTCTGAGACACTGGGAGAGATTCACTGGGTGAGACTTTGATTTAGTGGAAACACTCATCGAGGTCCTTTGCTGCAGAGCTTCAGGACGTTTCTCGGTTTTTACGCAGCCCAAACATCCGCTGAAAGGTTGAGATGAGCGAACCAGCGAGAGAAGCTTCTCGCAAACTCCCACACAAACTCCTCTCTCCAGTTTCTCGCTCCCAAACATCCTGTTCTGAGCATCCGCCGTCGAGAAAGTGTTCACAACAAAATCAGCAGGACCGAAACTTCGGGAGGAACTCTCCGTCAAGATTTAAACAGGATCTCTCAAGATAGTCGAGGGAGACGCGAAGCGGGCTTTTTGCATATTCGGAAAACAAACTATTTACAAAACCGGGTGAATTAAACCCTGGTGGGGTTTCGGACGAGCGGGCGACTAGGAGACCGGCGTGTCGTGTTACTGCATAGCTGGTTGGTTGGATTTCTCGACTCGAGACGCGACGTTTCGCCGTCGGCTGGCCGTTTCCCCTCGAGCTCCTCGGACAAAAACACCCGAACCGTCGGCGGAGCGAGAAACGAGGAACCAACAGCCGTCTGAGCGAAAGCTGTCGGCTCCAAAGGCGGATTCACATTGTAAGTTGTCGTTATAGAAAATACTTTGAAAAATAGCCAGGACACGAGTCGTCGTACCGATGCGAACGCACGGGTTCCTTCGCCGCGCGTCGGAGGAGCGTGATGAAAAGGTGACGGGCTGCAGGCTGGAAGTGGTGCCGCGAGATTAAAAGAACCAGCAGATCATCTGTATCCTGCAGATGTTTTGCTCTCAGAGACCGCAGAGCGGCTGCAAACTCGCTCGCAGCGAGTGTGTGAACACGGTGGATTCAGGAAGGATTCAGATTCTCTTTCACTCGTCTTCACTTGCAGGTTTTGACTCTGCAGTGGTGGGATTGGTTTTGGTCCCTTCGTCTCCACTTGATCAGTATGATCAAAACAAAGAGTTGTTAAGTTGGGGTTTGATGGATTAGTTCTCAAACACAGAGAAAATAGGTTCCTTCTCCTCTCGTGGAACTTTTTCCAGGTCTGAATCCCTCCTTCGCAAACGAGTCGGGAAAGTCCTTCTGCAGTTCAGCGGTGAGACGGGTCCAAAAGGTTCAACGTGACGCGTCACACGTTCGGGGAACTCAATGCAACACGGCAGCACAAATTTCAGACTTTTTCGCGCAATCATTCTGGTTCTTTTGTGCCAACTAATCATATAAAAAAAAACAAAACACAGGAGCAGATAAAAATGGAAGAGAACCACGACAAAAGTCGTTTTAAAATCAGTACTGGCCACCAAAAGTAGCAGGGGAGAAGTGAACGATGACACTTCTTTTAAAATGTTCCCAGAAAACAGACTTGAAACCAAACTGATATCGAAAGAACGTCGCGGTTTTCCAGGAATCTGAAATTTCGACGAGCAGACTACGACGGCAGCAGCGGAGGCGGATGTTTCTGTGCTGCGACACGTTTGGGCCGAGCAGGCGAGTTGGTGAAAGCCAACGGTGGAGACCTTCAGACTGTGAACGCGTGTTAGAACCGAATCTTTTCTGCAATGTACAAATAGAACAGATTTACAATGAAAACACAAAAACCAAACGAAAAAACAGAACAGAGTGCAAAAAACAAAACAAAAACACAACAACAGAACTGCATGCAAACACAACAAAAACAGTGGAGGTTCAGCAGATGATACGTGGACTTTACACAGGAGAGTGAAGGGCACAGAGACGGCGTGAGCAGGCCGACACGCAGCACAGAGAAGGCAACCGATCAGGGTTTTTCAGAATAAAAGGAGGGGTGGCACCAGAAAGAGCAACAGCAGTGAAGCACAGTGGCACCTGACAGGAAGAGGTCACGCTTAGGATCCCAACATGAGCTGGAAGAAGGCAGAAAAACAACAAAAACAAACAACAAAAAGGAGTCGTGAAGGTTGATTCTGTCACGTTTACAGAACGTGTTTCTGGAAGGAACCATCTCAGACACTTTGAGGCCATCAAGAGGGCCAGTGCGCAGGATTTAGTGCCATCTAGTGGTTATAATCTGCCATTACAAGCCTCAGGAGACCCTAAGTTGGCCTGAAAAGACAAAGCGCTCTGTGCAACGACCCCGACCGTGTTTCTACAGTAGTTTAGGACTAAATAACCAAACACCTGCTTCTTCAGTGAGAACGAGGGCTCAACGCTAAACCTAAAACGCACAAATATTCTGAGCGTAGATCCGACACACGAAGGAACAATTCAACCCGAAGAAAAGCACAGAAGCAACCGTGTTGTGAGTCAGGGTGAAAGTGTAGCCTGACTCTGAGCCACAAGGTCAAGCAGAGAAAACAGTGAGTTTGTCACGGAGACGTTCAGTTGACTCAAACGGTGGAGGGATTTCCACCGGCCGCGTTTTTTGGGGAAAGTGCACAGGCGGAGAGTGAAGGCGGGTGGACAGCGGCGCTCGCTTTATTTCGCTGCACCGACTGACTTTACAGTTCAGCTGCTTCGAAGGTAAGAAGGCTGCGAGGGTCCGGGAAAGGAAGGAGAGGGGGCGGGGCAATGTCATCAACACTATGACACTACGGTGAATAATAAGCCGGCGGTCCAGCTGGGTCTAAAGCTAAAACTCTACAGACGGAGCTAAAACGTTCACTAATTATGAAGCTTTTTTTTTGTTCTTACTGACGTTCAGTCGTTGCGAAGCAGCACACACATTTCCTCCAAAATAACGCTTCGGGGCCTCGTTTACGCTGCTTTAAAAACACCAGGGTGTCTCTGACCTCTGCGATTTATGTGCCGCACTCAAGTATGAAAGCACAGTGTTAGAAATCTGCTCTCGGACGCATCTAAGAGCACAGGACTTCAAACAAACAGGAAGTAAACGAGCTTAAAGGGCTCAATGGTGGTAGTTTAAGTCCTGTTTGTGCCACTCGATGATCTGTAGAGGTGTGGTGGTTGTTACTCTGTCGAGTCCACACAAAAGTCAGAATATGTACTTACTTAATAATGCAGGATTGGTTGTTTGTTTGTCTCTTGGCTTCAATAATAACAGAGAGTACGAGAGAATAAAATTCAAACCCACCAAACGACACCAGAACAATGTGAGGTTAGAAACTGCATTCAGCAACAAGTTACGATGACGTGGCGACGCGTTAAATGTAAACGCCTCATGAAAACGACCACACTGCAACGTCCAAACAAGGCAGCGACAGGGGGGGGGGGAGGGGGAGGAGCCAGGTGTCCCGCGACTGCGATCGCACCGCAACGCGTCTCACTCGGCACAAACAAGCCGCTGAGCCGGACTCGAGCGTCGGACGGCAGCCGATGGAAATCGAGAGGGGTGAAGACACCGTCTTGGTCCCGTCATTTCACGCTAAACCCGGCAAGCTGGGTCGTGCATGTGCGAGTGCATGCAGGCGTAATTGTAGATCACAAAGTAGGCAAATGGAAAGAAGACAAACACACAACGAAGGCAAAGTGTAGCTGAGCGAGGAGGATGTACAGACTCGTTTTGCTGCTTCCAGTCTTTGGGGGAGGAGAAGGAAGCGAAAGGTGTTTAAATCCCGGCGGGGGTTTGGCTTCAGTGCACTCCTCAGAGGGGCTGTAGGGATGTGTGGGCAACTTTCTGAGCAACAAACAGGCAACTTCTGCAAGGCGTCCCCCTGGGGGGGGGGGCACCGGTTTTAAAAGGAGCCCAGCGTGCTGCGCAGACAGGCGGCCCGTCGCACTCCCGTCCCCGGGACGTGATGCTACAGTAGCTTCTCACACAAACACAGTAACAAAAAGAAAAATCACTTTGTGACTCTGAGCTTCCCAACTCGTCGCTGATCACAGAAATCACCAGGCCTGATCCCAGGAAGCTATAAATTAAGGATTACAATATTAAAACCTCTATATTAGGGGGGAGCGACTCTCGGAGGGTGGGGATGTAGGAGCAGGATGTTAGAGGTTATTATTTACAAGTGTTAAATTACTAATAAAATGGCTTTTTTCAGTTCCTGTGTCCCTCTCATAGTGTTCCTTTAGCGGCCCCTGTGAATGGGGCCTTTCAGCAGCGTCAAACGTCGATGGACGTCACAGCTCGGTGACGTCACGGGGTCCGGGGGAGGCGGGCGACATCGTCGTGGTTGAGACTCGGTGGCATCGCGAGGAGAGAAAAAAAACGCCCCTCACGGGTCCTCCGTCGTCTTGAGCAGCTCCATCAGCGCGCCCACCGCTCCGAAATAACCCTGGAGCGGGGAGGAAGACACGCGTGAGCGCACACAAGTCACAAACGCTGCGTGGCTTCTCACTGCAGCGGGTTCGTACGAAAGCCAGACAGAGCTGCGAGTTTCTGAAGCCGGAGACAAGTCCTATTTATTTACATTCGATCTCATGTGGACGGGTGAGGCGATTTGAACTGGAGCTGAGCTCCGTGACTCGCCTGAACCCACCTCATGTTCCAGGAAAAGCGCTCTCAGTTGTCCTTTGGACCAGAAGTCCATGGCGTACGCTAGCAGCTTGGTGGACACCGTGTTGATCCGAAGGAAGTTCCCGACAAACACAACGCGCTCGATCCTCTGAGATGAAGGAGAAACGAAGGAAAACTGAAATCAGACTCCAGCTGCACTTCAAATGCAACAAAACCCTTTAAATCCCTCTAAATCTTAAAGTCTGCTATCTAAAAATGGTGGTCGTGGTTTGAAAAAATGTGCCAACTTATGAAGTTTCAGTCAAACTGTTCCCAATTCATCTTTTAACTGATCTTAGTTCTTTTTTACTGTTATTCACATTCACTTTGGTGTGTGTGTGTGTGTGTGTGTGTGTGTGTGTGTGTGTGTGTGAGTGTGTGTGTGTGTGTGTGTGTACTTTTTTCTTAAAAAAGGGAACTTGGTAACAGCAACACCTCCTCCACACCACAAGATGGTGCTAAAGAGCTGATACACACCAGCTTGCACAACAGAAAACATGCAAATATTCATCAAACCCACAAAATGTTGAGTAAATCTAACAGCAGGAATGTTCCGGTAAGACATGACAGACGTGAACTTTGTACTCTGAATTCGTTTGTCTGTAAACATGCTGTGACTTTACTTTAAAGGTTTTAAAGCTCGTTTTCCTCTTTGTTTTAAGTGTGTGTGTTCGCTGCAGCTCTGCATGCAGTGATAGCCCTGTACAATGCTGCTTGATCGCCATGCCACAAGGCAACACTGTAAAGAAGCTCACAGCACACAGAAAGACTCCAGACTGTCACTTCAATGCAGTAAAATCAGTTTGTTTCAGAGCTGCTTCGGAGAAAACTCTGAGATCAGTTTTTGGGTGGTGGACCATCAAAAACTAACACATATATGGACACTGTGAAAACATCAAATGCACTTTATTAACATAAAGCAAACATGTCTAAGATATTGATGGATTTAGGGAACTCTGAAGCAAAATAACTCATATTTAAACAAACACATAACTGAATCCCTTTAACTCCTTTTGGTGATGTGTTGGCGTCATTTCAGGGCTGTTTTGGCTTCACGCCTTTTGTTTTGCTTCCTTATCGTTCAGCTCAGAGTTTAGAGTTCAACAAAGACTTTTGGGTAAGCCAGAAACAAAACACAGAAAACGGACAGGAGATTAAAGACCTTCCTATAGAGGAAACAAACAACAACCAAACACACCCCGTTTCGCTCACCAGTCAACCAAGATTACACATTTAGTTAATTCGGCTCGGGTTTTAAAGCGATTTCGTTCACTCGCTGTTGCCGGTCACTCTGAGTTGCAAAAAAAAAAAAATCTCTCAGCGAGGTGTGATGAAGGGGATTACTGACATGCTGACCCCTTAAACCTTGTTTATTGTATTTACAACGATTTCTTCCCCCAGTTGAAGCTAACAGGTTCGTGTTTGTGGGGTGAGAAGCTTCTTTTCGATCATGCGCTCATATTATATAACCTGCAGGCTTGTAATGCTGGTGTGTGTGTGTGTGTGTGTATGTGTGCGCACGCGTGTGTGTACCTCATTGACGGCACACATGCGAGCTATGGATCCTATGTTATTGGTGATGGTGACGAGCGTGGCTCTGGCCAGGTCTTCCTTACTGATGCTGTCTCTCTTCTCTTTGCTCATCATGTGACCAAAGCTGCAAAATACACAAACAAAACAAAAACATGTCAACGAGAGACGCCCTTCCTTCTTTTTCTTTTTAGCATCAAAGGAAAACAGATAGAGCGTGGCCTCTATGTTGTGTCGATGTGGTCCAATTCAAATAAAGGCAGAAAAGAACACGATATTAACAAGTACTGATTAAAACGTGACCTCTGTGATAAAACCGGTTCCCGTCCTTCCTCTGAGGATCGGCTGTTGAACACGGAGCAGCACGTTTACTCTGAACACGTGAAACCTTGATTAGACGGTGTGAGCGAGCTCTGCGGGCCTCGGCTTCGTAAGAAGACGCTGCAACATTTGGCGAGGTTAAAGGTTAAACTAAAGGTTTGGCCAACGAGGCTGTGGCAGGTTAGCTGTTCATTAGCTGTGGGTGGTGGTGGAAACCTGCTGGAGGAGGGCTCACCTGGACGCCACGGCGGAGCCCTGCAGGCCGAAGCGCTCGTAGTCTCCCCCATAGATGTCCTTGACCAGTTTGTCCACATTGGTGGAGTCGCCCTTGCTGGCCATCTCCAGAGCTTCCTCGAACGTCTCGCAGCCCGTCAGCAGACAGCAGAGGCCCAGGAATGTCCCGCCTCCCAGGCTGGGCGCCACAACAGCAAGAGAGACAAGTTGTTTAGGGATGGAAAAATGACCAACAAAGACGTAAAACAAGGATTTGTGTCCTCGGAGTCCAATTCATTAAACCATTGACGAAACAATGAAATGTGGCCGTCTAATCACATTTTTTCCTGCTTCTTCCTGTTCTCTCACTATATTCTATTCATAACAACGTCAATAAAGCAGAATTGTCCACGTTGAACCTGTTCTATCCCTGGTTGGCTTCACATACTTTGGTGAATCTTTACATGAGTGAAAAACATGCACGTCTGCCTGAACAAGTCTGACAGGTAGATGAAAAGAGTGTCTGATAACACTGAGGCCGGTTTCAGGTGTCTGATGGATTTAACGCTCTTCTTTATTGACATTCTGTGTGTTCAGCAGTTCTGAGCTGTATGAATTTCAACTACTCACTATCTAATCACATCTGGCTCTGGTGTTACACAAGTACTAAAGGTACGCCGGGTGATAACAGATGTTATTGAGGAGTTCAAACCTCCGACCGTCTGAAATCTCTGACAGATCTACTGAGGTGTTTAGCTGCTTTCACCTTTCACACAAATTCAGTCGAGCAAAACATTGACCCGGAGCCGGCAACGGACTTTAATGCGGACGACGACTCTGATCTTTGAGGTGCGAACCCGCTGTCAGCACACTCGGGGGCAAACGTCAACATTTTTTAGGAAAATCTTTCGCTAAAAACTCTCAGCATCGCCTGTTTCATAACACTGACGCTCGTAGCTGCCGCGTTACCGTGTTTGACTTTCCACCGACAGGAACATGAAGGGCACAACGGAGGCTTGTGTGACGTTTTTTGCGCAAAAAACCCAGACATTTGTTTTGCTGAATCAGTGATTAAAGTGTAAATATGCCATTTTCTAACTGGAACACCAAGTTGAAACCAAGTCTGATTGATTAAATATTGAGAGTTCAGTCCCGTTTTACTTGAAAGTTGTAAGATGTGAAGGACACTCGTCTCTCTGATTCCCTCATTGTTCTTCCCTCCTTCCATGAACACACCCGATTGAGCTGCCTACAATAATAAGCCACGCCCCCTCACCTGGTCCCAGTCACCCGTTTGTAGTTGTTCTCGGAGTACACGGCCAGTATGGAGACCCCGGAGCCGATGTTGACCAGCAGCATTGGGAAGGGGTTGTCCAGGGTGCAGGGCTTCTTCACGCAGCTCTGCGTGTCCGACGGGTTCTGGAAGTAGTAGCACTCCGGGTGTCCGTTGAAGCCCATCCGGTCGACGAACAGCAGCCCGCGGATCAAGCAGTCCAGCTCGTCCAGCTTCAGCAGCTCCAGATCAGCCACCTGCGACAGACGAGGACGAGATCCCACGTATTGACAAGGCACGATTTTAGATTCCGGAGTGGAAAAACAGGAACGGTTTCACCCGACTCGAAGTGGAAGAATCACAACAAACCCTCAAAGCGCCGATTGTTTGTTTTCAATGGAGCGGCTGGAGACAAATCAGTTCAGTTTAGTTCATGTCGCAGTGCTCAGAGGAAGAGTTCATTGAACCTGCTGCACTGCAGACGAGGTCAATGAACTCAGGTAACGAGGCCCTGACACAAGCAGATATTGATCATCCTCAAACCTGCAAACTAACCGATTTCGCATGAGAAAACACACGAGGACATGAAATGACTCCCAACTGACAGCAAAGAAAAACAACTCTGACTTCCTGCTTTGGTCATAAGTCACAATCTGATTCAGGCAGATAGAGAGCCGCATTATCATCTTCTACACCGATGACGGCTAAATATCCTCCTCCTCAGCACTGAACCGAACCAACGTTTCTTCGCGGCCACGCACTCACCGTCCGGAAGTCGTTCTCGAACTTGTAGGCCCCGCCCCCGGTGGCGCAGAGCGTCGTGTGCAGGCTGGAGAAGTTCTTGTCGTGTCCCATCTGGATGAAGCGAGGCATGGCCTGCGTGGGGAAGCGGATGAAGTGCAGGTTCCCCGTCCGGCCGCACATGGTCATGTTCCTCAGCTCCAGGTGGACGTCACGGACGCCGGTTTTACCTGAGCAGAGGAGTCACCGCGAGTTTAATCCAAGTTTAGTCTCAGTGTGTTGATTAATCTCTATTTTACTGTGGCGAGGACTTTGTCTTCACACCGGCTAAAATATCATCTCTTGACTTTACAAGGACGCATACAAAGGACACTCCGATGACCGCATGTAAACTTGCGTGAACGCGTCGTCGTACCATAGGCCACATTGGAGGTGAGGTAGCGACGGATGGACTTGAGGTTCTCCACTTCTTCCTGTTCCTCTTCTGCAGTTATATCGACGGGCTCAAAGTACACCAGCTTGACCAGTGTGCCACCGATGTCCATCCCAAACCAGGGGAAAGCTGCAGAGTGAAGAGAGAGGACGATTAGCTGCTTGATGAAATTTGAATCCTATATTAAGAAAAAGTCATATTTCAGACATCCAACAACATTTTGCAAAGACAACACAAATTATTCACCTTTGAACCTAATATGGTGCAAACTTTATCTCAAAATAGTGCAAATCAAGAGTGGCGGCAAGTGATGGTTCAGTCCGAAATTTAATTTGGGCAAAATTTCAGTTATCAATAAAAATGCAAGAAAAATCTCGCATTTATTCAGAACTATATTCACATTTGAACTCAATATCATTGGAGTCTGTTAAAATACAAAAGCTACACATTACAACTGTCGAAGCGTCAAGGGGATGCTAATTTGTTTAAATCTTCTGACATTTAAGGACAAAATGTAAATCAAATTAAGTGGATTAACATGGTGGCAGAAAACCGTGTTTTCCGTGGAACATCAAGTCCAGCTTCAATGAATTAATGAATGAAATGAATGAATGAATAACACGCTGGAAAGCCTGCACGGGAGCTCGGGTTACCATGGAAACAGTGACCCCCCCTCCTCCCCACTTTCCCCTCCCTGCTCAGCCCCCCCGCCACACACACACACACCCTTGTATTTTCCCTTCCACTCAACGTCTCCGCTCCACCTCTCAGCTCCCATCACAGTCTCATACACCAACCATCCATCTCTCCTCCTCCTTCATCCCTCCATCTCTTCCTCACTCTGACTACATCGTTCCTCTTCCTCCTGCTCCCTCAGTGTCCTATTTTCCTCCCTCCCATTTGTTACGTGCCTGCGCTCGCCTTCCTCCCGTCGAGCCTCTCGATCAATTTAATTCAATTACAGTAAGACGCAGCGATACGGACGGAGGAAGGTGGAGGAGGACGGATGTTTGAGTGGACTGTGAAACAACACTTATATTCAGCCCTCAGGTGCAACATAACAGCCTTACAATCATAAACAGTCATATTGCACTTCGGTGAAGGATTTATTTGAACTGAGGCAAAAATAAGGCGATTTTAACATTTGTTTCACAGCATTTGTAAAATGGAGATTAATTGTAGAAATTTCTTCTCAAGTGAGGGAATTATTTTGTTGCTTGTTTGCTCATTTTGTTTGCTCAACAAGCAAATCTGAAAACACAAAGCAAAACAATGTTATTCTGAAAATAGGGTTAAAACGGTTGATGAAGACATTTTATTTTTCCAATGTGCTGCTTTATGTTGTCAGGCTGAAACTGCTGTTTTTGTTTTGAACTGTTATTTTATCAACATAGTGGAACAATGTCGTTTTCTCATCTTGAATGTATCAAAAAAAAAAGCAATGACGCAGATCCTTCTGAGTCTTGTGCAAAAACTGAACGTCACTTTGACACACAGTTAAAATACGCTTTAAAGTGGTGCAAAATGTGCAATAGAAACAGACCAAAAGAACAATAATTAGGATGCTTTTTGCTTTGTGTGTTTGTTGTTTTTGTTGTCCTTTCCGCTGTGTGTTATGCATTTTTCTATTTTTAGCAGCCACCTGCACTCACACACTCCTGTTTGCATTGGCAGCTCAACAAATACCAAAGTTCTGGTTGAACAATCAGTGAAGCATACATTTGAAACGCGCTGCGAAAGCTTGCCAACGCAGCGAGGTTACTGAAGGTAATGTCGGAGTCCGTGTGTGCGAGAGAGCTCCAAGTTGCAGTTCCCTGGAACAGACAGAATGTTTTACCTCTGTTGCTTCACATGGAGGTGAAAAGGAACGAGAGGGTCCCACCACATGACACTGAGCGCAGGCTGTGCTATTAGACCCGTCGGTTCGTATACGTTCTCAAACAATGGAAACGCTGTGCGACTGCTGCAAGACGTCCTCGCTTCACTACGAGTTGCAGCAGTCCAACAGAAGGGTTTGTATCAGCGAGGACGGGCCAAACACTGACGCTGCAGACCAAGTTCTTCAGCATACACACTTGATTGTGCAAAAAAGCAACTAAGTAGCATTTTGTGTTACACTTTGAGGGGTATTACGTTGGTGGAATGAGAGGAAATATGCGTATTACGCAACGACATGCGTAAAATGTACTCGATACATGAGCTGCCTGACTACATGTTAATGTTACCATCGCAGAACAAGCTGTTCGAAACTTGTCCTATTTGACAGTGGCGGCCGGATGTTTAACCAAGAACTCAATTACACTGTAAAACTTTAATTGAAAGGCCCAAAGGGACGATGACTCCTGATGCAGGCGAGTCATTCGTTGGGTGCAAACAGAAAGTGCTGAAATGAGCTCATGCACAACCAGACAAAAAGCCCTCGATTACAGAAATTCATCGTTTCCCACTTTCAAGCTTTAACATACTCAGAATTTTCACTTAAACAGCTTCTTTGAACACTCAAGGTTAACCAAAAAAACAAACATAATGATTCATCAGTTATGGGAGCAGCAGACTCTAAATGCCATGAATATAACGTTAACTTCCTGGTCCTCCCTGTGACCGCGGCGTCCCGTGGCCTGACCATCAGGAGATGATGCGACTGTTTCGTAACCAGAGTGGGACGACTGCAAAGTCCACCTACAGATTAGAGCCTCCAAATTTCAGTTCAGGATTTCAAGTCGCAGTAAAAACCAACTGTAAAAAAAAAATAAAAAAAATCACACTTTTATAATCGACTTGCACTGCCAATGCACTCATAAGCGAACTGTAAGTAAAGATGGCAATAAAGATCTGCTGGATGGAAAAGAGGCCAGAAACACATATTGGTGATTATAAACTGAAAGGCTGGACTGACCTCCGACAGCGCTAAATGTAGCGTCTGAAAGCTGCATTTGATACTTGCAGTTTCGCACTGGTTTTTCATTGGTTCTCAGGACCAGAAACTTCTTAAGTTCCCCTCGGCCAGGGTTCCGCGCGAGCTGTCAAGCTGAAAATGTTACCTTTAACCCCAATCACCCATTGCCTTCTTGTTTTGTTTAGTTAACTGTTAGCTGCTGTCCCCTCTCACCTACTGACCACCAACCGTCTGCAAATACAAAAGTGACCCGCATTGATTTTTAAAAAATTGCGTCTGGTAGAGATAGTCTCCTTTTTTTGCAACTCATACGTAAAAATGTATTGGTTTGGTCTTCTTTTAGAGGCAATATTGACAGATTTTCCAGTTGTAATTTTGTGACTTTCTGATTTACCAATGTGCAAACAAACAGAGAGCAAAACGGTGACTGTGTGTTTATGACAAGAGTTTTACCAAGCAACTTCAAAATTAAAGCCAAATATTACAGTAATGCCTGAAAGCTGTAGTACATGACTCTCTGACACGGCAGATGATCTGCTGTCCCTCCACAGCTTCAGCCACAAAACACACTCACGACAAATAAATGACGCAATTCAGGCCAAGAATCATTTTAATGAGGTTTATTCCACCACTACGCAACCAACAAATGGGGCCTTGTGGCCTGTAATAATTCCCTAAACGTTATTTTGTTCTGCTGGTCGACAGGATTTTGTGTTTATGACACAGCTGAGGCTTTAGCACTTGTGGGCTCAGACAGTTATCTGCTTCCATTCCTGCACGTCAGTGCTGTCATAGAGGAAACTGCTAATTTAGACCATGTGGCACGAAAGAAGACATCAAGTGGGAGGAGGAGGAAATCGCTTCTCGTTTATCACACAATCGATGAGCAACAAAAACACCAAAATAGTACCACAAGCTTCACTAGAACTGAAAATAGCTTTTTTTTTTTTTAAATCCATGTGTGTTTTAATCAACACGTGCATCTTTTCCAATATTTCACACCAATTTGTTGTCACTCCACAGCAGTGGTTCACAAGCTGGAGTTAAGGACCCCGTCTGAAGGACGGCTGACAGCAAAAGGAGCTTTTTTGCTCCGAGTTTGTTGGAAGAATGTTGAAGTTAAACTTTAAAAAGGTTCCTCCGTGCTTTAAGACGGACACAGACAGCTGTGGCGGTGCACAAGCAGGCTGCACGTGAACATGCTTCTGCACATACTGCGTACGCACAGACTGAATAGAAAACAATGTGGGGACCTCAAAATAGCAGAGGAGCTCGTTTGTTTTTGTTTCCGATGCAGTACGAGAACAAGGAATATAAAGCAGCAGTACTAACAAAAGACAAGAGGCCTAAAAGAGCCTCCCCCAAGCAGATGACCGCCCCCCTCCAAAAGAAATCAAACAGTACAAAGACTGTCTTTGCTCGTCATTGTGTCTACATGAAAAACATGGACCAACCGGCGTCCTCTTTGAATGACTCGTGACGGACTTCCCGACTTAAGGCGGGCCAACGTTCCCCACAGCAGGCCGATGTTTCCACTTCATGAAAAATGCATTTCTCCTCGGATGCATCAATGTCTTGGCTCTCAGCGTATCAGCTTCCCCATCCAACAAGGGTGCTCTGTAGATCAACCAGCCTGGAATATATACTCATTGTTATTTCAATGAAAAAACAGCTACCTTTTCTATGTGGTTGGTGTGAGCAGGACATCTGAGAAGAGAACCAGTAGTTTGAAGGTTCAAGCTCCACAGGTGGAGCAGCATTCCCTGTGGGTGTGGCCGGGTGCTAGAACCACAATTGCTCTTGGAGGAGCTACAAGGTAATGTCACTGTAATCGTGATGAGTGATTAGGAGCATTTGCACACTGGTTTTCAGGCTCAAAACCCAAGAAACAACCTGTGGCAGTGACTTATACCATCGTGTGTACATTGCCCCTCTTTTGGCAACCAGTGCAGCTTGGTTCAACTGAAAATCACATCCATGTTCGGGGAAATATGCTCTGAGCCTGTGATGTAATTCATCAGTCGATGGTAGAGGTGGACTGGACATGTATTGATTAGGTTTCTCCCTTGACATTTCCTGTCTACTGTCAAAATGACAAACACAATAAATGAAAACATGAAGCTGAGGGGAAACACTGCAGGTCCACCATCTCCTGACCGTCATTAAGGTCAAGAAACAGGACAGCTGCACCTGGAGACTCTGGCCGGCTCTCTGTCTCCTTTTCTTCATTCATCAATGCTTTGTGGCCAATGAACGCACGAACATCTCATCTACAGAAACAACAAATCTTGCAGTTCGGTCATTCATGCTAAACTTTAACTCATCCACGTCTTGTGAATCCCTTCGACTGTTGTTGGAAAACAAATTTCTGACTTGAAAGTGCGTCTGACAGTCTCCAAAGGTGTCCTCTTATCCAGGGTCTCTATTTGGACGGACACAGACACACATTACACAAGCACCCTGCCACAAACCAAAGGTCAGTCGCAACAAGGAGCACGACTGGGACACGAGGAGTGTAAGTTGGAGGTCTCGGGCCGAGCACGCTCCTGCTTGGCGCTGCATGCTCACACACAGATATCCATATAGATGTGCAGGTCTTTTACATTGATCCACTGCGCACACAGTTTAACTTTCTAGGACAACCTCAGGAATTATCAGCAGCATGCCGTTTGATTGGAACTGCTTTTGTTTGACCTTTAACCTCCACAATCTCACAAGGGCCCGGTGCGTATGCTTGTCTGTGTTACTTTGTTATACAGAGAGCACAGGACACCTCAATCACATTCGTCCTGTTTGTGCTGTGTGATAAGACAAGGTGGCACACCAGCGGGCAGCCGTGTGACCGCGTACACTGTGTGTATACAGCGGACACAGTATAACAAGGCATAACATCAGAGCCTTTGACCCCAGATATTTTAAACACACAGACACTGTTTCAACACTACAATCCTCAGCTCGTCCGTGTGTCACTCTTACATGGGATACAAAGTTTAGATTATCATGACACTCCAACCGCCACTGTAAATAAAGTTTAGGCCTTCAACAAATGGTTCTTTTGAGCTGAAGAGGAGGAATCAACAAACTCAAGGCCACTGGTTGGCCGGAGAGTGACAGCGACAGGCGCCAGGAGCTCATTCACAAGAATCAAAACTGGCATTTTGAAACCCAGCAACAGCATCTGCGTTGAGATAAACAGCCGTATGTAAACTAACACCATGGTAAACTGGGGAAATGTTCAACATCGGTCGTCCTCTATTGTTGAGCCGTGATGTGTTTACAAACCTTGTCACGCAAGTTTTGGGTCACCTTGATACGACAACCCTCACCATGCTGAGGTGGAACGCAATTGTAATCGAAAACAACCTTTAAAAGGTGTGGTGATGAAGTTGTGCAATGAAACAGCAATATTTTCAGGTTTGTAGATGCATTAAGCAGAGACTAGCTTCTCTGAGAGTGAGTTAGTGGCTTCCATCCGTCTATACAATCAATGACCCCTGACACCACGCTCCTCCTTCTAACTCCCTCACTGAAACTTGCTTGGATGTCCTGCTCCAAATCTGTCAACAACAGAGTTGGTAGAACATTAACTTGACCTGCGGCAGACCGACTTGACAAACCTGTATCCTTTTATTGGTTTTATCCCCCCTAATTACCACACGCAGTCACGGGCTGACCTTAGCAAGTGAAGAAACCAGTCGGGCCAAAACATGCTTGCATAAAAAAGGGTCACAACCCGATTCATTTCAAAGATTTATCCCGACTGAAATGCTGTGGCTTCTTAAATGCTCAATGACGAAACTGGCCCATTTTCTTTTTAGATCACAGCTGACGAAAGCAGTGTCTCAAAACATGCGTCCGTCATGATTAGTTTTTCCTGTTTTCCTTCAAAAGTGTATCTTTAGTATCTATTAAAGAGTCAAAACACTGACTCAGACAATAACAAGTCTCAATTTCTGATAACTGACAAAATACAGCAATCAGAGGATTAGTCTGACATTCCTCTCCCTCTGTGGCTCTATTATGCGCAGTAGAAGAGACATCTTATTCAGTGCATCAGGTACAATTTATGTATGTGCTTCCTTTTGCCCCAAAACATTGTGCAAGATTATTGTATTTAATGGCAGATTTTACTCCTGACTGACGAGGAATGGCAGAGTGACGTGAGAAAGGTCTCGATTTAAGTGGACTTGCAAAAAAATGTGAAGAATGACTCAAGTTTTGGCTCTGAAACCAACGAATAAGAGACCCCAGCCAAGTTCCTTCTGGTGTAAACAAAGGCTAAAACAGGCTGCGTTACCCAAAAGTAACCCCAATCCAAGCCCACAGTGCAAAGAAAATATCCGGGGACAATGGTGAGAACTCAAATATCTGAGGGGAATACATTCCTGGATCAGCCCTCTGTGGGGAGAAAGCTTAGAGCGTTATCCAGGTTTATCAGGATGGCTGGCATCCATCCAGCGATAACTCAACCATCAATCTACAAGCTTCAGCTGCACAAAGTTTACGAAAGAAATGTCCCTTAAATTATGTAACTGGGGTTCATAGAGCACACTGTGGACTGTCTCTTTCTGGCGAGCGAAAATCACAGTAGAGAGGCAATCAAGGAGAAAAAGCAACGAGAAGTTTTAAGTTGTATCTCTGAATTGAAAACAGAGTGTGACTCGTCGTTTACCGATCACTTCGACGGTGCACATGTTGAATTACTGCAATACGGTTATCGGCGACTGAGAAACACTGTTGTTGGAACAGAGAACGAGTAGACATGTAACTTATTAACAAAACTATAAAATCTGTGGATAACAGGTGTAACTTGTGCATTTTTTTGTGGTTAGCAAATACACATGCATATGATCAGCAGAGAAAAAATTAATATACTAACAAGAATATCAGCTGATTTGTTTACCTTAAGTAGTAAAGGTGGTATTTTAAAACACTGTAAGCAAATCAAAACATTGAGGTTTTTTACCAAAAGTGACAAACATGTCTTTTGCATTGGATCTCTCTCTAATCACCTAATTAAGTTACTAAGAGATCTCAGGAATGCTGCAGCGTTAAGGTTGTAACAAAGCTGGTAAACTTGCAGCCAGAACTTCGGCAAATACCTCAACAGGAGGAAAAGCTGAACGACAACAAACCACAGGTTAAGACTTTACAAGCCACCTATAACTCACTGCCTAAGACTGCAATCAGCTGTTAACAGCAGCTTTCTGAACACACAACTTCCTTGAAGAAATGACATGTTGATAAACGTGCCACTTCCATCCCTCTGACACACGAAATCTTTGATCTGACATGTCATGTTACAATCTTTTTAGGAAAATTAAAAGCTCAGTGTTTTTTTAAATCCCTGCCAGGAACCAAACTTATACTTACCGGGTTTCTTCTCAGTTATGAGCTTCATAGTAAGACAAAAATATCAGCCACAAGAGCCCAAAAAAGTGCAAGAAATAAAAGCAGCAGTTGGCTGTGCGGGGCTCTGAAAAGCCTTAAATGTTCGCAGGGACTTCACACAGCAAAGGGAGCGAAACTTTGACACATTCTCAGAAAAAAAGCTGCAAACTTCCCCCGAATGATCCCTACTCACAACATCCCAAATACTCGGTAAATAAGAGGGCGTGGTCCCGGCAAATTCACCCTTCCTCTTGTCAGACAGCAGCCGGGCTCTGATTGGCTGACGCAAGCCAGGCCCACTTATCAGGAGCTTTTTCACCACCGGGAAGCGACCAATCACGGCGCTCCAAATGCAACCTGAGGGTTGATTAAATACAGAAAGGGGGTCTCCCTGACGACGGACTGGACAGATCAGCCGGAGACAATCCGGGCCACAAGATAATACAAGAATGTGAATCCGAGAATCAGATTAATCGGTAACCTGTAACCATCTTAATGAGTGAGCAGTTACACGGAGAACACACGCCGGGTTGTCAGCGGTTGCAACACGACACGATTGTGCAAAACTCGGCTGGTCGGTGTTGCAGTTACTGGAAGTGTTGCGGTGTCACACAACGGGCACACTGCAGTGCAATAAATACAAGAAGCCGAATGACAGCAACGGCTAAAAAAATCAAACAAAAAATAAAGACACTTACGGGGTCTGTGCCGCCGCACCGACTCGGTCCTCCGCCGTAGCCGGCTCCTCTTGGCCGGGGACCCGTTGCACTCCGCATCGTCTCCGCGGTGCAGGTGATGCATGTTGTCAAACGTGCTGCCGCCGCCGCCGCTGCTGTTCGGTCCGCCGCTGCAACAGCCGCCGTTGGCGGCCACAACGACGTGGCCGTGAAAGCCCCTCTGGCTCTGGCCGTTGTTGACATGAAACGGTCCCACCGCTCCTTTCTTGTCGACCATTGACTTGGCTTGATCCATGGCGAACAGCTAGCCTTAGCCTAGCCTAGCTTAGCATCTGCGGGGAAACCAAACGTAAACGCCGGCTGCTTTAGCGTAGCTCGCTAATATTAGCCCCGTTTGCAAGCTAATGAGACAACCGCACGCGCGGTTAACGCCTTAATAAAAACGTATTTCGGACTGAAATGCCACGGTTAAAACCTGGTTCTCATTTCTGCTTGGATGTGGGTCAAAAATATAAAACGTAAACAGTCGCTAAAATACGGTGTTCCCTTTGAGGTCACTCTCGGTCATTTCCCCTCACACTGAGGTCCGGGCAGTCGCAGCAGCACCAGCAGCCGGTGTGTGTGAGAGCGTGTGTGTGTTTTTGTGCCTCTTGTCAATGTGTGTTGGTGGACTGCAACGTCACACCAGCTCCTCCAGCCGAGGCCCGAACCCGTTCACCTCCTCCGACCGGTTTTTCTCTCTTCTCCTCGTAATCCAACTCTTCGGCACAAAGACACGCAGGAATCGGCTCGTTCAGCGCGACAATGAAGCGCCGCGGCTCCCCCGCTGCTGCTGCTGCCGGAATATCAAACACAGGCTACAGTACCGGTCCGTGTGCAGCTGTGGGCGCTTTATTTATAAGCGTGGCTGTGAATCGCTGTCACCCTCATTCCCCGCAGTCCTTTCTGTGATCTGCGCACAAAGCTCACATGCAGTCAACATATCACTCATGAAAGCGAACTGTGGTAACCCTGCGTGCACAAACGAACTGTTTTTTCCCCTCTCGATTCACTTTTCTATCAGGGATTAAAATTATGGAGTTTTTTTCTGAAGAAAGTCGAAATGCACACATTTTGTACAATCCTTGTTATTAGGTATAATAACATCAAATCTCCATTGTATAGTTCAAGCAAAGACAAAAAGATACCCAAACAAGCCCGAAAGAGATGAACACAATTAAACGAAGTGTGATTAAAATGTGCAGAAACGCAATCCAACAAACATGCTACAATTACTTTAATAATCAACAGGAATTCACATGAAATCGAGTTGAACAATGAGAACAACTAATTAATAGTTGGAGAAAATAAAAAGAATACATTGCAATGAAGAGCAGAAGAATTGAAAACATGACCATTTAAAAGGGAGCATGTTCACAGCAGCATTAAAGATAAGAAAACAAAACACAAACAGTTCAATCGGGATACAAAGGTCAAATAACAGGCTCAGATTGATAAAGAAACAAACAGCGGTTATAAAGGCATTTTATGGTTTTTCCCGCAGGTTTTGCGTATTTTGTTAATGTATAAACCATAAAATTAACTTGAGTTTATGTCGTTGAAGGTTTAAGAACTTCACAAAAAGATAAAGAAACAAAATATTCTTTTGTAAAACTCAGGATCCAAAATATAGATTAGAACGCAAGTGGTGTCAGTTTCACATACATCTAATCACTCACTAATTTTAGATTATTATATTGTTCCTCTGTTGAAACACAAGATGCTATCAATGAGACTGTATGATGTTGGATTTACTTCACGTATTAAATGTCAGATTTCACACTGCGGTACTTTATACTGGAGAAAGTGAAGTCAGTAGGAAAGACCAATAATCAAGCGAAATGCTGCCATCTTGTGGTCAAATAGTGCATCCTCAGATTAAAACATATAAAATTCTGATTTAGAATTTAGATGTTTATAAATCAGACTCTCATATTAAAACATTGACGTTTTTCTTTTCTTTTTAGCACATATTTGTTTTCATTGAAGTTTAATCAATCAACCTGGAGGAATCAGGTCAATATCGTGTAAAAATCTCTTAATGGGATTGAGTTTAGTCATTACTCAGCCAAT